>OZ038499.1:51651856-51659356 GCA_964036315.1 Acanthosepion esculentum
GTACAATGACAGACATACAAAAATTCAACAGAACAGTCAAAGAAAACAAGGTTAGGTTTCAAGAAGCTATATACATAAAATATAAAACCTAACCTGAACAAAATAAACTATGAAATCTCCACAAATATTCTTAAATGTCTATAATTGGTAACAGAAGCCATTGGTTTATACCAACGGCTTCCCATACTTAATACTCATCGAATTCACTCTCGCATGGTCATGTGTGACGTCATGAGATGCGGTGCGATTTTTGCTTCCAGCGTCTTATATGCACAAGTTTGTCATTGCTTGGAAATCTTCCATGTAAACAGAAACTATCATTACTGTTTTGTTCATGTATTGCTTAATATATTGTCCTGTAATTGTCATCTTTGATAATGGCTTATGTAAGCCGAAAACTTAGATAGGATTAAAAAATAGTATCAATATTGTGATTTTCTTTCTTCGTTTAATGATAATGTTATTAAGCTTATCAGATGATATGAAAAGAATTTACATAAAATAAATAGACAACACTTGTCTATATTATTTAATGAAACATGCATGAATGAAAAAATGCTGTCTAGATACACACAATATATATATATATATATATATATGTAGTTATATATCTATTATTTGATTACATATAATGATACATGTAATATTTAATTAATTCCTTGATTTTTAATTTTAACATTGCCATGTCTAATGTACCATTGAATATAATAAGTATAGCATTTTAGATCATAATAATTAAATATATAATAAAATGATTTAATCATACTAGAGGCTCCTTTAAGTTAGTCCTAATGTGTAAAAAATAAGAAAATAATTTATAAAAATAACCCATTGTTCTATACATATACCAAAATTAACCTATTGTTCCTCTCTGTATTATTTCAATGTATCTCCTTAACAGGAAGCAATGGTGACATGTCTACTACAAGATGGCTCATCTAGACAAGCATGAATTACATACCCACACCTAAACGCTAACCTACATTTTTTCACTTATCTACTTTAACTTAGATCTGTCTTTGGATTCGTCAAATAAGACAACACCCATAAAAATAATTTTGAAAACTTATTCCCCCTCCTACTTAAACTCTTCAATATAATGCTACTTTGCTTTCAAAAGTAAATCATTTTTTTTTTAGTTATTGAATATTGCTTGAAAATGGAACAATAATTTTAGTTCCGAAACACTGAAATTTCTGTGTCGCAATAAAAAAATATTTTCAAATAATAAATATATATATATATATATATATATATATATATATATATATATATATATATTAACAAATATAAATAGTATTCCTCGCCAGTAGCACAACTTGGAGTTTCATGCACAATGCAATCTTCAAGTGCTGAGTAGATATTACATACTATATATACTTCAATAAAATAGTGGTTGATGTAATATACTACTATATTACATTGACCACTATTTTATTAACACCAGCACTCAATGTATGATGCCATATATATATATATATATATATATATATATATATAAATTTTGAATGGATTTTTGCCATTTTTAAAATTAACTAGATCCTGTCCACTTGTAAAAAAACAGGGAAAATATTTTGGGGAAACATTGTTGACTGTAGGTTTCATGCATCAACAAAAGTAATGTAACCCTGTAGATTAAATAGGGGGTGGGGTATACAATATTTCCTTAAGATGACTCAGGGCAACAGACACTTGCAGTAAATGGGAGGTATAAAGGCTGAATATTTGTGATAAAAACAACAAATATAAGGACAATAGTCCAAATGTAAATAAGTGCTCATCCCAGAAATTCAGACAGGCTTTTTCTAATCTTAAAATGATCTCCAGTTTAAACTAAAACTTCACAAACACAATTTTCTTTTATCATCTGGTTCCTTATTTTGAAAGATTTTTTTTTTTACTTTGAATTGTATAAGATAAAAATAAATGATCAATCTTCCTAAGTTTTGATGAACACAATTTTTCTTTTCCATACAAACTATACACACACCTGTGTGCAAATATTAAATACTTAGAAATTAGATTTTTATTTAATCTAAATTCTTTTGTTGGTTGGTTAATTTAATGACATATCAACTCTTGTTTAAGTTATTTAAACTAGAATATGTATTAGAGACCAAAAATGACTAAAGTCTATTAGATAGATAGACATAGCTATGGTTTACGCTAAAAATCAAATAACAGAATACGTAAGTCTGGTTGAAATAAAATCAAAAAGTAGATATTGGTTCACTTGACATAATAGTCAAGAAAGTTAGACAAGTCCAGTTTACACAAAAGTAAAAACAAAATGGTCAACATTGCAGCTGGTTTAGAGTAGTCGGCAAAAAGCAGAGATTCGTTAGGTTAATATGCAAGTTTGCATGCATTCACCCAGAAGATGGCCAATGGCCACTTTTTGATATGTTTTATCATTCAGTCTTCTTTCCCTAGTATGTGTTATTTCCTATATGGAAGTGAATGCTGGACAATCTCCTCATGCCTTTCATAAACAAAGCAAAGTATTAAGAGCTAGGAAAATGTCACTAGAAACAAAGAAAAGAGTGCTGAACTGCTATGTAATATCTAATCTCCTATATGGCAGTGAATGCTCATCAATCTCCTCATGCCTTTCATAAACTAAGCAAAGTATTATGAGATAGGAAAATGTCATTAGAAACAAAGAAAAGAGTGCTGAACTGCTATATAATATCTAATCTCCTATATGGCAGTGAATGCTGAACAATCTCCTCATGCCTTTCATAAACTAAACAAAGTATTATGAGATAGGAAAATGTCGTTAGAAACAAAGAAAAGAGAGCTGAACTGCTATGTAATATCTAATCTCCTATATGAAAGTGAAAGCAGGACAATCTTCTTTATACCTTTCATAAACATTCATACATGCTATAAAAAAAAATGCAATCTCAAGTCATGTATTTAAATAGGCTCGTCATATTAGCACTCTCATATAGATGTCACACAGGGTGATATCTAAAATGTCAACTCTATACAAAACTACATTCTAAGATAAAAAAAAACAAACTTTTAGCCTCATCAGATCAAGATTTTAATACGGTTGTCATGCATAGCACCAAACCTGTTCAGAAATAGCAAAACTGACTGATGTATTTAACTGATTTCTCAGATCAATGGTGAAAAAAGGCTTGAGCGAGTAAAGCCCGAGGGTTTTGGCAAAGGTTACCCTTCTTTGAACATTGTGGATTAGTGCTACAGAATCACAAAGAACTGTACCAAATAACAGAAACCACATCACTTGGGGAGTGTCAACAGCAGCAACGACTAAAATGGATGGCTGTTATGAGGCCTGTCTGAAACGTAATCGGACTGGTATCCCAAAAAATTTATTTCAATTCCAAACACCAAACTACATGGTTTCCACTTCAAAGTACTCCCTCTCCAATCTAATGTCATTTTCCATCCTTCTCTGCCACACTTCCATGCATTCCTGGAAGGATTCTTCTTGGGTGCCTCTCAGCCTCATTGTCAAGGCCCAAGTTTGCAGAGAGCTAAAATTACATTTATGCACACTCAAGATATCATGTTAGATGATAACATAATCCACTTATCTCTTTTTCACCTATGGATCACGCAGCACACCCAGAAAGACGTTGTTAACACAAAGAGTAGCTAATGACATAATCAAGATGATGACATTCCACACGACTTCAAATAAAAGGCTAAGAAGGAAACCCCCATCAATACTGGAAAGAGTGATAACAGCTACTGGGCTTGAGAAGAGAAAATAATGACATAATCAAGATGTTGACATTCCACATGACTTCAAATAAAATGTTAGGAAGGAAACTCCCATCAGTACTGGATAACAGTGATAACAGCTACTAGGCTTGGGAAACCTATTTTCCTGAAAAATTGTTTTAGGAGAAAGATTTTATAAATTTCAAACAAAAGCAGACAGACTCGGTCAATAGATGCCAAATGTTTCCTTATAGGGAAACAGTTAATTTTACCATTCTTCTTCTTCTTTTGTGTGTCATGTCCCTTCAGGACATCTTTCTGTCCCTTGTAGCTCTTAATAAGTTTTGTCTTTTTGTCATTTCCCCAAAAACCCTGTTCTGTCCCCCAGTTACTCAAGGTCATCAAGTATGTTTTGTGCTGCTTCCCTTCCTCCCTCCATCCATCCTGTGAAGTTGGCAGAAGAATGAAAACTTTCCATTCAAAAAATGAAAAAGAGCTCTTAGAGTCATTGAAAAAAGAATGGAATCAATTATCAAACTTATACTTTGAGAAACTTTTGCAACGAATGCCAAAAATTTGTTCTGCAGTAATCAAGGCTAAAGGAGGATATTTTGATGAGAGCAAAATTTAATCATAAAATGTTTTTTTCTTTTTGTCATAATAAAATTTATAATAAAAAAAAAAAAAACATACCTCACTGTATTTTAACCATGTATAATAATTTTCTCTTATTTAGAGTACAAAACAATGACTTTTTGGGGGTGATTTAAAAAAATTATCAGTGGTTTTCCTCAAACTTTAGAACTATAATGTATTTATAAAAATCAGGGGAGATAAATCTGATTTGCTTATCTGACAACAACACCATCTTCTCTAACATTCAGTCTTTATCAATCTCTTTTTTGACTTTCTGAAAGCCGATTAAGATAACCTTCTTTACATCTCGAGAGAATATATTTTAGTTTATGATAACGTAATCTTAAATATATTTCAGTGACAATCTAAACATTGTTGGAGTGTCTGCTAAATTTTTTTTTCTTTTTATAAGCCATCAATTTATGAATTAAAAAAAGTTGGTTTCATCCAGATCGTTTTTAAATTGAATACGGGGAATATAGAGGCCATTAAAAACAATTTCGATCTTTGACCTTTTCATATTTTTCTCTTTCAGGCAGTAGCCTTTAGTAGGAGGCATCCGTTTATCTTGCAAGATAAAGACAATGCCCTGTTTGGTCAAAATTCAATCCTTTGGCAATGAAACAGGTGTTACCTCTCCAGGGTACATGCCTGGGTGATGTTTCATGGAGGCTGTGCACTGCCCAGACTACATGGCCCACTCTTGGCTATACTGGCAAGATCCAAAGGAATACAGGCTATTACATTTGAAAACGGCTTGGCTGCAGGAGTTGTCAAAAAAGTTGTCAGGGTTGACAGCCAACCACTTTCATAAAATGAAATAATAAATAAAAAAAAAGGGTGTTGCTTTTGCCACACCCTGATTTTTTCCTTATATATATTATTACATGAGAAATTGCATAAAAAACTAAATCACAGCATCTTGTCTGTTGTATTCAATGAAATGTACATGAAAGGAGTGCTGCCTAAATACAGACAGACAGACACACATATATATATATATATATATATATATATATATATATATATATATATATATATATATATATATATATATATATATATGATGGACTCTCCTGTTGAACTCGACGTATGAGGGTCAGGCAGATCAGTTCCCAGAAACTGAAAGCCCAACACCCACACAGGATTTGATTATAGTGGTGAAGGCTTTGTGCAGGGCCATCCACACTTTTTGGAGGGACGAATACAGGGACCTGGTGCAACGAATGCCACAAGGTCCCCAAACGACCCTCCGCAGGTTTTGAATTCAGAGTTGTCCTTCTCCTAGACCAGTTGCCATCCAAGGCTATAGAACCCAGTCTGTCCTGCTCCATAGTTGGAGGGAGAAGAAGAGGATTCACACCTTTCCCAAGGGTATTAGCATATAAGTGAATGTAATGGATTCTACTGTAATTCGAACTTGGCTCTCCGATTCCTCAATCCAAGCCATTATACATTACTCATCCTCATATATATATATATATATATATATATATATATATATATATATATATATATATATATATATAACCAGGAAAAATATATTTTCTGGGGAAATAAATTATAGTCATGGGACCTTAAGGTTGTCTCTTAATTATTTAATTAATAATTGTTACACTGAGCTCTCTTGATTACATCCTCTTTGGAATTATCCACATGGATTACAAAACCCTTCATTACCTTACTATATATATATATATATATATATATATATATATATATATATATATATATAATTCAAGTATCAAGTTTGATCAAAGATTAATGGTCTATTCTTAAGCACGTGTTTTTTTTAACAATATATCTTTATATTATCTTTGCAGGTTTTCTGGGGTGTGTGTATATGAATAGAATGATGAAGTTGTAAAAGATCCTTATTAGCGTTTCAATATTCTGCCTAAATATACACATACATACATACATACATACATACATACATACATATATATATATATATATATATATATATATATATATATATATATATATATATATATATATATATATGTTGGAGAAGCTTGTTGTATTAAAACACTTAACTCTAACTTTCTGCACATGAGATCCGAATTGATATCTATATGTACCGAAAAGTCCTAGCACCTGCTCTAACACATTGACCCTGATTAAAAGAGATTCCAAAATAGATTTTGCAAATATTAATATAATATGCAACAACTATTAATATTCTTAGAACTGATCATTAATAACATTTCTTATATATATATATATATATATATATGATTAATTTATATGTGTATATATCATTTCACCTTTATAAGTATAAGGTTTGGTTCCAAACACATTAAATATATAGTCCCGACCTATTATTATATTTACACCATGAGTACTAGTTTACTTTAAGTGTTATAACTATGGTATTTTATGCAAAAAAGAGAGTTATCCCCCTTGATACCTAACATGTTTACTTAATTTAAAATTTAAATAATTTTATTTTTTTATAATTCTTCGTCTAAGCAACAATATTAAATAAACAAATTTTAACGCACAATTTTAATTCATCACCGCAAGAAGACAAACTTCATAATGGTCAGAATATACTCAGCACCTGAAGATTGCCAGATCATATGAAACTCTGAGTTGTGCTATTGAAGTTGAATATTATGTATATTCCCTAATATATATATATATATATGTGTGTGTGTGTGTGTGTTAGGATAAAGAACAAGTAGGAAATAGATATTAATTTGACATTTATGTATATGAATGGGTAGGATAAAAATATTTCCATACTTGCACATATGTATAAATATACAAGGGTCATTCAATAAATAAGGTGAATTTTTCGGTATAAGGACTTCTAATACAGATAGAAGCTTACTCTTTTTTTATTTTTTTTGTTTTACTTCTTTTTCACATGGATTTAATTTCTTTTGCAGATTAAAAAATGAAACTTTGAGAGTTTTGGCGATTAACAAACATGGCCGACCAAGAAGCATGCTCCAGGATTGAACAGCGGTCAGTTATCAAGTTTTTGGTTGCTGAAGGGTGCAAACCAGTTGAAATTCATAGGAGAATGTCCACTGTGTATGGTGCCACATGTTTCAACCAAAAAATGTCTACAAGTGGGCTAAATTGTTTAAAGAAGGACGGAGCAGTGTTGAGGATGAAGACAGGCCTGGGAGGCCTACAGAAGTGAGGTCTCCT
>OZ038499.1:51666856-51699356 GCA_964036315.1 Acanthosepion esculentum
AAATACAGAATGGAATGGCCTCTGGCTGACAGAGAACCATCCCCTTTTATTTATCTACTCGGCTAGAGGCAAACCATGCAACTGTGGTCTGTGGTCATCACCTGCTGGCATTAGGAGCAAAAAGCTGCGGAAACCTGATTCAGTCAAGAGATCGGGGAAAAGGGGGTTGGGAATCATTTCCATCGGAGCACGGAGGAGGAGTGGAAATTGAATGTTTTTGTTGTATCACAACTAATTCAGATGGGAATCTTGATATATTAGGAAGGCAGAATGGACGGGTTGGTTTGAAGAATACAACACAGATTACTAGTGAAATCTTGCTACAAAGCAAGGTTCTGTAACCAGAAAAATATTTCCAAACATATTTTGGAAATAAGTCAATAATGGAACAAATTATAAAAGAATTATTATAAAACTTTGTCAGTCCAATGAAGAATTATTTAAACTTTGTCGGTCCTATGAAGAATTATTTAAACTTTGTCGGTCCAATAAAGAATGCATTGGAGAGTGTGTGCTTAAATATAAGCATAATTTATATAAACAGTGTCAAAATCAAAACCAAGATTGCATGGTGACTGGCAGTTTTTCACCTGAAGTGATCATCAGATAATTTTTTCAGCTATAAACACTATAGCCCTAATATGGAGCAGACTTTCCTGATAAACAACTATGTATATATATATATCTGTCTATATTTCTGAGATGAGGTATTATGTACACTATTTACATTGTTCGAATTATCGTCCTCATCTTTGTTGCCATATTTATCACAACATTTCGGCCGTTATATGCTCTGGCCTTCTTCAGGTGGTTGAAATGTCCTCAAGGATAGTTAGACAGGACCCAAAGAGTGTGAGTTCAATACCCGGTTAAGGCAGTGGAGAACTTGGAAAGGGGAATTAACAGGAGATAACTGACATCCATTAGACATGGCATGTGGAACTAGAACAATCTACCCCAGCGAGCGAAAACAAAAGGGTTCAGTTCGACATTCCAACCACCTGAAGAAGGCTGGAGCATGCAATGGCCAAAATGTTGTGATAAATATGGCAACAAAGATGAGGACGATAGTCTGAACAATGTAAATAGTGTACACATATATATTATTAATTATTTCACCCTGAGCAAGACAATAAAGCCACTAAGATACAAGGGGGTTACAGAGAGCAAAAGAAACAGAGAAGACATTAAAAGAACAGGATTTTAAAGACATAGAAGATGACAATTAATGTTGCAGTAAAATTTTGGAAGACCGTAGTTGACAGGAGAGCAAGAAGGCAGAAGAGAAGTGTGAAATATTAGCATAGAACTTACAGTTACACTAATGATTTCAGTAGTAAAATTATGATACCAATCTAGTACTATGCTTAAATTTGTGAAGTTGAGATACCAAAGAGGAAATCTCATTAGAACAATTACCATGAAAATATTTATAGAAAAGGCAGAGGGAAACTACATTACAGTGATGGGAAAGTGACAGAAGCTGAGATGCCAAATATATATATATATATATATATATATGCACGCAATGAAGAAAAAAATCAATCTTGCACCTATGTAAAGTGCAAACAAGAAATATAAACAGTCAATTGCTGATACCCCCCAGATGAGTGGATGGAGCGATTTCTGGAGTGCCTGTTTACAAATCTCTTGTTGTTATGGTGAAGGTAACATCAATCAGTTAAGTGGCAAATTATATATATATATATATATATATTTTAGGATATTACACCGAAAATGTAAAAATTGCGACACAATTGCATTGTTTACATTTATTTAATCTCATCATACCTGGATATATATATATATATATATATATATATATATATATATATATATATGTATCAGGATATTACATCAAAAACATGTAAAAATTGCTACACACTTGCACTGTTTACATTTATTTAATCTCATCATACTTGTGTGTGTGTATATATATATATATATATATATATATATATATATATATATATGGGATAACAATATATCAATTTTTATATATTAAGAACAGTTTTGAAAGAAAAGATATATGACAAATTGGAAAAATGAACACAAAAGAGACATTTTGAAAAATAACAGACAAAATGCATAGGCTGTTAAAAAATTGCTGCTTTAATTAAATGAGAAAATAATTCACAAACATAAAAATGTCTAGAATGTGTTCTGATTGCTAGATCATCCACAGTAAATTTTCATCCAGGTTCTTACAATGTTTCACCATTCTTGGCAGATTTTCTGGTATCATAATGTTGGGTATTTAATAACGAAGATGATGGATATAAAAAGAAAAATTATATAGATGGATTTGATAAGATTGCAAAAAAATATTTCTTTAAAATATTTTGAAACTACCAGCATCTCTCATTCATACGCATGTGTAGCCAACACCTACAAAACCAGTCCTAAAGGAGAAAACATGCCACAAAAACTTTTTCCAATTTGTCATTCATCTTTTCTTTGATATATATATATATATATGACAAAAAATATTGCCAAAATATGACGGAAAACTATGACAAAATGAGATTTTGTATGACACATTTCATTCTATTTTAACTTTTAAATTCTTTGTTTTTAAATATATATTTTTTTTAAGCATTTCACCCCAAGCAAGGCAGGAGTTCCATAAGTAAGCAAAGGGCATTCAGAGAGTGAAAGTATTTCGCCCCAAGCAAGGTGGGAGTGCCACTAGTATGCAAGAGATTACAGAGAGTGAAAGTAAGAGAAAAGACTGTGCATAGGAGTGATTGAGGAAATTGATAAAAAGAAGAATGGGGATCAAGATATCTGAAGATGTTGATTGACATTACATTTAAATTTTTGAAGATTATAGTTATCAGGGAAGCAAGTAAGAGGAAGGGAGTTCCACAGTTGGGAAGTGCGAGGGAAGAAGCTGTTGGAGTATAAAAGGCAGTTACATTTAACTGTTTCAACAGTAAAAGGGTGGGACCAAGATGTCAACCTAGTAGCACGCTTAAATTCATGCAGTTGGGGTACAAGTGAAAGTAGCAGTTGCCATGAAAATATTTGTCAAAAAGACAGAGAGAAGCCGCATCATGTCTGTGAGAAAGTGTCTGGAGTCGAGAAGCCAAGTCAAGACTGAACATATTGCTTATTCGTCTTTAGATTTTGTTGAAAACCTGGAGATGAAGAGCTATGTTTTGGTGATTTCATCAACTTTCTTTTTCTTTTGCCATCACTTTTGTTATTAAATATCCTACATTGTAATAATAGAAAATCTGCTAAGAAAAGTGAAATGTTTTAAG
Source organism: Acanthosepion esculentum (assembly GCA_964036315.1). Taxonomy (NCBI): domain Eukaryota; kingdom Metazoa; phylum Mollusca; class Cephalopoda; order Sepiida; family Sepiidae; genus Acanthosepion; species Acanthosepion esculentum. Next base: position 51,670,123 of record OZ038499.1, read on the forward strand.
AATCTGGACAGATTGTCTGTTTATGATCTATCGATTAAAGCACTTTCTATACACTAATGATTGAAGTTAATTGCTTTCTATTTTAATCAGAGTAGCATTTTTTAAAACAAAATCTCTCTCTCTCTCTCTCTCTCTATATATATATATATATATATATATATATACAGGAGGCACGGTGGAGTAATGGATAATGGCTTGGATTGAGGAATCGGAGAGCCGAGTTCGAATTACAGTCGATTCCATTACATTCACTTACATGCTAATACCCTTGGGAAAGGTGTGAATCCTCTTCTTCTCCCTCCAACTATGGGTAAATAGCAGGACAGACCGGGTTCTATAGCCTTGGATGGCAACTGGTCTTGGAGAAGGACAACTCTGAATTCAAAACCTGCGGAGGGCTGTTTGGGGACCTTGTGGCATCCGTTGCACCAGGTCCCTGTATTCGTCCCTCCAAAAAGTGTGGATGGCCCTGCACAAAGCCTTCACAACTATAATCAAATCCTGTGTGGCTGTCGGTCTTTCAGTTTCTGGGAACTGATCTGTCTGACCCTCATACGTCGAGTTCGACGGGAGAGCGATAATAATATATACAGTAAAACCTTGAATTTACAGTCCTGGAATCAGCAGACTCCAGATTTAACTTTACAACTTTTCAAACTTTATTTAAAGTTAGACAGTAACTTAAAAATAAAATATATATATATATATATATATATATATATATACTGTATTTACATTTATTTTTCAATAATTTTATACAGTACTGAGTGTTTTAGGCCACAAAAAGTGCTTCAAATTAACTGATAGCTTAAACAGATGACCCTACCCTCTATTAGTCCATTAAATTGAGGTTCCACTGTATATATATATATATAAATATATATTTGCAGTATTTAGTGGAAAGTGCTCAATATCCATGATAAAGCTGATATATGCAGTTGCATGAATAGTAGTTTATAACCCCGACAAACTACTATCCATGCAACTATATATATATATATATATATATATATATATATATATATATTCATTTATTTATTATTATTATAATATCTATACATGAGTGATGTGAAAAAATCCCAGGTAATACAACTTAAAAAGAACATATTTGAACAAACTGATATCAGTAAAAAAGAAAAGACTAAAGCCATCCATGTTGGTTAAAAATAATCAATCAGCACCGCAATGCTTACTCAAAAGAAAAAAACACCGACCCAGTAAATTAAATAAAAACATAAAAGTGCTCAATACACTAAGTAGAGCAAAGTCTAAAAAAAAAGTAGTACCCTGAAGATCAGTTAGGTGAAACCATAGCAGGTAGGTTCTGACTCACTAGGTACATATATATATATATAATTACTTTTGTGATTGAAGTAACAAAAGTTTATGGACACTACTTAAGTGAACAAATCTTTTCATATTCCACGGACAGTTCCATAGAAAAATCTTTTGGAATGTTCTAGATATCTTAATCGAATTATAAAAATACAAATCATTCACCTTTCTTTTCTTTTATTTCCCCACTTCCTCACAATATATCCAAGTAGCAAATGTTCCCCACTCTTCTCATACACACACTCCCAAAAGCAATTTTGTATGTATTAAAACTACATATGGAACGTCAAAAATAATTTTGATTGATAATCATAGCTGACCTGAAAAAAAAAAGCCAAATACTTAGTCCGAAATCTAATTCTGGAGTTCTATATATCTTCTTTCTTCGTCATTGGTTGTTTTCGTTTGTCATGTGGGTGCAGGCGTTTCATCCACATCAGTGGGCGCCCTTTCAAGTAACTGGCTAGCTGCACACATGGAAGTTCTAACGGACGATCTGTTGATAAACTTCCCATTATATTAATGGAACCTGCTCTTGCCGATGATCTCAACTCAGACTTTAACAGAAACTGAGGAATTCACCATTCCTGCATGCAGGCATTGTGCCTTGATATTATTCTCATAGAAGGATCATCCACCGAGCCACACGACATGAGACCCTAACAGGTGCTACCACCTCAAGTCAGGGTCGACCTGGCAACAACAACAGTAGTTCCACACTCCTCGAAACCTCCAATCTCCTGATCATAGGTCTTGCTGCTGGATGTAGTTTATCGTCATACCTAGGACCAATATGCATATATACAAAATGTGTGTGTGTGTATATATGAAAATATGCAGAAGGGCTGACAAAGTTTTTTTCACTAACCAAGATGCTTGATCAAAATTATTCTGGAGTTCCGTATGTGTATACCTGTATACAAAATGTGTGTCTGTATCTGTATATGAAAATATGAGGAAGTGCTGAAAATTCTTCCAACGTTTATCAGCACCCCCTTGTACTTATAGATATTCAGACAGAACTATTTCTGCCATCATATTCCTAGGCTGAAAATTCTTGGACATATAATGAGGAAGGAGGACTTGGAGAATTTGACATTCATGGGGCATATTAAGGGCAAGAAGTTTTGGGGATAGTAACAAGACACCTTCCTGATGAAATGGTGAAAATGGGGGTGTTGAGGCTTGGCAAAGGGACAAAAGTAGCTAAGGGCTTCAAGCTATAGGAAAATGCAGAGAGCAGTGATTGCCCAGGTCTTGAAGAAGATAACCACTCGCACACACACACATACATACACATATATATATATATATATATATATATATATATATATATATATATGGACTTATTCTTAACGCTATGTAATCAACAAAAAATATGTATCTATACGTTTCTGCACAAAACATACATGTAAATCGGAAGAATATACATACATACATACATACATGCATGCATGCATACATACATATATATATATATATATATATATATATATATATATATATATATATATATGTACAGTGTGTAAATTGTCATCTAAATTGTGCAAAATAGAAGATAACACTGGTATCTCATTTTAATAGATATATTTACTAAATTACATAAAAATATCTTGAAATACTAAAGAGTAAATCTATTGAATAAAATTGCTATTAGATTCAAACACACCCTCCAGACAATTTTGGATTCTCTTGCAACTACTCTGGACGGTCTCCTTGTTTAAGTTGGTTAATGTTGCTATATTCCTTGTCTTCAGTTCATCTTTGGCATTACCAGGAGTTTTGTTGATCTCTCACTCAACTGTGCCCCAAACATAATAATCAAAGGGTTTGCAATCTGGAGAGTTAGGTGGCCAGATGTAAAGGGTGATGTGCTCGCAGAAAATGTTTAACTGCCATGACAGGGTTTGCCTGATTGTGTGACATGGCAAAGAGTGCTGTTGCCAGACATAGGGTCTTCCATCAGCCACCGTCTTGACCAAGAGTAGCACTACCTCCTCAAGGCACTTCATGTAGGCCACCATGTTGAGTCTGAAGCTCTAACTAATAAAATCAGTAGTTCTCTCCTTATCTGAATGATCGGAGTGAGTTTTCCAAGATGCCGTATCATTGTAACCACTTTTAGACTCCTCCAGCTCTTTCTGAATTCTCTGCACTGTCCTCAAATGGACCCCCAAACACTCTGAAACGTTCATATTTTAGCTTTCGCCGCAAATGCCATTTCTAAATTTCTGATGGCATGAATTGCATAGTACTCTTTTTCTCACAGACCTTGCCCAACTGACCCTACAATACTGCGCAGTTGACAAAATGAAAAACAAACAACGCACATGCGCAAAATTAAAAATATAAAATGGCATCAATTTATCTATTGCACCATATATATATATATATATATATATATATATATATAGAGAGAGAGAGAGAGAGAGAGAGAGAGAACTCTTTGTGGATCAGTTTTAATATTTTGATATTACTAGAATCCACCCAGATTATATACCATCAGGTCTATTTCCGGTACTATATATATATATATATATATATATATATATATATATATATATATATATATATATGCAGCAACCTTTCTTTTATACATGTTTCATTGAATGTGACAAACATAAAAATATTTTAAGTTTTTCTCATATTCTCACAGTTTGCCTCAAATGTTTTCACCCAATTCATTAGCCGTTTTCAAAGGGTTCATTGTTAGAAAAACTTTATAAAAAAATGTATGAGATTTTCCTTGTTTTTCCCAGTCAATGAAACACACACAGATATATATATATATATATATATATATATATATATATATATATATATAGTCCAGATATTTATGTGTCTTTCTTAATAGAAAAATGAGGTTATATATATATATAATTTAAAGTGTGTAAGAGAGAGTATATGTATCTCCACTGACACACAAAATATTGCTCGCTATTTATAGCATACAATTTTGCAGACATGAGATGTCTTACAATGCAAAATCAATCTTGGAGTTTGTTCGTGATTTCCATGGATCGTCATGAACACTAATATAATCCATTTCCTCTTTCTTTATTTTTTAAAACATTTGCTCATCTTTGACAAGTTTTTTTTGTTTCGTTTCTTTTGTGTTTGCGTATGCATGTGTGAGTACACTGTCACAAGCACATGTAACTCGCCATACATGGCATAGACATATGCATAAACATTATATAGGCACGTACAATGTCATACACAGCTCTTCTTTTTTTAATTCATTTTTTCTCATTTTTTTTTTATATAATATTTTTCCATGTTTTTCTTTTTGGCCCTTTTTTTTATCTGAAAACCTCTGTGGAGAAGGCTAGAGGAAACCACTCAAAGAATTTTCCCAAGAATGCATGGCATTTCACAGATGATAAAGAAAAGGAATCTGTAGAAAAGGTAATGGAAAACCACTCCATTATCTTTCCTCAAGATGTCATGGTAATTCACAGATAATAAAGAAAACGGATTCTGCGGAGAAGGCAACGGGAAACCACTTCACTATCTGTTCTAAGAAGTCATGGCCATTCATAGATAATAAAGAAAAAGGAATCTGTAGAGAAGGCAACGGGAAACCACTCTATTCTCTTTCCCAAGAAGTCATGGCAATTCACAGATAATAAAGAAAAAGGATTTTGTGGAGAAGTCAATGGGAAACCACTCCACTATCTTTCCCAAGAAGGCTGATTCTTTCTATTGCATATAATGATAAAAATTTGAGAGAATAAAATGGATTTACAATTTAGATGGTTTGTGGATAGGCATTTAGTTTGACATAAAATCAGCACTTTCGAGTCTGTCAAATAATGTTTTATATGAGTGACAATCCTGCAAGCTTATTTTGTTCTGGGAAAACCTTTATGTAGAAGTTGGATCGCCCTTTTATTTTTTTAGTTAGTTCCCTCCAAGAAAGGCAATAAAGCCACTAAGATACAAGTGGTTTACTGAGAGTAGAGAAACTAAAAAAATATTATTATGGAGAGAGGACATTTATAGAACAGCTTTAAATGAGATAGAAGATGACAATTTTGCATTTAAACTTTTGAGGATCATAGTTGGCAGGAAAGGAAGAAGCTGACAAAGAATTCCACAAGCAAAGGTAAGAAGAAGAAGAAGAAGAAGCTATTTGCATCGAACTTACATTTAAACTTCAATTGAAAACTTAAAATTCTTACCCAAAATCTTCAGAAATTCTTTTTCAATTTCTCATGTTGTAATATTTTACTAATTAAAATATCTGAAGGAAATTGCATTCACGATGGCAGCTAATAACTGATAATGATGTAATATTCAGCTGGCCACAAAGTGGGGGATCAATTTTCTATTATTCTAGTTTAAGAAACTTATAACACGTAAGTATATATTCCTATCCCAAATCTTTAGAAATTCTCTTCCAATAGCAATTTCATCCATAAGAGGATGTGAGCTAGGTAACAGTTTAGTTCTATACTTAAATTCATAAAGTCTAGGTACCAAAAGAGGAAAGCCCATCAGAAGAATTACCATGAAAATATTTACAGAATTGGCACAGAGTAGCTATGTTACGGCAATGGGAAAGCAACTGAAGCTGAGATGCCAGAGGTCAGGACACACAAGAAGCTCTAGAAATATGACAGACGCACCAGACCATATGCAGCAGCAATATTTGATGCATGGCATTATGGTAGACTTATAAAACTTCAAGATAGATTCTGGCAAAGAAAAATGATATGGTATTATTTTGTTTGAATTTACTTAGTGTAATAATATACCTTCTCCTAGACTGGTTGCCAACCAATGCAAGCTTTCACTGCTGTTTAACTCGGAGAAGAAATAAATTCATAAACAGTGTTAAGTTCGGCACATTCTATTTAAGACTGGGAACAAAACTGATTGAGGACCCCCTGGGCAGTGCTTTGTGACCCTCACTATCTTAACAACATTTGCTTTTTTTCTACCTACATTTACATACGTTATAAATTAAACTAAGCACAATTGACTATTAAAGGATGAGAAAAATCTTTGCAGATTTTGATGTCATTCTGGGGTCTTTTGTTTTTTTCTTTGTCCAAATCCGTGAATTTTGTTTTGCTCATGCTCTCAAAAAACATTAAATTTCAGCATTTTTTATCAATAATGTTGAATGTGTTGAAAATTATTCAACTTTTAATGAGAAAAATCTCAAGTTGATGTTAAAATTTGATTGGTCTGTTGTTTGGGGTTTTATGGCATATCAACCACTATGGGTTAATGACAGATCCAGTTTCCACATATTTATTAAATATATATACTTTGTAAACGTAATTTAAGGATAACGTTGGCAACATCATTGATTCAAAAATGTATAGTTGTCAACATCATTGTATGAAAATCGTATATCTGGCAACATCATTGTTTCAAAAACGTATAGCTGGCAACATCATTGTTTCAAAAAAGTATAGCTGGCAACATCATTGTTTCAAAAAAGTATAGTTGGCAACATCATTGTTTCAAAAAAGTATAGTTGGCAACATTATTGTTTTAAAAAACGTATAGCTGGCAACATCATTGTTTTAAAAACGTATAGCTGGCAACATCATTGTTTTAAAAACGTATAGCTGGCAACATCATTCTTTCAAAAAAGTGTAGCTGGCAACATTATTGTTTCAGAAATGTGTAGCTGGCAACATTATTGTTTCAAAAATGCACAGTTGGCAACACCACTGCTTCAAATATGCGGATGCAGTTTACTGCCACACCCAGGACGCGGATGTAGTTTATCGTCATACCCAGGACGCGGATGTAGTTTATCGTCATACCCAGGATGCAGATGTAGTTTGTCGTCAAACCCAGGACGTGGAAATGTCCTGGTAAAGACTTCAAAGTTTGGAAAAGACCTGGAAGTTCACTATTTGCCCATAGCTGGGACCCCAACAGGTGCTACCACCCCGGGTCAGGGTGGACCTGGGAACACCAGCAATTAAGAGGTGGTTCCTTGATGTTAAAAATTGCTATGACGTGTCTCAGATTTCTATTTAGATGCATTGTATTTATTTTCAATTTTTCTTGTTGAATTGTTTACCTACATTGCATAGGATCTATTATTGCGCATAATGCAGACAGTTATATGCCATGCATGATATACGCTTAGGCCTTAACCACTGCCTTAACCGAGTATTGAACATACTCTTTGGGTCCTCTCACCGGATCTAACCAACACCTTTATCCACTATGTGTCCTTAAGGACATCTGTGTAGGAATTTCTGGGTATTATAAACCTAATGTCTTGGCATCATTTTTTACCTGTGCTCATATTGCAATTTTTTGCTGTTCTCGTTGCATGTTTTTACCAGAGCTCATATTGCAATTTTTATTGTTATTATCGCTTTTCTCTGGCACGTGGAACTATAACAGTCTACCCCAGTGAGCGAAATAAAGGGTTCAGTTCGACATTCCAACCACCTGAAGAAGGCCGGAGTGTACAACGGCTGAAAAGTTGTAATAAATATAGCGAGAAAGATGAGAACAATAGTCCAAATAATGTAAATAGTGTACATAATACCTCATCTCAGAAATATAGACAGATAATGAATACTAACTTGTGAAAATTGAGATGTAGTAGAGTCGGGGGGGGGGGGCACTTTGTAGATTTGGTGAGGAGCATGAGACCTTTGAACCGGAATTCAAACTCAGCTTGCCAATTTTCTCTGTGCAAGTTGCTAACCAAAATCTGTCTTAGAGTGTACCACAGATTTTTGGATATCGTCCATCTGTAGCACAAGTGACTATGAAAGCTATGTTTATTTGAAAGCACCAGTTAAATATATGCAAACAATAAAACCATGACTTGACTGGCCCCTGCACAGGGTATCAGTAATAAGATGCTGAAATCCCACAAAGGAATCGATCGCAGAAGGGGTTGGTTAGTATAACAATGAAATGATTCGCTTGTGAAAATCATCCCAGGACAAACCTATTCTATGCTAAGGGAACTAAGTTCATGGTAGTGGGGTTAGTGTTTGAAGATTTTATATTTATAGATTGTACTCCAGACATAGATGTGATATGTTTCCCATTTGGGGTGGTGGGGGTGGTTAAATCTGGCAGAGGGGTGTTGAGAGAAATGAATTAGAGGAAGGAACTTTATGGATCTTTGCACTGATCAATCAGTTAAAGCCATGTAAATATCTGTCTCTGTGAAAAGTCTTGCTTCTATTAACTTACCTAGCTCACTCCTTGTCTTCTTTATCTACCATCTGACCAATTATATTCGAGTCTTATCTGCCTCTGTCTCAAATACGGGGAGGAGGTATATCTGTACCTACCCGTCTATCTGTGATGTTGCTTGTCAGAAAATGTATTACATTTTGCCTTTAAAATTAAGCGATTATTCTGATGTTTGCTCAGCAACAATAAACAAGTTAAATTATTTATTCAACTGTGTATCCATGTCTGTATGGCCATAATCAGAGCTTGGTGGCTGAGGTTGTAGCTTTTTCCATCTCACATTATTTGTTAAATCTGATCTTTATCTGCGTGGCCATAATTAGAGCTTGGTGGCTGAGGTTGTAGCTTTTTCCTTCGACATTATTTGTTAAATCTGATCTTTATCTGTGTGGCCATAATTAGAGCTTGGTGGCTGAGGTTGTAGCTTTTTCCTTCTCACATTATTTGTTAAATCTGATCTTTATCTGTGTGGCCATAATTAGAGCTTGGTGGCTGAGGTTGTAGTGTTTTCTTTCCAATATTATTTGTTAAATTCGATCTTTATCTATGTGGACATAATCAGAGCTTGTTGGCTGAGGCTGTAGTGTTTTCCTTCCAACATTATTTGTTAAATCTGATCTTTATCCATGTGGCCATAATTAGAGCTTGGTGGCTGAGATTGTAGTGTTTTCCTTTTGACATTATTCATTAAATCTCTGTAGAAAAAAATAAATGAGGGGGGTAAAAAAAAAATCAAGTGGAGTGTTCGCCAGCAGACCGACTCTTCTTCTTCACTCGCATCAAGGACATAGATTCCGGGGGGGTCTATTTCTTCGCCACCACACTGGGCACTTTTCAGTTGACAAAGTCAGTCACATCTCTTTCACCTTTTTCCTGTCAATCCACTTGTCAGACTAGCAAATGTAATCTGCCCCCCCCACCAAAAAAACAAACATGCCTTTCGAAGATCTAACACTGACACGTTTGAGCCTGCTCATCACCACTCTCTCAATTTTTGTATGTATACATCTGCACGAGCTGTGAATGCATCCGCACGCTCATTCAATTCTCCATAGTCGAGCACAGGTCTTAGCTTTTTTTTTCTCCGTTGGGTGACTACCATCTCATCATTAACTGTGTGGCTATATTCAGAGCTTAGTGGTTGAGGTTGTAGTGTTGTCCTTCCAACATTATTTGTTAAATCTGATCTTTATCCATGTGGCCATAATCAGAGTTTGGTGGCTGAGGTTGTAGTGTTTTCCTTCTTACATTATTTGTTAAATCCCATCCTCAGCTGTGTGGTCATAATTACAGCTTGGTGAATGAGGTTGTATTTTCCATCTTACATTATTTTTTCAAACCCATCATCATCTACATAACTGTGATTATACTGTTTTATTCAGTTTGAAATTAATTTTGGGTAATGTCGTAAGAGACCATAGAAAAAGTGACCCCCAACTCAAAAGACACACTGAAATAGGGACAGAGACATGCACCACACCACTTCACACATAGATTCCCTTTTGTTCTATTGTAAACCAAATTCCCTTTTCACACAAGACTCATCCGATTATTCTGGACATAAAATCTAGACATCTAACACAAGTGCAGAAAAGCAGACTATATTCTCTTTGTTGCACATGATTTTTTTTTTTTTTTTTTTTTTTTTTTTAAGCATTTCACCCCAAGCAAGGCAGGAGTGCTAATAGCACACAAGGGGTTAAGGAGAGTTAGAGAAAGAGGAAGGAGGGGTGGTTGAGGAAAGGATATAGAGAAGGATAGAAATCAGGATCAAGGCATCAGAAAATGTTGATTGACATTACATTTGAATATCTGAACATTAAAGCTATCGGGGAAGCAAGTAAGAGGAAGGGAGTTCCACTGTCAGGAAGTGCGAGAGAAGCTGTTGGAGTAGAAGAGGCAGTTATATTTAACTGTTTCGACAGTAAAAGGGTGAGACCGGGATGCCAACCTAGTAGCACTCCTAAACTCATGCAGTCAGGACACCAGTGAAAGTAGCTCGTCAGAGCAGTTGCCATGAAAATATTTGTAGAAAAGGCAGAGGGAAGCCACATCACGTCTGTGAGAAAGTGACTGGAGTTGAGATGCGCTGGAGTTCATTTGGAAAATTGTTATAACATTCTTTCCCACAAACTGGCCAAAATATGGGAGATCGATGGCCAGAAAGAAAGGGTAACATTTCATTCTTGGATATAATATGCATCCTAACTTCTCAGATTAAAAATCTGGAAAACAAATATAAGTATGACAGATTTAAACGACAACGAAAGAAATGAAAGATAAATTCAGAACTGACTTAGTCACTAAACCTGTGCAGAGATTGAATGAAAAATCATATTAAAATGGATAGAATCACATATTCAGATTTAGAGAAAGAGAGTATTTTTAAATGGATTTCCGACAAACTTGGACCTTCATGCCCGACAAAAAAAAACAAAGTGTCAAAAGGGCAGCTTTTCCACTGACGTCACTCTTATTTTAATTACCTTCACTCCTCAGCAATAATTATTATTTTAAAAAGCAATCATCAAAATTAAAATAAAACCTAAACATATGAAAGTGAATTTATACATTTTCTTTGTTCTTGAGATTTGACAACAAAAATAATAAACACTATTTATTTATTAGATTATGTTAAATTATTTTAGGGATATTATCCAGACAGCAGAAAGTCTGTTCATTCCTGATTTACTCTGACAAGAATTCACAAGACAACTGAAAGTTCCTCCTCTCTAGACAAAACAAGCTTAAATTGAGCTACTTGGGCTGAACCCATCTGAACCAGCAGGGGTAACAGTTTAATCCAACAAAGCATTAGTTTTTATAACCAAGAGGATGTAAGTTCAATCCTGATGTGGGGTAACAAAATATTGTCCATAAATTAGAACTTAGCAGTTTATTTACACTATTTATTTATTAGATTGTTTATTGGAATGATTGGCAAAACATCAGCTAATTGCCAATCAATTTTAACTTTATAAAATGATAAATAACAAGGATTTCCTTATAGTTGGTTCACAAATTTTAGTAATTTACTAAATGTTTATAAATTTATGAATAAAAAGTTGTTTTCATATTTATTTCTTTATAAATTGGTAAATGATAAATATTGCATTGCATTAGTTTTAATTGTATTTGTTTTTAGAATGTTGTAAATATAAAATTATTCTTGTAAATAAACAATCTAGTAAATAAATAAATAATGTTTAATATATTTGTTGCAAATTCTCAAAAAGAAAACATATAAAGTCAATTTCATCATATGTTTAGGTTTTATTAGAATTTTAATTATTGCTTTTGAAAACAATAAACATTGTGAAGGTAGTTAAAATAATAGTGGTGCCATGGGAAAGACTGTTCTTTTGACATTTTATTTTTTTTACCAACCCCACTTTTATTTTAACTAAAAAAATTATCTTCACATTTATTTCTTTATAAATTGGTAAATGATAAATATTGCATTGCATTAGTTTGAATTGTATTAGTTTTTTAGAATTTTGTAAATATACAATTATTCATACACTATTTACATTATTCGGACTATTGTCCTCATCTTTGTCGCCATATTTATTACAACGTTTTGGCCGTTATACACTCCGACCTTCTTCAGGTGATTGGAATGTCGAACTGAACCATTTATTTCGCTCACTGGGGTAGATTGTTCTAGTTCCACGTGCCATGTTTAATGGATGTCAGTTATCAGTTATCTCCTGTTAATTCCCCTCTCCAAGTTCTCCACTGCCTTAACTGGGTATTGAATTCACAATCTTTGGGTTGTGTCACTGGATCTAACCAATGCCGTTATCCACTATGCCATGTGTCCTTGAGGACCCAAAGAGTTCCTCTAATTCATTTCTCTCACCCTATTACCCAAATAGATAAGTTGAACGGTTTGTGGGTACATTTAAGAGAGCTTTGAAAAAGAGCAAGTAATGAAAAAGTGAGCGAAGAAGCAATACAAAAACTCTTGAGAGTATACCAGATAACGCCAAATCGCAATACACCAGCAGGCATGTCACCGGCAGAAGTGATGTTCACAAGAAAAATTAAATTGGTGTTGAACAAGCTGTTACCAGTTCAGAAAAGAATAAGAATGGATAACAAAAAAGACACAAAATTTTTCAAAATTGGTGAAAAAGTTTTTTTTTCAAAATATACAAAAACAGAAAAGAAATGTGGGAAGGCTGCAGAATAAGACCACGATTTGGAAAAATTATCTATATGGTGAAAGGAAAAAAATGGGAACATAACAGGCATTGGAATCAGTTAAAGAAAAAGTTTATTGAAGAAAATCCCATAAGAAAGGAAGAAACTATGCAAGTACTCTATGATATTATGATGTACCAACACCACAAGAATTCATTGAACATACAAGTATACTTACCAGAAAAAGGAAACATACAGAAAAACTAGAGGTTGACCCATAACAAAATAAATACAGAGTTCAGTATGTGGTGAACTTGCCAGAAAGAAGAGGAGAGGGGTAAATAATAAGAAATAAAAGAAGGGATATTGTGGAGTAAATAAGACAGCCCTGGTAACACAAATGAACTAGGCAAGACATCTTCAATAAAGAACTCCAAGTGAATCAGTAGAAGACCCATTGGAGCTAGTCAGGAAGAATTCTAATGACGTCACAGGTCTAAGCGAGACAATATTATAACTGCTAGGAGTGAATGTGGTGAACAATTACATAGAAGAAAGTTAGTCAGAGTGCCTTGCAACTAGTATAAAGGAAAATAAGTTCCTTACCTCAACACACAACATGTAGCAGCAGAATTTTTTCCCTTGAAAATGGCATGAATCTACCCTCCCCACTTTAGATTATTCCAAAAGTGTACATTCTGTAATGGTGGGTTTTGTACAGATTAGTGTGGTTTGACTAATAGCAAGTCACATGCTGATTGGTCAGACACCATTTGACTGGGTAACTGAGGACAAAGCGAAAAATACTAATTGGTCAGTCAGCAGTGGTTTTGGTATAATAAAGGAGGACTGAAGCAGTGAGAAGCAGAACAATTTTTACGTTAGTGACATATCCGGGAAAACAAGAATGACGGATTGAAAAAGAAGTATTTAGTATTGTATGAGCAACGAGGAGGCACGGTGGAGTAATGGATAGTGCATCAGATTGAGGAATTGGAGAGCTGAGTTCAAATTCCAATCGAATCCATTATATTCACTTATGTGCTAAGGTATGAATCCTCTTCTTCTCCCCCCAGCTATGGGTAAATAGCAGGACAGACCAGGTTCTATAGCATTGGATGGCAACTGGTAAACCGCAGAAAGAAATGGCAACCTACTGCAGGAAAAATCTGCCTCATCAGTCATGTATTGAAAGGGACGTGATCGCCTAAGCACGTATCATACATGGCACATAACTGACTGACTGATTAGCGACATCAGAGGAACACAAGCTCATTTATACTACAGTGAGTCATAACATTTACACTAAACTCTAAATAGTAGAGACTGGTTGGGTTATGAATTTTCATGCATCCGCCACTTTTTGATGTTTTAGTTTTGTATCTCTGATGATTGGGGGGGAAATAAAAAACACAACCACTTCTTATCTCTATTGTTTTTTGACTTCTGTTTTTCTTGTTAATGGTAACTTTAGATATTGCTGATAGGTTTGGTCCATGCATGATATCAATTGAAAGTCTTGCTCTGACAAGGCTATTTAAGAACATGATTTGAGGTTCTAGGTTGATGTTTTGGTTTTGTAGCAACTTGTGGTGTTGGGCAAAACTACCTCTGTTTATAGGAAATAAAAATTCTATTTATCTCAACCACATCTTTTCTCCATTTGTTGTTGTTTTCAATTCTTGTTTTTTATTATTTGTTAATAGTAAGGTTGCTATTAGAAGAGCCATGATTGCGTATGTCCTGATGGAAAAGAAGAGACAAAAAGAAGGAAGAGGCAAAAAATAAAAAGGAAATGAATAAGAAGAAAAAGAAGAACAGGAAAAAGAAGAAAAGGAAAGAAAAGAAGAAAAAGAGGAAAAAGAAAAAGAAGAGAAAAAAGAGGAAGATGAACAAGAAAAATAAGTATAAGAGGAAAAAAGGAAAAAAGAAAAGGAAAAAGAAGAAAAGAAAGGAAAATAATTATGAGGAAAAAAGAGGAGGAGGAAGAAGGAAAAGAAGAAAAACAATAAGAAAAAGAAGAAGAAAAAGAAGAGAAAAAAGAAGAAGAAAAAGAAAAGTAAGTATAAGAGGAAAAAAGAGGAAAAAAGAACAAAAGGAAGAGGAAAAAGAAGAAAAAGATGAGGAGGAAGAAGAAGACGAGGAGGAAGTAGAAGGAAGAAGAGGAGGACAAAGTAGAAGGAAGAAGAGGAGGACAAAGTAGAAGGAAGAAGAAAAAGAGGAGGAGGACAAAGTAGAAGGAAGAAGAAAAAGAGGAGGAGGAAGAAGAAAAAGAAGAAGAAAAAGAAGAGGAAAAAGAAGAGAAAAAAGAAGAAGAAAAAGAAAAGTAAGTATAAGAGGAAAAAAGAGGAAAAAAGAACAAAAGGAAGAGGAAAAAGAAGAAAAAGATGAGGAGGAAGAAGAAGAGGAGGAGGAAGTAGAAGGAAGAAGAGGAGGACAAAGTAGAAGGAAGAAGAAAAAGAGGAGTAGGACAAAGTAGAAGGAAGAAGAAAAAGAGGAGGAGGAAGAAGGAAAAGAAGAAAAACAATAAGAAAAAGAAAAAGAAGAAGAAAAAGAAGAGGAAAAAGAAGAGAAAAAAGAAGAAGAAAAAGAAAAGTAAGTATAAGAGGAAAAAAGAGGAAAAAAGAACAAAAGGAAGAGGAAAAAGAAGAAAAAGATGAGGAGGAAGAAGAAGACGAGGAGGAAGAAGAAGAAAAAGAAGAGTAGGACAAAGTAGAAGGAAGAAGAAAAAGAGGAGGAGGAAGAAGAAAAAGAAGAGAACAAAAAAGGAAGGGGAGGGAAAAGAAGAAGGAAGAAGTATCATCTATGAATTCATGAGTTAAATACTGATGAGAGGTTACTGTGAAATGGCCAAAATTCTTTTTTCTTAATGTCTCCATTATCATCCTCCTTTATTTCACAGTTCCAAACCAAACAGCTTCCTGTTTGCGTCTAATTCTTAAAAAACGAAACAAAATAAAAATACTGATCATTAACTGTCCATCTTATACTGACACACAGTCCCAGCTTATCCATACTATCCATCAATCTAGCTGTGACCGGCTATGAAAGACAACGCATCCCACATACACCCTCTGTGCATCTCTATCTGGTGACAAAACCAAAAAACCAAAAAAAACAAACAAAAAAACGTGTGTCTGTCTGGGAACACGGAGCAATGTGATACATCCCACTCCACCTACACATCTCTCTATTTGTTGACAAAATCTAAAAGTGCATCTTTGTTTGTCTGTCTACAAAAGCTAGCCTCACCCCATGGCCCAGCATCTCGGCTGAAAACATTTCTTCATCTGTCTGTAGTAGTTCCTAGTCTATCAAGACATCTATTTACAAAATTTGATATACGTGTGTGTGTGTGTGTGTGTATATATATATATATATATATATATATATATATATATAAATAAATAATACATAAAAGGTTAATGGTCAGAGTTGAATTAGAGCAGGAAACACTAGTATTAAAAAGTGCTCAATACATGTATGAAGAAAATAAAAATAAAAAATAACATGTAGAGCTTTTAACTTCAAAAATTAGGAGGTCAGTTGAATCCGCTACCTTGGTTTATAGGGTTTCAAACTTCAGTATCATCAGGCAATTTTTATCAGTTGACCTCCCAACATTTTATCTTAAAAAAAAACAAAAAAAAACAATGAACACAATAATATTTTTAAAAATAAATAAACATATGGCATTGGGTGTGGTAGAAAGGGAAGAGGTAGATGCAAAGAAGAAGAAGAAGAAGTGGGAGGAAGAGAAAAGTAAGAGTATTATAAATCCATTGGGTGGGAGGTAATTGAAATGTACATACTTTTTTAACCAGCCTCATATGGGCTTAAGAGGTCAGTTGGGAGGATAATGTAAGGTTGAAACCAAGGTAAGTATATATATATATATATATATATATATATAGTACAGGTAATCGATTTGTTGGTAAATAATTCGGGTGGATCCTAGTAATATTAATTACTAAAATTACACTTAGAGGCTGATGATAGCCAGCCATGTACAGAGCTGCTTGAAATATACTATCTCTATGTAGAGGTAATTTTTGTTTTTTTGCTGTAATATATATATATATATATATATATATATATATATATATATATATATATATATGTATATATATATATAAATATAAATAAATGTACCATCATTGTTAATCACCTGAAGACATGCTTTATTGTGAATGTTGAAACAAAATGTACAATTTTGTAGTGGATACTTAAATGTTCTAATATAACAGTGTATAATATATATATATATATATATATATATATATATATATATATATATATATATATATATATTTTTTTTCAAACATGTTTCATGGAATAATATAGACATATTGTGTCTATTTATTTTTATATACTGATCCTTTCCAGTTGTCTAATCAGTTTTCTTGATACTAAGATGAAATTCATCAAGGAGGGCACTGTAGTTTTTTCTAACCCAAGTACTTTCGATCTTTTCCAAGGTCATCTTCAGGGGTAAATTACAAAGATAAACTTATTGTAACTGTGATCAAATCTGCATTCTCTTGTGAGAGTGATTTTTAAAATCGCACTCAGTGATTATTTTGAAATTTTTAATTCATCTGTTGTAGCGATGGAAGTTTTTGCAAAACAAGCATTTCAATATTAGGGAGCTGACCAGAAATTGGTAGAAATGCAAAATAGCATTAAATGTTTGTTATATGCACTTCAGCATCTCGCTGCTACAGTTAATCATAAATTTTGTTGAGTATTGGTTGGTTGATTGTGATATAGAGGGCTTCAAGAAATTGAAGATAACTTATTTTTGTGATGTCATTGAACACTTGTTGCCACTTTTGTAATGTCAACAAATATTCGTTGTCATTTTCGTAATGCTCATTGTAGTACAGACTTCGTAATCACAGATACAACTATAGTAACATAGTGATCAGTATAGAGAAATAGTATAGTGAATAGTATAGAGATAGAGGATAGTGTAGAAAGAGTGATCTGTATAGTAATCCGTATAGAGATAGAGGATAGTGTAGAAAGAGTGATCTGTATAGTAATCCGTATAGTGATCAGTATAGAGAAATAGTATAGTGAATAGTATAGAGATAGAGGATAGTGTAGAAAGAGTGATCCGTATAGTAATCCGTATAGTGATCAGTATAGAGAAATAGTATAGTGAATAGTATAGAGACAGAGGATAGTGTAGAAAGAGTGATCCGTATAGTAATCCATATAGTGATCAGTATAGAGAAATAGTATAGTGAATAGTATAGAGACAGAGGATAGTGTAGAAAGAGTGATCCATATAGTGATCAGTATAGTGAATAGTATAGAGACAGAGGATAGTGTAGAAAGAGTGATCCGTATAGTAATCCATATAGTGATCAATATAGAGAAATAGTATAGTGAATAGTATAGAGACAGAGGATAGTGTAGAAAGAGTGATCCGTATAGTAATCCATATAGTGATCAGTATAATGAATAATATAGAGACAGAGGATAGTGTAGAAAGAGTGATCCGTATAGTAATCCATATAGTGATCAGTATAGAGAAATAGTATAGTGAATAGTATAGAGACAGAGGATAGTGTAGAAAGAGTGATCAGTATAGTGAATAGTATAGAGACAGAGGATAGTGTAGAAAGAGTGATCTGTATAGTAATAGAGGATAGAATAGAAATGGCGATCAATTAGATGCCACACTAATTATCATATACATATTTCCTTTGTGATCACGTGATTTACTTATCATCTGTGTTTGCTCTCTAGTGATCGGTGTTCAAACTCCAGTGTCAGCAACAACATTTTATTCCTATATAACACTTATCACATCCAATGTCCAGAATTCAAGAGTGTCTGAGTGCAGTTTGTTTGTTTTCAAATAAATAAATTCTCCACTTTATCTCATTATCTTCACTTTTGTTTTGGATACTATTATACATTCTAAAACACACAGACACACACACATATATTATATATATATATATATATATATATATATATATATATATAATTGACTCTCCTGTTGATTTTGACGTATGAGGATTTGACAACTTAATTGATTCAGTTATGAAATTTTGTGCGATAATCTTAAGTGGCACTCAAGACCTGCTACTGATTTACAAAGGAGGCCGCATATGGAGCAAGAGTGAAGATTGTGGGATGATATCTGTTGTAGACACTGGGAACAAAAAGAATTTCTTTTATGGTTCTCCCGTGGAGTTCTTTGAATCCTCGTCACCAGTGTTGTGGACCCAGAATAGGTCCGAAAGAAAACTCGAACTCAGCAATTTAGTGAAAACATATTATTAAACAAAAGAACGAATACAAAAGTGTTGCATGTCCGACTGATGGCAAAGTACAGTAGTCAACTCGTCAACTGTAGACAGCTCTGCTGAGAGGCATAATCTCCCCATATATATAGTAATAGGACAAGTCCATAAAGGTAGGTCCCATAACAATATCCCTGTTAGATTAGCTGACCTTTTAGATCGAGCGGTAAGCCATATTAGTAGAAAATACAAACATAATAACCTCATCCACATGCAAAAAAAAGATTAAAAATAATGGAAGTCTTAATAATAAAAAAGAAAAAGCCAACACTTAATAATATTAGCTACGAACATGGTCACAATGAGCTAACCGTGTTCGGAAAATATAACTCTAAAATCATACATACAACCCATACATGCAATTAAAAAGCAAAAATAAAATCATCCTTGATAATTGTTAAAAGTATAGCTGGAAGTGCTTGGAATTATAGAACATTTGGGCGGTTTCTACACACTCTGTCTTCAAAAAAGAAAACACTTGTTTGAACACAAGAAAAATTAAATAAAAAGCTTAATCATAGTAATTTGTCTGTAGTCTTTAATGAAACATGTATAAATGAAGGATTGCTTCCTAAATACACAATATTGTAGAAAAATGCTAACAGATTTAAGTACTCTCACTGAAAATTCATCACAGTGAAATTAATCAATTCTTGTACATTGACAGGCTCCAAATATTTGAATCTTTGTATTCATATATATCAACCAAACAGTGACATCATAAGAGATGCATTCTTTGAATTAGCAAACAGTAAAATATCTTAGAATTAAATTTTGGAGGATCAATTTCAGAATATGTAAAACAATATTTATCTTCCTTAAAAGGAATATCTAAAAATATATATAGGCCAATATTTTAATAAATCTAAATTTTAGATTCATCCAGAAACTACTATTTTATGCTAAATATGATCAATTCTTGTTTGCTAACTAGTCTTTCAGTGAACCTTTGACCAGGATGTTTGTTTGATCATTTGTTACACAAATATGTATATATATATATATATATATATATATATATATATATATAAAATAATTGCCACAAAAAAAAATAGGAAAAACCTCAAGGAATCTAAATAAAAGATTATACAAACACAAAAGGGATATTTTACAAAATAATATATAAAATGCGTTAGTTTCCCACCATAACGAGACTGAACACAATTTTGACATAAAAAATGTTACTCTGTTCAAAGGAGAAAATAATTCACTATGATGTCAATATCTAGAGAGTGTTTTAATCGCAAGGTCATCTACAGTAAATTTGTGCTCTGGCTTTTACAACATTTCTGGCTGATCTAATATCTGAGTGTGGAAAACATACTTACAAAATTGATGGAGAGAAAAAGGAAAAGACACTGAATGAATTCAGCTAGATAAAAAAAATAAATTCTAAAATTCCCAGCACCCCTCTGTTGTACACATATGTAGTCCTACCAACATAACAAATTTAATCTGATGAAGTTCTGAAGGTCAAAATGCATCACAAGTAAACTTCTTTTTTGTCATACAATTTCCCCAATATATATATATATATATATATATATATATATATATATATATATATGTGTGTGTGTGTGTGTGTTCATTATTTCAGGCATTATTACAGCAGATACTTTGTATTTGAAGTAGATACACCATTTCCAATTATTAAACAGTCTATCGGTCTGTGCATTCAAGAAATTCTAGTAAAGAAATTTTATCCCCCTACTGGCAGGGATCAAACCTGTGTTTACCTTTGTAGGTGAAACCACGATACATATGTTCAAACTTTAGTTATTTATTCACTTTAAATACTTATTTATTGTAAATAATTTAACAAATATAATTAATTTTCAATTTCAATTTAAAATTTTTTAAATTAAAATTTAAAAATTAATTTTTTTTTACAGTGTGAGTCACCCTTTACAAAGACACTCATGGTAGAAGGTTATATTAGGAGGCCATTTGTGTGTATAGGTGAGGGAGAATTTTAATTAATAAATACTTTAGTACTTATTTACTTACCTATTTAAATATTTATTTATTTACTTTAGATATGTCCAACCTTTGCCATGAGAATGAATTTTTTTACAAAGATTTCTCAAATGAACAGGCTGAAAGACGTAATAAAAATAAAATTCAGACAAATTATCCACTATAATGACATTTGAACTGACTAATTAAAAATAAATCTATTGTTTATATATATATATAATGGACTCTCCCATTGGTTTCAATGTATGAGGATCTGACAGCTTAATTGATTCAGTTATGAAATTTTGTGCAATAATCTTAAGTGGCACTTAAGACGCGCTAGTGATTTACAAAGGAGGCTACATCTGGATCAAGAGTGAGGATTGTGAGATGGGATCACTGTTAGATTGATTAACCTTTTAGATCTTGCTCTCACTTGAAGATGATTCAGATTGAAAATTGCTGAGTCCACTAAAACATGTTGATCTCCATCCTACCCACTCCAAGCCTAAGTGCTCAAGTGTGTTATGTGCTATATTGACAACTGACAAGTTGCTTTTCAGCTTGTCTTTGTATCTTAGCCATGGGTGTCCTACATTCCTGTAGCCCTGATCTAACTGGCTATACATTAGGATCTTAGGTATCCTGTCATCAGACATTCTCAAGACATGACCAGTCCATCGTAACTGAGACTGTATGAGAAAAGTCTCGATTCCTCCAATATTATACCTGTTAAACAGGTTTATGCTAGATGTCCTATTTTGAAGGTTAACTCCACAGATTGCATGCAGACAGCTTTTATGGAAAACATCTAGCTGTATATGGTACCTGTATGGAGTCCACAACTCTGAGCCATACAAAAGGATGGCAAGTACAACAGCTCCGTAAACCCGAATTTTCGTATCCAGTCGAATACCCCACTCATTCCACAAGCGATGATGAAGTTTGCCGAAAGCACTGGTAGCATTAGCAATCCAATGAATGATTTCATCATCTAAAATTCCACTGTAATTGACTTTGCTACCAAGATAGGTGAAAGGGCTTTGTCTTCTACTTTCAATGGTCTCTCTGGAAATTTGTAGACTGGTGGTTTTTGTTTCTCACCACGCAATTGCTTCGGAGTAGGACAAGGTTGGTGCACTACTTCAGTTTTCTTTATGCTAAGTGTAAGACCAAAGGCTTTACGTGCAGCAGAGAAACGATTTAGTAGATGTTGGGCCTCCTCAAAGGATGTCGCTACAAGAGCCGCATCATCATCAAACAACAAATCACGAATAATTTGCGTACGAAGGTATGTCTTGGCTTTGAAGCGCTGATGATTGAAGAGACCACCAGTTGTTTGAAACTGAAACTTGACGCCATTCTCTGTGTCTGCAAATGCATATTTCAGCATCACCGAGAAGAAAAGGTCAAAAAGGACAGGGGCCATGACACATTTTTTCCTCACTGATAACAAGACTCAGAGCTTCATGCACAATGCAATCTTCAGGTACTGAGTAGAGACTGGCTGTTACATCAATCTCTCAGTCATGCTACAAGTGAGAAAAAATGTCTATTTATTAATATATATTTAATAACTGCTATATTACATCAATGACTATTTTATTAACACCAACATACAATATGTAATACCATATATATATATATATATATATATATATATATATATATATTAGTGAATACACATAATATCCAACATTGATACAACAAAGTTTCATACAGACTTGCAATCTTCTGGTGATGGATACAGTTCGACCATTATTGCAAGTGTGCAAGGGCACATAATTGGGAAAGAGGGCTTGGAAAATGTGATACTCACAGGACAGATGGAAGGCAAGACGTACAAAGGAAAACAATGCATAACCTACTTAGTGAGCTTGAGTTAATGGATGGCGTGACAGTGTTTAGGAGAAATAACAGAAGGAGAAAGTTTATTAAGAGATACTATAGAGAGGAAAGTGTGGAGAGCCATTATCGTCTATGTTCTGAAGGGACATAGCATATAAAAAAGATGAAGAATAATATGGGTGGGGGCGTGAGGAATAAATCAGTCAAAAAAAGAGAAAATAAGAAAATAAATTTATTGAAAAAGAAAAAAAATGGCGAACCAAAAAAACAAGTATTCTCAACACTAAGACAAAGAATTTACTGCCAGTGCTAGACAAGAATTCCCAGAAGACCAATTATGAAGAGAATTAAAAAAAAAAAATCATTCCCTCCCATCCATTTTTCTTTCTTTTGATAAAAGGCTAACTAGACAGTGCCAGAATTTTTTTCAACTCAAAACTAGAATAAAAGACTTTTATACCTGAATGAGAGCCGTCATAGATAAAGACATGCTGAATATTGTCAGTTAGATTAAGGGCCTTCACGTACTACCCCTGAAATTTCCTCATATATAAATGTAGGTAGAAAAACTTGCCCAATATATAAATGTAGGTAGAAAAAATTAATGTTAAGATAGTGAGGGACACAAAGCTATGCCTAAGGCCCCCAATCAAGCTTGCAGGCAGTGCTTGTGACCCTTGCTATCTTGACATTATTATTTTTTTGTCTATCTTATATTTATATATGTTACAAATTAAATGAAGCACAACTGACTATTAACGGATAAAAAATGTTCATTGATTTTGATATCATTCTGGGGTCTTTGATTTTTCATCGAAATCCTTGAATTTGTTTTACTCCTGCTAAGTCTTGAAAAAAAAATGATATAAAATTCACTATTTTTTATCAATGACGTTGAATGTGTTAAATAATTCAACTTTTTAACAAGAAAAGTCTCAAGTTGATGTTAAAAATTTATACAAAACATTGTTGATTTATTTAAAATGGAATGATCTATTATAACATGTTTCTAACTTGTAATTATATTCAATTTTTCTAGTTAAATTGTTCATCTATATTGCATACTAGCTTAAAAGCCACCCTATTGGGTGGCATTTAAGCTAGCTCCTGCAGAGGGCACTTGATTTGGCTTTCAACTTGTTCAGGAGTTTGAGAGTCCCAAAGTCTTTGCATATTCTCAGCATTGGAAGCTCTCTTGGCTGCTGTTTGATCTGGAGTTTCATGTGCACAGGAATTTCATTTCCTCACTGCAGCCTTGGTTCTCTTAATTGCAATCTCATCCTCTACTGGTGGATATTTCTTTTTGTGAGACATACAGCTGCTGTATATATATAGGCAACAATAAACAACAGAAGAACTCAAAATTGATCGCTGCATTTGAGTATTGCATTAATACTTAAGCTTACCTTTTAAAAGTTCAACAATAATTCTTCTGATGCCGCTTAATTTAAAGACAATTTGATGTGCATATGTCCTTACTTTCCATACAAACAATTATTTTTATTTCATGGGTGACTTTCACTGGTTTTCACAATTAATTTTGATTATTCCCAAATTTATTTGCAAGTTATAAAAATTTTGTACAAAAAATATAGTTGCAAAAAAAAAAAAATTGTTGCAAAAAAACAAAATTGCTGAAAACAATCGCAGTAATGAAAACTTTGGAATCGAAAATTTCTGTAACATGAGCTATTGAAATTTAGAGAGTTGTGTCCCTTTAATTGAAAAAGCATGACACACTGACATTTGTACTTATTATATAGATGATCCATTATTATACATAATTAGCTTACAATAAAAAATGTTATTTTATATGAATACTAACTTAGGAAAATGGAGGTGAAAATTGAGTAGAATGGGCAGTTTTTTTTATCACGCTTTATGGCAAATTCTGGTCAAATGATTATAATTACAGCTGGGCAAAGCCATCCCTAGAAGGACCTTATTTGTACTTTCTCTTATATATATATATATATATATATATATATATATATATATACTTGAATAGAATGGACGTCATTATTTTTATTTATTACTTTTTTTACCTTGAGGGTACTGTTTTGGCCAACACGTTCTCAAAAGGTGAACATTGGCAAGCAGCAGGAAACAATCAAAGACACATTAGAAAATAGTGAATGACGAGGGAAAATTGGAACATGATTAAAATAGATTTTAACTCTAAATAAATTAATGACTAAAAACAAAATATGGAATTCCAAAGAGAGTATAAAATGGAAAATGTTACTCATAATCCCTCAATCAAATGTAAGGAACAAATAAAGTGTTCCTTTTGTTTATATAGGCTCGGCTGATGAAACTTAATATAAACAGCCTCAAAAACTTGTAGGTGGTGAACCCAGCGAGCACTATGTAAAATGGAAAAAATGCGTGATTATTATCAGCGACAGTTGGGATTGTCCAGTAAATGCTGCCCAATGGAGGAGTCATGCATTGCCTGAGTTGTTCTTTTAATACGACTCTGACTACTAGAACCCAAATAGGTAGGCATGTGTTGTGTAATACATGTTTCGAGGTTTGATTGGTCCATCCTATATACACTGCATCACAATGGCATTTAAATTTAAATATCACTGAACTATTCTGAAAATACAACAACTGATCATTGCTGAAGGATGGAAACATGGATCTCGCCTGGAATGCAGCACACAATTTGACAGTGTTGCAGCATGAAGCAATACGTGCAGAAATTCTGTCAGCAAGCAAATGGCACATCCTGCCTAACCAAAAAAAGTCAGTGGCGTCTCCAGCAGAATCAAAAATAGAAAAAGTATATATATATATATATATATATATATATATATATATATATATACACACACATATAGCGGATTCCCAGCAACACTCACATACTCACCACAGAACACAAAAAAGACCAACAGGAAAAGAAATATCATATGGTTCAACCCACCGTACAGCAAAAACGTAAAAACAAACATAGGAAAAATATTCTTCAGACTTTTACACAAACACTTCCCGGAATCAAGCACCCTACACAAAATATTCAACAAAAACACAGTAAAAATCAGCTACAGTTGCACCGAGAACATGGCACAAATAATAAAAAAGCACAACAGGAAAATGATTAACAAACCACACGAACAAATTAAACCCACGTGCAACTGCAGAATAAAGAACGAATGTCCCTTAAACGGTAATTGTTTACAAAACAACGTAATCTACCAAGCCACGATAAAATCAGCAGATAATGAAGAAAAAGTATACATAGGAGTAACCGAAGGACCATGGAAACAAAGAAATTATGTACACAAAATGTCTTTCACAAATAGTAAATATGCGAACAGTACAATGCTTTCTAAGTATATCTGGGAAAAAAAAAACAAAACACACACCACACCAAAAATATCTTGGAAAATAAGAAAAAAATCATCAGCCTACAACAACCTATCAAAAACTTGCAAACTTTGCTTGGAGGAAAAAATAGCTATCATTACCTTCCCAGATCAAAATAAATTATTAAATAAAAGATCCTAGCTAATCTCAAAATGCAGGGATGAAAACAAATTTTTACTACGTAACTTAAAATAGAAAAATAAATAAATATATAAACAAACAAAACAACAATAAAATAAGCAAAATAAATTACTCCAAACAAATTACAAAACCACACCTGTTAGAATATGCGAAATAAAATCAAAACAAAAGAACGGACGAAAGTTATAACTGTTATATAACGATAAAAAATAAAAAAATTTAAAAAAATTAATAAAAGATAATATACTACGTTACTTAAAAATTGAAAGCCAAAAATATATAGTGTAACAAATAAATAACAACAAGTATAATAAATTGATCTAAATACATCCAAATATATAAATAAGCTAACAACCGATTATGATAAACTAGCCGTTTAGGAAAAACAAATAAAGATAATCAACCCAAATAGATAAATTAAAAACTGTTCCAACCAAAATAATAGTAAGACCAAACCACAACATCCCACCCCAAAATTCAACAAATAGATTTAATCAATGACAAATAAACAAATATATAAAATAAAAATGAAAATAAATAAAAACAAGCAAAACAATTTGACCCAAATAAATAAGCAAACATCCGACTTCCGGTAAATGACCGCCATAATAGACTACCAACAATAAGCTATATAAACAAATTTTTACTACGTTAACAAAAAAACACCGATCAAAATAAAAAATAAATAAATAAATAAATATATAAGACAAAAAACAAAAATAAAATTAAAAAAAAACAAACAAAAAACAAGCAAAATAATTTGACATAAATAAATAAACAAATAAGCGACTTCCGGTAAAAGTAACCGCCAAAATAGACTACCCATAATGCACCACTGACCCTTATATATAAATAGCCAAGAAAAATAACAGCACTAGTTGCCTGACGATTGCACTAGCATGAAACAGACTGTCGCCTCTAAGTGCTGACTTCCATGTCCACTTTTATATTTACACACGCTCTATCTCTGATATTGAGCACTTTATCCCATAAATATAGCACACTTTAAGACTATATTTCTTTATATATATATATATATATCCTGGGGAGGATGTGTGGGTTTGTAAACAGTGACTATTACGGCTAATAATGCAAGACTCTTCGGTAAATCGAATCGAGTTCTCTCAATCACTGTGTGTTTATCTAAAAATAAATACGCTTAAATTCACCTTCTTCTCTGCCATGAGCCAACGGCTTCAGGATAAAATTTCCGACTGACGCGAATTCAGCCGGTTTTCGATTCTGGCCAGAGGCAACCGGACGTCTAGCCACACTGATGAGCTGCGAAACAGTCTGTCTGTGGATGACAATATATATATATATATATATATATATATATATATATATATATATATATATATAAAATATGTATATATATATATATATACATATATAAAATATGTATATATATATATATATATATATATATATATACATATATAAAATATGTATATATATATATATACATATATAATATATACATATATAAAATATGTAAAAATATATATATACATATATATATAATATATGTATATATATATATATATACATATATAAAATATGTATATATATATATATACATATATAATATATACATATATAAAATATGTAAAAATATATATATACATATATATATAATATATATATACATATATAAAATATGTATATATATATATACATATATATATAATATATATATATACATATATAAAATATGTATATATATATATACATATATATATAATATATATATATACATATATAAAATATGTATATATATATATATATATATATATATATACATATATATATAATATATATATATACATATATAAAATATGTATATATAAATATATATATATATATATATATATCAAATATGTATATGAAGAAATATAGTCTTAAGATGTGCTATATTTATTGGATAAAGTGCTCAATATCAGAGATAGAGCATGTGTAAATAAAAAACATTAACATTTTCCTATCTCTTAATACTTTGTTTAGTTTATGAAAGGCATGAGAAGGTTGTCCAACATTCACTGTCATATAGGTAGTTAGATATTACATAGCAGTTCAGCGCCCTTTTCTTGGCTTCTAACAACATTTTCTAAAAAAAAAACTGACAAATATTGATGAATGTTTAAAAAGCTTGCTTTTTTTTTTCTTTATTACTCTCTTGGTTCTTCTCATGAAGTTAAATAAGGATTTTTCCCACTTTCTGAAGGGTTCTCCAAAAAGTATTTGCTATAATTTGAAAAAAAAACCCCCAAAAAGCTATTTGTTAAAATTTTATTTTTCATTCATAAAATTAAAAATTAAAACTTTAATTTTTTTTTTTTTAATTTTTACATGACTATTAAATACCATTTGTTTGGGTTCTTGAATACATTTCCCAAATGTAAACTTAAGAAAGCAAATTGTTTTTGACCTTCAGCTTGTATCTACTGAGTTTTCACTAAAATCTTTTTTCTGAAGTACAGGGTAATTATAAATAATTTAAAAGTTTTGGAGATTTTTTCAATATCACTGTTTTGTTGATTTTTTTTTTTCACTTGAAACTTTTTTTTAATTCATCCTATCTGTCATAATGTTAGATACAAGAGTAATTGGCACTAATTGCAGATAAGATAATTATTTTTTTAATTAGAAATTACTTTCATATAATCTACATAAGAAGAAATCTTTATACTGACTGGAATATATAAGTATCTCTGTCTTCCTTTTACTTTCAATCATCTCTCTCGCTCTTTCTTTTTTCCTCTCTCTGTCTTTCTTTCTTCCTCTATTTTTCTTCATCTTTTCTCTCTCATTCTTTTTTTTCCTTTCTTTTTCATTTTTCTTTATTTTTCTCTTTTTCCTTTCTTTTGTTTTACCTCTTCTTTCTTTTTCTCTTCTTCCTTCCTTTTTCTGTCTTTTTATTTT
>OZ038499.1:51704356-51706856 GCA_964036315.1 Acanthosepion esculentum
CTGCAAATAAACTCTGTAATCTTGTAAGAGGAAAAAAAAATAGTCAACAGAAAGAGAAAAATCCCTATTTATTCCGAACGAGTCTCTCACTCTCGCTCTCTAACCTTTGACACTTGAAGTGCAATGCATAGCAATTTAAAAAGAATAAAGCTAAACATGACAAAAGACTGCAATATAATATATACTCCCTTTTGGAAACGGGATTTAACATAGTCTGGCACAAGGCTACATGCTTTCTAGAAATTGGCATAAAGGTCTTCTACTCAAGCTGAAAAGTTATGGTGTCACTGGACAAATGTGTGAACTGATACAATCTTTCATATCAAATCGTGAAATGAAAATTCAGAATGGCCACTCTTCCAGTCCTTTCCTTTCATAATACAGGCTTTCCCCAGGGGCTCCATCCTTGGGCTTACCTTTATTTAAAATTTTCATTCATGACTTTTCTGATGAGTTCAGCTCTCAACTTGGTATCTATGCTGATGACGCAACCATTTGCTCCTGTCTTGATAGTAAGTCTGATGAGTTTGATAAGATCAAATTGGCAGGTGATATCCAAAATGACCTTTAGTCTGTTGTTAACTGGTGCAAAGGATGGCTTGTTAACTTTCTATAAATACTTTCATAGTAATTGTTTGGATGTGCTCTTCATTATGGTGCATAGAATCTTCAAAATTTAAGCGCAGTACTAGACTGGCAACGAAGTCTCACCAATTTGCAGTTGAGCTGGATAGATGTAACCATAAATTCTATGCTAGCAATTTCTTTTCTTGAACTTCTCACTTGTGGAACTCCATTACAGATCCATTCTTTCCAGTCAATTTTAATCTAAAAATACTTTAAATACAATGTCAATCACTATCTACTGTCCTCTTGATTGCTCTTTTCTTGTTCATTAGTAATGTTTCTGTTCCTAATTCTTTCGCATCCAGTAACCCCTTGAGTATTCGTGGTTTTACTACCTTGCATATATATATATCTCAACCCTTCTCTATGGTGCTGAAACTTGGACCCTGTACCGCAAACACATAAATCAACTTGACGCCTTTCACACGTGCCGTCTTCATGCTGTATGTGATATAAATGGGATGACAGGGTCAAGAATAGTGCAATACTGAAGAAATGTAACAACATCACAGGCATTGAAACCATTCTAGCAAAGATCATGTTGTGAGAATGGATGAGCATAAGCTTCTTCCAAAAAAGGTGGTGTATAGACAACTACCAAAGTTGGTCTTTTCCAAGCATGTGCCAGGAGGAGGAAGTGTTAGGATTTGGGCAGCATTTGGACTCCAAGCGCTCAATTGGATGCCCACTCTTACACTACAAAAACAAATTGAAAGACAACTTGAAACGTCTAAAATCTGATCTAAAAACCTGGGAAGCCCAAGCATCAAACCAAAAGGATTGGCATAAGACATTTTTCATTAATTTAAAGGATTTTGAAAATAATTCAAAAATACGCTTTTAAGTAGGCGCCCGAGGGGGTCGTCAGTGATGTTTCGACTTGGTTCATCAGGGAGTTTCGGGTCTTTCAACATCATACTCCCCATCACCAAATCGACCCAATCAGGGGAGATCTAACCCTGATTCCCCCTCACTTTTAAAACGCTAACAGCTACTCTGGCCTTTTTAAAGAATTCTACGAAGAAAGACCATGTATTCCGCACATCCGATTGGCTGTTTGTACAACCAATCAGCTGCGCGAACTATTTTTAAATGGCCCGCAGTGGGGACTAGCTTTTTTTTTTTTTTTTCTTTGGTGGATAGCAGCTTCAATGGATAACCGAGGAGGTAATCTTAATATTCCTAAGTTTAATCCCTTCTCTAAGTGTTGCATCGTTTAAATATTGCCGGTTGCATTTTATTTGTTTTTTTTGGGGGGGGGAATTAAACTCAACCTTACTATTACATTTATCGTTTAGCCCGATTCTTAAAATTTGTTACAGGTTAACTTTAACTGGATTAGTTTTATTCGCTATATTTAAATAATTGTCCATGAACAGTCTATTTCTTTACACACAATAATAAAATTAGAAAGAAAATCGATAAAGTAAAGTAAGCAACATAATATTCCTTACCATTAAACTATTTACAAATTTAAGGTCGTTTAAAAACAGTAGACTGAAGCACCGTGATCAGCTTCATCAAGCTCTGAAGCAGAGATGCCACCAAAATTCTGCATTAACAAATTTCATCTATCAGTGTGGATTTGTCGCTCGCAGCAAGGCTGGGCTAGCATCACACTTAAGAAAGCACAAATGAAATATGTCTTTCCCTTACCTGATTTTCTCCACAATATCCCCTGCGAGCATGCATAAGTGTAAAACAAAAGGCACCATCCAATGCTGACCCTCATTTATCATTCACGATAGGAGAGTCCACTATATATATATTCAGTTTCATGGATAGTAGTTTTTAACTCCAGGTTTCATGCTTTTGCGATCATCAGACAAACTGGTTTATTTTTTTAAAAGTGGATCTATTTATGCTTATTATA
>OZ038499.1:51709356-51711856 GCA_964036315.1 Acanthosepion esculentum
ACTTAAACCGTTGGAGATTGTATTTGTCAGGGAAACAGTAATAGGGAAGGGAGTTCCATAGGCGAGATGTGCGAGACATGAAGCTATTGGAGTAGAAAAGACGTCTACATCTAACAGTTTCAACGGTGAAGGGGGTGGGAACGAGATGCCAGCCTCATAGGACGCTTAAATTCACGAGGCTTAGGGACAAGCGAAAGCAACTCCTCGGAGCAATTACCGTGGAAGTACTTGTAGAAAAGGCAGAGCGATGCAACATCGAGTGTGTGAGAGAGTGACTGCAGACGAGATGACAGATCAGGGCCAATCACATTGCATATCCGTCTACACAAATTTTTATAATATACATATATATATATATATATATATATGAACAAATATACTCTTAAGGTGTATTATATTTATGGGATAAAGTGCTCAATATCAGAGATAGAGCCTGTGTAAATATAAAAGTGAACATTGAAGTCAACACTAAGAGGTGACAGGCTGTTTCATGCTAGATGCAACTGTCAGGCCACCTATATATATATATATATATATATATATATATATATATAAACATTCTATTACATAGAACATTGAATATTTTGTCAATGTTTTTTGTGTATCTCTTTGATCATCCTGAAACAAACACTTTTGACCACCTTTTTTCAACCAATTCTGTTATCCATAATTCTACCCAGATCATTATTTCTGATTCTGATACCTCTTGATCTTCTCCCTATAATTAAGATCCAACAGAATAAGATGAAGTATAGTTCCCAGTTTACTTCTCCAGCAATAACCACTAAACCGGCCCCATCTTTCACAGATTATGTTCGTAATCTTTGGTCGGTTCCAATATAGTTTTTTTTTTCTTTTTATTGGACATGTTATTTCCATTTTCATTATTATTCTCAGTAATCAAATGTACGTATTATGTAGCTTCTTTTCTTAAGTGACCTTTTGAAATCAGACCCATTATCGTACATGCATACAGTTACACACACACTCACATCAATCATTAATTATAATTATCATCCTTTGACCTCTCCGTAGTTGGTCGGAACTCCATCAACAATCCCTTTCCAAACTGCTCAGCCCTGCATTGCTACCGTAAGATCCCCAATGTTTAACCCTGAGTCCCGAGCCATGGTGTCTGGGAAAGTCAACTTTCATGAGATGACACCTTCAGAAGGATACCATAGAAGTAAGGATGAGATGACCTCCATGTCCTCTCGGTGGTATTGACCGGCAAACTGCAATCACTTTTGTTTGTGCTTAAGAGAGATTGGTCTTAATTCTCTGTAAATTGTGTTAAGTGCTGCATGGGATCTCCAACTGATATTCTGGATTTTTCTAAGCAGATTTGTGTATGTTCCATGCTATCGTCTTTCAAGATGAGCACATAATGTCCAAGTTTCTGATCCATACAACAGAACTCGTTCAATCAATGTTTGAAAGGTTTAAACTTTTAAGGAGAACAAAAGATTTGAGTGCCAAATCTTGTGAAGTTTGTTACACGCTCTCCCATTCAAGAGCATTGTGGATGTTGAAGTCTTTTGGGGAATCTATTAGATGGAATCCAAGATATTTGAAATCCTCAACTCTTTTAATGGATGTATTATTAAAAGAGACAGGGATCAGTTCTCCATAAATTATGTTAAGCACTGCATGGGATCTCCAAGTGATGTTCTGGATTTTTCTAAGTAAATTTATTTATGCTCCATCCAGTCGTCATTCAAGACAAACAGATAATGTCCAAGTTTCTGATCCCTATAGTAGGACTGGTTCAATCAATGTTCGAAAAGTTTGGACTTTTAAGAAGGATGGAATCTCCGAGCGTCAAATTTTGTGAAGTTTGTTACACGCATCCCATTCAAGAGCTTTGTGGATGTTGAAGTCTTTTTGGGAATCTATTATGTGAGATCCAAGATATTTGAAGTCTTCAACACTTTTGTATGTATTATTCCAAGTTGATGTCTGGTGCAGGATAATTCATTTCATGGCTTGAAAGAAGTCTTCAGCCATGGGTGGCAGTCTTTCTGGAGATGGTGTCTCAACAAAATCATCCTGATGTAGGGTTGGCATCCCACATTTTGTATCTGATACCAAAAGAACTTGTCGGAGTTAGCTCCTCCTCAGTTCTTTAATCCTTCAACAGGGGTCTCTCTCTCCCCTGACTATAAATACTGGCTGACCCTTATCTCTCTCTCTTTTCCAACTCAGGCTTTGGGCTGCCACCTCGCGGTAAAATCTCCTTTTCAACTTAGGCCTTGGACCGCTACCTCACGTGGAGACAAGGTAAAAAATTTTTTTTCCACTTACACCAATATGTGACCTCTCACAGATACAGTGTTTCCCAAATTCTGGGAATGCGCTAAGAACAATACACGTACGTACGAACACTTACAACACACACAGAATTTCTCCATACAAACTCTATGTAACAGTCCATGTCTTTGCTTCACTTGTTTTGTTATTAATATATATTTGTTTACCCATGTATATCGGTCTTGTTTGT
>OZ038499.1:51716856-51736856 GCA_964036315.1 Acanthosepion esculentum
ATGCATAACTTCTTGTTTACTTCTCCCACAATGGCCACTAAACTGCACTCCCCTTTCACAGACAGTGTCCATAATCTTTAGTATAATCCCATCTTATTCTTTATTGGACACATGGTGTTTCTAACTGATATTTACCACAGTTCTCAATAGCTGAGTGTGTGTAACATCTAGGTTTTAGCCCAGGATTCTGTTAATGTTCAACAGTTCGATTTGTATAAGTGAACCGTTTCTACTGTTGACCTGAAGTGAATGTTCTACAGAGTTAATATTAAGTAGGTACTCATTCTATGTAATGTTCTGATTGGTTGAAAGGTTGCCTATTGCCAATGATAGTAGACAAGACAGGAAATGTTTTTTGATTGGATGAAAAATCATAGGCTGATAAAAGAGTCAAATTTGAATTTAGCTTCAGAAAAAGAGAGGAAATAATTTCACTAATATCTGGATAAAAAAAGAAGCAGTTTCATTAAGAGAAAGTAAAGACAAGAAGCAAAAAACAGAGAAGAGAAGAAAAAATTGTTTATGAAAAAGAAAAACACTTAGAATGTCATAGAAATCAGACAAAAATGGTTAGAGAAAAAGAAAATGCAACAATTGAAAGAGAAAGAAAGAAAAAGTAGGTAAAAAGAAAAAACAAAAGAGGGAATGAAAGAAAAAAGAAGATAAAAAAAGAAAGGTGGGAAGAAAGAAAATGAAGGCAAAGAAAGAAAGAGTAAGAGAAAGATGTAGAGGAAGAAAGAAAGAGAGAGAAACCAAAATTAGACAGAAAGTTGATTAAATAAGATAAAAAAAAGAAAAAATCGATTAAGATAAAACAAAAAAAAAAGCAGATAACCAATGATAAAAATATCACCAATGAAAAGCAAGCAAAAAATGATTGAAGAACACACACAGACACACATATATATCTAAGATTTTTATCCAATAAGTATTCAGATTATTAGATGACCAAGAGGTAATTAAATAATTGGTCACAATTGAACGTTTTCTGGGCAATAAAATGCAAAAAAAAAAAAAAAATATCAGTTAAATGGAACTAATATGACTTAGCAAAAAAGGATAAAGAAAAACAATGTAACATTTATTTTCTCAAAATCTGATCTCCTGTCTGGCAAATATAAAGTTTCCTACACTGGCTGACTAACTCCAGCACACAAGCCCCTGTTTTGTCTGATCGACCAGCATCATCTCCTGCGTCCAGCACAAGAAATTATATTTCCATTCAAGCAGCAACAATCAAGTATAATTCATTGTTTTTATTTTATTTAATTGTTATTAAAATGTTAGCTTTGAACACCATCAAGGGTGAAAAGGGGAGAAAATTATTATGATCAACTTAAGAAATGGTAGCTTCGGTTTTTTTATCCGCATATGTTTTATTAAGGATTTTCATGCACAGTGGAGCCTTAAAAAACCTCCAGTTTAATTATAGTGAATTTTCAAAAATATCATTTTAACCTGGGCAAGGCAATAGAGCCACTAAGCTAAATGATTTACAAAGTGTTAGACAATATGAGAAAAAAAAACACTATTAAGGGGAGAGAACAATAAAAGAATAAGAATTAAGAAGACAGAGGATAACGATTGATATTGCATTTAAATCTTTGAAGATCAAAGGCAATAAAGCCACTGGGATGCAAGGGATTACTGGGTGTTAGAGAATATGAGAAAAACTAATATTAAGGAGAGAGGACAATAAAAGAATAAGAATTAACAAGACAGAAGATAACAAATGACATTGCACTTAAAGTTATGAAGATTAAAATATTAGGTTGGTGCAAAAATAATGTCGTTTTCTCACATGAAGTTGAACGTCAAAAAACGACATTATTTTTGCACCAACCTAATAGCACAAGCATTTACCAAGAGAGAGCTTTTTTTCCAGAGCACCAATTTTTAAAGCCGCACATTCGTATTTTAATGTTTTCATCTGCAGTGAGTTGCAAATAAATTCCGATATAGAAAATACAATCATGCAGAATATAACAAATAAATTCCAAAGGCCAATGAAAATTCGGAAATAGCGCAAACTCAGTAGAAATTCTCTGATTTTATCACCAACAGTTGGCTCAAGGGATGCCCCAAATATTTCATCTTTGTTTTTAGTTTGAAGTTGACAACAGCACAATCAAAATTGACTAGGAAGCAAGAAGCCAGAAGAGAGAAGAAACTATTAGCATAGAACTTACGGTTGCAGCTAGACATTTCACCTGTAAAATGATGAGACCTTGCCTCGTCAGTCAGTTATGTACCATGTGTGATACATGTATCGAAAGATACATGACTGACAAGATTTTTTCCCACAATAGGTTGCCATTTCTTTCTGCGGTAGACCAATTGCTATCCAAGTCTCGCACATCTCGCCTGTGGAACTCCCTTCCTTATTCCTGTTTCCCTGACAAATATAATCTCCAACTATTTAAGTGTAATGTCAATCAACATCTCCAGTTGCCTTGATCTATCCACTTCCTTTCTCCACATCCTTTCACCTTTCATTCCTATCTGCTCTCGCTCAAAATCTTCTGTAACCCCCTTGCCTTGATCGATCCACTATCTTTCACCACACCCTCTCCTTTACCACTCCTATCTGCTCCTCCTCCAAACCTTCTGTAACCCCTTGCGTGCTAGTGGCTTCCAGCCTTGCTAGGGGTGATAAGCTTAAAAAAAAAAAAAGAAAGTCTACTGAACCCGGTCTGTCCTGCTATTTACCCATAGCTGGAGGGAGAAGAAGAGGATTCATACCTTTCCCAAGGGTATTAACACGTAAGTGAATGTAATGGATTCGACTGGAATTAGAAGTCAGCTCTCCAATTCCTCAATCTGAGCCGTTATTCTACAGGTAAAGCCACCATCCTAGGGGCTCATTTTAAAACCGCTGTCTTACATTTATCTTAAAGAGATGACAATTTTTGAAGATGATTTTCAATGGTTGATTTCACTATTTTGCATATGTTGGTTATCTTCATTTATGCGCCATGTGTGATACATGATTAGGCGATCATGTATCTTTCAATACATGACTGACAAGGTAGATTTTTTCCCACAATAGGTTGCTATTTCTTTCTGTGGTAGACCAGTTGCCATCCAAGGCTATAAAACCCAGTCTGTCCTGATATTTATCCATAGCTGGGAGGAGAAGAAGAGGATTCATACCTTTCACAAGGGTATTAGCGTATAAGTGAATGTAATGGATTCGACTGGAAATTTGAACTCGGGTCTCCGATTCCTCAATCCGAGCCGCTATCCATTACTCCACCGTGCCAATCTAGTACTGCAGTTAAATTCATGAAGTCTATTTATCAGAGAAGAAAGTTATGGCAGTAGGAATGTGATTGAAGCCAAGATGCTAGGTCAGGACTAATAACACTAGAGGTATCATAGAGATAAATTGCTTAGTAAATTGCTTCCTCTTTTAATTAAACATCACTGTAGTTTAATGAAATTCTAAAGGAATATTTTTTGTGATATGCATTTTGGATATCACAAAAAATATTTCCACTTTGTCATTAATTTTACTTATATATATATATATATATATATATACATACATACATACACACACACACACACACACATTTATATATATGTATATGTATGTATGTATCATAAACAAATAAAAAATTTTCAACTCATCTTTCTGACTGAGTTTTGCAGAAACTGCATCTGCTTATCAAGGGGTTACATAGTTGATTGAATTTATTTACAGATGTCATATAATTCTTCAAAGATGTTACTTAAATTTCTCTAAAATTATATCTTCATTGTTGTTATTCCATGTATACACAAATATATACACAGATACACAAACACATAAGCATCTACACAAGTATATAGGTAAACATAAAGAATAATACTTTACACACACACACGTATATATATATATATATATATATATATATATATATTTCAGCAGCTAAATTGTTTTTACATAATAACCTTTTCTTGAGAAAAAATAATTGTAAACACAGGTGGTTGAAACATGAAAGGTCTACACACACACACACACACACACACACAAATGCAAAATATTTAATAATTTTTTTATTCTTTAAAATAACCAGACAGATGATTGGAGATGTTTGTGCTTATTTAACTGTTTGTTTTTTTTTTCATTTCTTAAACAAGCAAAAATATTATTATTATTATTACGGAAGCTGAAATGTTTTTTTAGTCAGCCAGATGTGATGGATTTGTGTTATTATTCTCTATCTTGTCTGCTCAAAATTTTGTATATTGTACGTATTTTAATTTTTCTAGTCTTGTTATTTTAGAAAATGTCTTCAGACAAAAAAAAAAATTCTAACATGAAGATAATCTTAGGTAAGTCTGGTGCAAGGTCTAATGGAAGGAAATGGTGGGATTGTATGTAAAGTAATTTGAACCAGGTTGTTCATTCTGACAATTTACCATTTAAAATAGATTCTTTGCTTGGTGTAAAAATTGCTATTATGTTATAATTTTGCACCCCCCCCCCCAGTTGCATCCTTCTATAATCATCCTGATAATGCGCTTAGATGCATAATGAAAATCAATGAAAATTTGTTGATACAGAGAAAAAATAGAAAACTTGGACCTTCGTGCAGACAAAAAAAATGTGGAGTATCAGAAGGACTGTTTTTCCCTTGACACTACGATTATTTTAACTACCTTCAACTCTTTGGCAATGTTTATTCTTTTAAGAAGAAATGATTAGAATTGTAATAAAACCTCAACATATAATGAAAGTCAATGCATACAATTTCTTTGTTCTTGAGAACTGACAACAAAAATGTTAATCCCTGTTTATTTATTTATTAGATTGTTTATTTACAAGAATAATTTTCTATTTACAACATTCTAAAAAAGAACTAATACAGTATTTATCATTTACCTATTAATAAAGAAATAAATATGGAAACAATTTTTTGTTCATAAATTTATAAACATTTAGTAAATTCTGAAAATATGTGAACAAACTACAGTGTGACCCGGATATAAGAGAGCTTTTATCTGGTCCCAAATTAGAGCCTGTGTTAATGTATATATAATAGACCAAACCCGGATATAAGAGACTTCTTCTCCGGTCCCGACAACTCTCTTATATCCGGGTTACACTGTATAAGGAAATTCCTATTATTTACAATTTCATAACATTCAAATTGATTATTAGACAATATTTTGCAACCAATTCTAACAAATAATATAATAAATAAATAGTATAAATAAACAATCTAATAAATAATGTTTATTATTTTCGTTTAAATTCTCAAGAACAAATAAAATCTATAAATCAACTTTCATATATTTAGTTTTTATTACAATAAATGTCTAAATTGACTTTCATGTTTTTCATTCCAATAAACTTTGTCAAACAGTAAAAGTAGTTAAAATAATAATGATGTCAATAGAAGAAAAAATTCTAAAAAGACACTAAATTTTTTGTGGGTATAAAGGATCAAGTTTGTCATTAAATCTATGTTGAATACTTTGGAGAATTTTTGCATTCTGATTCAAAAACTCAAAATTTGATCAGTTTTGTTTGCCATAAAGTGATTAATGTTATTGGTTCTTGAAATCGTATGGAATTGGAAACACCTTTGTTGATGCTGACTTCTCTTGACAGAAAACAGGAAAGTTCCAGATTTTCAGTTTAAATGTCATAATGCAAATTTTAATAAACAGGAAGTAAATACATAATACTTTGAGTGGAGGGTGCAAAAGTATAACAGCGGCAAAAGTCATGTATGCTGTCCCAGATCACTCAAACCTCATAATCAAAAACTTGTATAACTATTTTCATCTTAATGAGTTATGTTTACATTCACAACTTCCAGGTTCTTTCTAGATTCATTTATTTAAAAAAAACAGAAAAATATTTAGCCATTGAAAAAATAAGTGAATCGTACTATTAAAAAAAAAAAGTCTGTGTTCGTCTATTCTGTCAATATATAATATTGCAAACACTAACAATAATATTGCAAACACTAACAATAATATTGCAATCACTAACAATAATATTGCAAACACTAACAATAATATTGCAAACACTAACAATAATAAAATAATTGACAAAGATGCCAGGGGAAAAATTAGAATCATTTTTCACTTACAATAAAAAATACAGTAGTCTATAATAATTTCATTGCAGTGATACTTTTGCACCCTCCAGTTGCGTACTTCACTAATCACCCTGAACAAATGGGTAGGCCTGGATGCATAATGGAAACTGACAAATCTTTGTTTGCAAGAAAAAAAAAAAATTATATGATGGATGATTACTTTACAGAGTTTATGTAGAATCAAAGAATTAAAACCTTTACCGTTTTTTTTTAGAATCTGTTCTTGAATTTGTATTAAATTGGAAACACCTTTATCGATGTTGATTTTCTTGACTGAAGACATAATAGTTTTCAGACATTCAATTTAAATGTCATAATGCAAATTTTAATGCACAGGAAGTAAACATAGGGTGTTTTTAGGTTGGGTGGTTACAAAAGTCTAATAGCATCAGGATAAAGACATTTTGTTTTATTTTTTTAATTGGTATCT
Organism: Acanthosepion esculentum; assembly: GCA_964036315.1. Taxonomy (NCBI): domain Eukaryota; kingdom Metazoa; phylum Mollusca; class Cephalopoda; order Sepiida; family Sepiidae; genus Acanthosepion; species Acanthosepion esculentum. The sequence goes on from OZ038499.1 coordinate 51,723,385, forward strand.
TGGTTGAATACTCAAGTGTTCGACATAAGAGACAGCATATATTTGAGAGTTAACACAAAAGTGACACAATAGGTCTCCCCCCACCAACACATGAATATGGAATGTGAACGATTTTGTCTAGGTCCAAAAGACAACAAATTTCTTTATGACTGTGTAACCAATAAAATCTATGAACATATGTCTATATTTCTGAGATGAAGTATTGTAACTTTTTACATCTTTCAGACTGTTGTCCTCATCTTTATTGCCATATTCACAATTTTCAGCCATTTTAGATACCAGCCTTCTTCAGGTGATATTTGGAATTTCAAAACAAAATCTTTATTTAGTCCACGGGGGTAGATTATTCTAATTCCACATGCCATGCCTTTTCAGGATATCTTAGTTTCAGTTAATTCCCTCTAGTAACTCAATTCTCCAAGTTTTTGTTCCCTCTGCTGTAGCCAGGTATTGAACTCACAACTCTTTGGGTCAAGGTCTTTTGCCCCTGCCATTCATCTCGAGGTTCTCAACAAAATTCAAAGAGGGATCTATAATGTAATCATTCCTGAATTAGCTTCTTGACTTCAGACACTTTCTCACAGACTGGCTTCCCTCTGTCTTTTCTAGAAATATTTTCATGGTTACTGCTCTGATGAGCTTTTTTTCCTTGGTGCCCCGATGACATGAATTTAAGTATGCTACTAGATTGGCATCTAGGTCCCACCCTTTTACTGTTGAAATAGTTAAATGTAACCACCACTTCTACTCCAACAGTTTCTCTTCCTCGTACTTCCCGACATTGGAACTCCTTTCCTCTCACTAGCTTCTCTGATAACTACAATCTTAAAAAATTTAAATGCAGTATCAATCACCATCTTCTGTTGACTTGACCCTTGTCCTTTTTTTTTCTTTTCTCAATCCTCCCTACACCCACTCTTTTCTCTCACTTTCACTCTTTATAACCCCTGGCATGCTAGTGGCACTCCTGCCTTGCTTACCAAATGCTTAAAAAAGTCACTTTTTGGATTACTTCTGTTGTAACCTAGGGAAGGTTACTGAACAGAATAATCACACAAAGGTTGGTAATGAACGATAATACTTAGGTGATGTAATGGAATAACCTGTCACTCCCATGAATGACACTATAGGTAGTAACTATCTGTAAGTATCTGTAAGTCAACAAACTACAGAGACTAGCTAGGATCTGTTGAGTATGACTCAGACTTACGTGAGAACTACCGACCTTCCAATAGTAGCACTCACTACTGGATTGACTTGCGATGACCTTGTGCATAACTGTTACCTTTATTCTTATTGCACTGTTTTTTACAATAAACCTTTACTTATTTTATCCACTTTGTTTTTCAAGTATATATTCCTATTAGCACGGAATATAACATTAGGACAAGAACAACATATAAGATTTGCCAGCAACATGTAGAAGAAGTAGTCAACTGCTAGAAATGAGTCAAGTGAATTCCACAATGAATCTCCAACTGCAGACCAACATACAGTATTTACTACTGCATTTATATGAATGGGGACATACCCATTATCGTCCACAGGTATGCTACAACAACTTCAATCAATGATTTTTATCCAGCAGAGATATTTTAATATTGAAGTAGCATGCAAAATTTGAATTATGTCATTATTTTCTCTTCAAGTTACATGCGATAACCATTTTAGTCGGTACTGGTGTTAAAAGTCCTTAAGTTATGTGATTTCTGTTTTCTGGTACAGTTCTTTGTTTATGATTCTGAAGCACCAGTCCACAAGGTTCAAAGATGTGTGCTCTTCACAAAGACCCATAGGCTCCACTCACTCAAAGCCATAGTTAACCATTCCTCTTAGAAAGTTGTTGTATACAAATGATAATTTAGATATTTTTGCATGGGTTTGGAGCCATGCATGACATTCATATGAAAGTCTCAATCTGATGAGGCTATTTAAGAACATGACTTGAGTTTTCAGGTTAATGTTTTAGATTTGGAACAATTTACAGATTGAGCAAGGTACCTCTAGTGCAGTCTATTCTATGTTCAATTTTCTTTTCTCCGATACTAAATTTTTTATAACCAATCCATACACTGAGGTATTTGAAGTGTTTGGTATTTACTAGTTCCACATCCTGAATCTTTACAACAGATTCCGGGTATTTGTCATCACTGCTTTCATTCCAATTCCAGATCATAGTTTCTGTTTTGGAGAGGTTTATCTTGAGCTCAATTTTTTGGAACACTTGGTAGATAATGTTGATTTTTGATTCAAGATCATTTTTATCCCAACTATGACTACCTATGTCATCAGCATAGCCCCTCTCACATCATCAATACATTGGTTTTGGGAGGGAAAGCAGGATATGTTTAGTAAAGGTTTAGCTTGAGTCCAATTTCTTGGGACACGTTGATGTTGATTTTTGATTCAAGATCATCTTTATCCCAACTATGACTACCTATGTCATCAGCATAGCCCCTCTCACATCATCAATACATTGGCTTTGGGAGGGAAAGCAGGATATGTTTGATAAAGGTTTAGCTTGAGTCCAATTTCTTGGCCCATTTTAAAGAAGAAATGAGGACCTTTAAAAAGGTAAGCGTATAAAGGGGGAAAATTAGAAAGAAAATGAAGGAAAATTAAGCCAATTTAAAGTCGGAATAATGAGAATAAAAAATAAAATTATTATTCATTAATTTCTCAGAAAACAATGAAAAAAAAAATCCTTCTTCAAAAGAGAATTATGAAAAGCAGACATTAGCGTTTTTCAGCCATTTCACCCAAATTAGTTTTCACCTGACTGATACCATTCTTCATCTCTTTTTAATGTTCAAAATAATTTTTAAAAAAAATGAGTTAATAATTAGCTAAAAAATTAAAACAATCATTATCAAATTTATAATCTAATTTTAAAGAAGAAAAAAAATGGCAGTCAAAAGACATCTTTATTTCAGGGTAGATAATCACTTCAAATATTTTTTTGTCCCCAAGCAAGCGCTAAGATTACCACAAGATAAAATGTTGATTGTCTGACCTTTCAGTTAACATCTTAATGATCTAATTTTTTAAAATTCAGTTGAAGACTGGAAATAAAAAAGATAAACACAAATAAAAAATAAATGGCTTTATGTTAGAACCACACGTAAAATGTCTTAAAGAATCAAACTAAATTCTAAACATAAATCTGTATTTAATTCCAAACAGAGTGGGAGATGGAGCTCTTTATCTCGGGAGCATGGTTCATTTCTCTTGAAAGAAATCTCTGATTTTAAACCTCTGCTGCCTTGTGGCAAAATTTTTGGGAGATGGAGCTCTTTAGCTTGGGAGAGTGGCTCATTTAAGAAAAAGAAATCTAGGTTGGAATCTCACTGGAATATGAAGGAGGAAAGCTTTCTTTAAACCTGCTTTTGCACAAAATCTTTCTGACACTGGTATTGTGGTACAACACCCACTTGCAAGCTTCATTAAGCTCGCACAGAAGTGTAAGCTACAGAAACTAACATGAAAAATGTCAAACCAAAGACTTCCAGACAAGAGGAGGCCACATCTGGAACATTGCTCTAGCATCTGGGGAGTAGATCAGCAGCCCTTGACTTTTGCAAGGACAGCTATCAGGGGATCATTCCAACAGTGCTAGATGATCAGAGATTGGCAGCTGATCTCTTCACCAACCTAGCTTTAACATCTGAATAGGCAAAAAATTAACTGGTATCATTCAATGCCTCAAAAATAAAACTAGTTACATTTCATCATTGCTGATCAGATTCTGAACTATCACCAATCACAATGAAGGGATGTTTCTTCAGCAAGGCCCTGTGCTTTGTGCACCTATTGGGACTTAAACTCAACACAGATTTCAAGTGAAACACATACATATGTTGCTAAAGATGCTGGAAAAATGGTCAGTTCTTTATAGTGCTCCAGTAAGTATCTGATTCCCCTGCTCAGACCTTTACAAGCCACACCACTTTCACAGAATCAAAGCACTATCATTTCTTCCATGTCTCAAATGTAAGAAAAAGGTTCCACTCAGCTTTTCCCAAAAGCTACCACTCGCAGAGCAGATTGCCATGTGTTTGCTTCCCTGAAACCTTCAATCTTGACCTCTTCAAGTCAATGGCCAGTCATTGTTCTCCCTTGTTCTATTTTCATGACCATTACTTCCTATCTCATTTCACCTCTCCAAGTTCTCCACTGCCTTAACCAGGTATTGAACTCACAACTCTTTGGGTCACAACTTACTGGATCTAACGGCTTCATCCACTGTGCCATGTGTCCTTAAGGACATCTGTGCATGAATTCCTGGAATTTAATGTCTTCAAGATTTTTATTGCTGGTAATATTTTTTTCCAAAAATGTATTGCTGGTAAAAATTTTTCCAAAAAAGTATTCCTGATATTAAAACCTATTTTTATACTTTCATAGTGTTTTGACCACTTTTGGGAGGGTTAACTATTTGGTCACAGCCCACCCTGGGTCAGGGTGGATCTGAGAATCCAAATAATTAAGGGGTTGTTCATGCTCTTGATCAGAGGCCTTGCTGTCAGATGTAGTTTACTGTCTTACCCAAAATGCGGATGTAGTTTATTCTCATACCCAGGACGGTTAACAATTTGACTTCAATCCTCTGCCTTAAGTGGCTCTTAAGTCTTGTACTGATTGAAAAGAAACTGGTTATATATTGAAAACTCCCAGCATTTGTGGAAAATCAAATATTAATTATCTGATTTCCTATTGGAGATTTGATGAGCTTGGTTCACGCAATGCTAACCCACCAGACATCTGGTGTAAATCAATAAATACATCATATATATATATATATATATATATATATATATATATATATATATGATGTATTTATGTATGTATGTATGTATATTTATTTTGGCAGAATATTTTTATTCAAGCATGTGTGGTTAAATAATTTAGACGTCTTATGTCTATTTATTTTAGTTTTAATCTTTTCAAGTCCACGAATTAATTTCTTGGGGGCCGTAGAAAATTGATTAAGAAAAATTCCAAAATTTTCTTTCAAATACTTTTTATTTTCCCAACTACTTTCACTCTCATCTGAGACCATCTTCAAGTGTTGCATATCTATGGATGAGTGTGTGTGTGTGTATATATATATACATATATATATATATATACATATAGTAAGGAGGTAATGAAGGGTTCGGCAATCCATGTGGATAATTCCAAAGATGAGGTGATCCAGAGAGCTCAATGTAAAATCAGAGCAAATATTAATTAAATAATTAAGAAATAGACAACCTTAAGTTTTCCATGAATATAACCAGAAAAAACATATTTTCTGGGGAAATAAATTATAGTCATGGAAACTTAAGATTGTCTATTTCTTAATTATTTAATTAATTTATATATATATATATATATATATATATATATATATATATATATGTATGTATGTATGTATGTATGTATGTATGTAATATTAATAATCCAGGACCCTGTCTGGGACCCAAGACAACTGTGGTACAGGAGTCTTAGAGCTCTTCCCATAATCAATGGTACACCTGGAATTATGCCAAATGTTTGAGTGCCAAGATTAGAACTATAGAGACACTGACAAGTTCACGAATAGAAATGGAGTCTGCCAAGATTCTGAGAAAAGATGTTGGAGATTTCAGAGAACCTGCGATCACTCAGTCCCTAGAAATAAACACCAGGCTATGACTTCAGCAAATATGGCTTCTCCTCCATCAGTCCATGATCTTCCCCTGAGAGTATAACCAAATAGATGCTGGTTCAAACACAATTTAGGAGAGGATTTTGCCTCAACATAGACATCTGATGAGACCATAAAAATTAGTGTTAATTAATATTAATGAATGACTTAGAAATAAAGGAGTCAATTTCTCACAGACATGATGTGGCTTCCCTTTGTCTTTTCTACAAATATTTTCATGGCAACTGCTTTGATGAGCTACGTTTACTGGTACCCAAACTGTGTGAATTTAAGAGTGCTACTAGGTTGGCATCTCAATCACACCCTTTCACTGTCAGAACAGTTAAATGTAACTGCCTCTTCTACTCTCGCACTTCCCAACAGTGGAACTCCCTTCCTCTTACTTGCTTCCCTATAATCTTCAAATATTCAAATGTAATGTCAATCGACATTTTCTGAGTCCTTGATCCTGATCCCCGTACTTCTCTGTATCCTTTCCTCAAAGACCCCTGTTTACTTTTAATCTCACTCTCTATAACCCCTTGCATGCTAGTGGCACTTCCACCTTGCTTGCGGTGAAATGCTTAAAAAAGAATAATTGATCAAATTAATTAATTAGGTTAGACTCTTTTAGTATGTCTGTTAAAATGCTAACAATTTTAAATTATAGAATACAAACTTTAAAAATAAAATATGTACATTTTTATCATTTCACACCATACAAGGTAAAAAAGCCACTATAACATAAGGTTGTCTTTTCCAAAGTAAAAGTAATATTCTGAATTTATATCAAATTGACTGAAAATAAAATAACTTGATATCAACAAAAATACGATAGGCTTCACAGCCGGAGAGCAAGCATTTCATCACTACCAACTAAATTTGTTTCTTCCTTTACATGACAATCTCCAGTTAAATATTTGAGGGGAATTTCATATAATTTTCAATAAATTTTTAAATTAAAAATAAAGTCATGTTTTAAAAATAATCCTAAATGAATTACTTTTATTTGTCTTTAAAAATTCAACGAAAAATTTTCATAGTTTGCATGTCATTTCATTAACAGTGATGAGTCATCTTGCACTCTTCACAGCCACTACACTACAAAGAAATATCACAATCAATTTAGGAATATGACACGATAATAACTACAATCTGCATTTAATACTGCAGAACAAGTAGCAATTATTCTTTGCATTATTAATAAGATTTACTATGCTGTGAAATTAATAGTCATCTATTTTGTTATATCAATGATACCACAGATCAAAATCCCTTTACAATGCAATCATTTCTTTGTTGGTGAGATCTGCAAGCAATCTAAAATGGCATTAATGAAATTGTCATAATTGAATCAGTTCGATAGGTTTAAACATTTTGGCTGTCGTTTATATCATAATCTTTCTTGTCAGAATCCATCTTGCATATTTACAAATCTACCATTCATTCATGCATTGAATACTGTTGCCATATCTGGTCTACTGCTCCTGCTGTACATCTCAAGATTCTTGACAAAATCCAAAGAATGGTCTGTAATGTAATCAATCCTAACTTGGCATTTTGACTTCAGTAAATCTGGCTGCTGCTCTTAAAAAGGACTTCCAATTAGGGGTCAACTGGGACAGGAAATGGCTTGTAAATTTTAACGCCTCCAAAACACAATTGTTCTCATTTAATTTAGAGAACCTTTTCTGCCTGTCATCAGTATGGCTGACACGAGAATCCTGGAGAGCAACACACTGCACCTTTTTGGCATTATGCTTTTAACTGACTTGAAGTGGAACAACGACATCGAATCAATAGCTGCATCTACTGCAAGGAAAGTTTGGTCACTGTATCGAGTCTGAAAGCTTTTCTCGTCAGAAGCCATCTTGCACATTTATAAATCTACCATTCGTCAATGAATTGAATACTGTTGCCATATCTGGTTTGGTTCCCCTGCTCTATATCTTAAGATTCTTGACAAAATCCAAAGAATGGTCTGTAATGTAATCAATCCTAACTTGGCATTTTGACTTCAGTAAATCTGGCTGCTGCTCTTAAAAAGGACTTCCAATTAGGGGTCAACTGGGACAGGAAATGGCTTGTAAATTTTAACGCCTCCAAAACATAATTGTTCTCATTTAATTTAGAGAACCTTTTCTGCCTGTCATCAGTATGGCTGACACGAGAATCCTGGAGAGCAACACACTGCACCTTTTTGGCATTATGCTTTTAACTGACTTGAAGTGGAACAACGACATCGAATCAATAGCTGCATCTACTGCAAGGAAAGTTTGGTCACTGTATCGAGTCTGAAAGCTTTTCTCGTCAGAAGCCATCTTGCACATTTATAAATCTACCATTCGTCAATGAATTGAATACTGTTGCCATATCTGGTTTGGTTCCCCTGCTCTATATCTTAAGATTCTTGACAAAATCCAAAGAATGGTCTGTAATGTAATCAATCCTAACTTGGCATTTTGACTTCAGTAAATCTGGCTGCTGCTCTTAAAAAGGACTTCCAATTAGGGGTCAACTGGGACAGGAAATGGCTTGTAAATTTTAACGCCTCCAAAACATAATTGTTCTCATTTAATTTAGAGAACCTTTTCTGCCTGTCATCAGTATGGCTGACACGAGAATCCTGGAGAGCAACACACTGCACCTTTTTGGCATTATGCTTTTAACTGACTTGAAGTGGAACAACGACATCGAATCAATAGCTGCATCTACTGCAAGGAAAGTTTGGTCACTGTATCGAGTCTGAAAGCTTTTCTCGTCAGAAGCCATCTTGCACATTTATAAATCTACCATTCGTCAATGAATTGAATACTGTTGCCATATCTGGTTTGGTTCCCCTGCTCTATATCTTAAGATTCTTGACAAAATCCAAAGAATGGTCTGTAATGTAATCAATCCTGATTTTTGGTAAGGTTTATATTAGTAATATGGACAATTCCTTAAAGAATTTAAATCACCAAATATTTTTCATCAGTTAAAGAGAATATTCTATGAATTGTAAAATAAAAAATGCAATAAAACTAAGAAATTATTTAATTATAAAATTTTTTGTTTTATGAATAAGATATATAATGGACACTATTGCCCTATGAAAAAAGGAACCCCTTGTGACCTAGTGGTTTTATTACCTTGCTAGGTGTGAAATGATTAAAATACATTTTTATATTAAAAACACCAGTATATTTTTTCAAAATTACCAAAATACATTTTAGCATCTCCAAACTATATATCTGAAACACATAGGTTTCTTTTTTAAGCATATCACTCCAAACAAAGCAAGAGTGCCACTAGCATGCAAGGGGTTATAGAGAGTGAGAGCAACAGTAAATAGGTTTTTTTGAGGAAAAGATAATAAAAAGAGGACAAGGATCAAGATCATGACATCAGAAGATGTCGATTGACATTACATTTGAATATTTGAAGCTTATAGCTATCAAGGAAGCAAGTAAGAGGAAGGGAGTTCCACTGCTGGGAAGTGCGAGATAAGAAGCTGTTAGCATAGAAGAGACTGCTACATTTAACTATTTTGAGAGTGAAAGGGTTGGACTAAGATGCCAACCTAGTGACACGCTTAAACTCATGCAGTTGGGGCACCAGTGAAAGTAACTCATTAGAGCAGTTGCCATGAAAATATATGTAGAAAAGACTGAGGGAAGCCACAGCATGTTTGTGAGAAAGTGTCTAGGTGAGATGCCAGATCAGGATCTATCACACTGCATATCCATCTCTGGAATTTGTCAAGGACCTCAAGATGAACAGTGGGGGCACCCAACCATATATAGAAACAGTATTCAATGCAAGGACGAATAGTTTTCCCTGAAGGTATAAATTTTGTACAAAATATCTGTAGTTAAAGCCATAATATTGCATACGAAGTTTTTAGATTTTGGCATTAAATAACCCATATATTGTGATTTGCTGCTAAACAAAATCAACCAACAAATTCTTTGGGAAATGACCCACTGATTCCTTACAACAGTGGTTCCCAAACTATTTTTCTCTGGGCTGCATTTTCAGAATGAAAATTTCCTCAAACCTCACCAAATTCTATATGATGAAAAGCACATTTAAAAATAAAAGAAGTGAGAGGGTTAAAAGGAGATAACTTCAGATTTGAAGTCAGAACATTATCATTGATAACTCTCACCTCCAATATGTGAACCCTAGTTACTATATTCTTAATACTTGATATAATGCAAATATATTACAATGATAAAATAGGTCAATAATTATTTATAACTATTTATACTGGGACTCATGCAAGCTATTATAAGTGATCCATAACAATATTTTAAATTCTGAAATCATATGTAATTTTGGCATATGAAATTTTTGAAAGTGTTTCTAAATATTTCATTGTCTTTAAATAATTCTGCCTCACCTGCTATCCTCTTCTGCCATACGTTTGAGGCATGCTGCTCTGTTTGCAGCCCACTGCCTTAGAAGGTACCCTGAGCTTTATATAATAGAATATGCATGATTGTCAGTATACTTTTTTTTTATGTGCCATGTCCCTTCAGGACGTAGGCGATCATGGCTCTCCACTTCCTCTATCCCTTGTAGCTCTCAATAAGTTTTGTCCTTTGCTACTTCTGTCAGGCCATGTTCTGTCATCCACTTGCTTAAGACTGCTAGGTTAGTCATGCATTGCTTTCCCTTGTCTCTCTTTCCCTCTATTCAACCTGTGATATACAGATGTTCTTATTTCCATAGGGCAAACATTTGTTTTAACCTTCACCTTTGTCAATAAACATTTCAAATATTTTTTTAGGTTTTTCAGTAATCCTTAAACTGCATTGGGAACAGACAGCTTGCATGTAAATAGAGAACAAGTGAATATATAAAAAATAAAATTAGAAGTACGATAAATACATGTTTTCTTATTGGATTTATTTAACCTGTACAGTGTGAAGATTCTAAGAGAAGACGAGATCTACCAGGATTCATTACAGGTGGACATAACTTAAACAGGACATGCTACACAGACAACAGTGTGTTGCTGCTGACAGGTTCATGAGGATAAGAGAAAGAACTATTAGAAAAAGCTGTAAAAGAAATCAAGAAGAAAGGACAAACTGTAAGAAGATGAAATGTATGTCATCAGCAAAAGGGACAACGGAAGACATTACATAATGAGGATCAAAAACAAGAAGGTTGTGATCATAGACAAAGAAAACCATTGGAAAATTTGTAAACTTAAGGAATCAGCACATATGCTAGGCCACAAAAATCTTCTTAGCCAACTAAATATAGAAATGAATACAATATAAAGAGTGCCAGAGAAAAGCGATAATAACAACAAAAAATGCAATATGAGCTCTGGTAAAAACATGAATTGATAACAACAAAAATTGCAATATGAGAATTGGTAAAAAATGGTTACTGAAGACATTAGGTTTATAATATCCAGAAATTCATACACAAGTGGCGCAGTGGACCCAGTGACAGGACCCAAAGTGTGTGAGTTCAATACCCGGTGAAGGCAGTGGAAAATATGCAGAGGGAAATTAACAGGAGATAACTGATAACTGACATCCATTAGACGTGGCAGTTGGAACTAGAACAGTCTACCCCAGTGATTGAAATAAAGGATTCAGTTCGACATTCCAACCACCTGAAGAAGGCCGGAGCGTACAATGGTCGAAACATTGCAATAAATATGGCGACAAAGATGAGGACAATAGTTCAAATAATGCAAATAGTGTACATAATACCTCATTTCAGAAATATAGACAGATACTGAAAAACAAGAAGGTTCAGAAATTTAATTCTGTGGGAAGTATAGTAATAGATAATGGAAAAAAACAACACAGGGACACAGGAACTTGGACACACACCAGAGTAGAAAAAAGACACTTTTCAGAAACCAAACAAAGTATTAAGAGATTATAAACTAAAAACAAACTGTTGAACTGTTATGTAATATCTAATCTCCTATATGGCAGTGAATGCTGGACAATCTCCTCATGCCTTTCATAAACTAAGCAAAGTATTAAGATATAGGAAAATGTCTTTAGAAACAAAGAAAAGAGTGCTGAACTGCTATGTAATATCTAATTTCCTATATGGCAGTGAATGCTGGACAATATCCTCATGCATTTCATAAACTAAGCAAAGTATTAAGAGATAGGAAAATGTGTTTACAAAGAAAAGAAAAGAGTGCTGAACTGCTATGTAATATCTAATCTCCTATAGGGCAGTGAATACAGGAAAATTAACTACAACAGAGAAGAGATTTGAAGCTACAGAGCTATATTTCTACCAATGAATGCCCAGAATACTGTGGACAGAACATATGAGCAATGAGGAAGTTTTAAGAAAATTGCAGGGAAACTGTTTCTAATAACCAAAAAGAGAGAAATTAAATTTTTGGGACACATAATGAGGAAAGAATGCTTAGCAATTTTAACATCCACAGGACGTATTGAAGGTAAGAAAAACAGCAGAAAACAACCTGGTAAAGAGACAAGAGATACTTAGAGCAACAAAAGATAGAAAGTTGTGGAGAGCTATGATTCCCCATAGTCTGAAGTGACACAGAACAAGACTGACTGGATGACAAAATAGTGACAAAGATGAATGGTTATGGGTCAAAAGGTAATTAGAGCAATATCAGAGAGTAAATTGTCGAGACCACAGAAAAACTGAAGGGTTTTAAAAAGTTATAACTTGTTTGTTCTCATTCTTTTTTATTTTATTTTTTTTTTTTTTTGCAAGTTATAGAGCATCCCATGGAGATTAAAATGACTACATATAATGTCCAGCAATGAGTTTTTCTATTCCAATGAAAGATCAATTATTCAAACTCAGAGAAAATACTGGCAACATTTTAATGTCAAAGTATCTACTAGCAATAACATGATTTGAAACCTAATTGCATGGTTTGAAAGAACGGGATCAGTCGGCGATCTTACGGGAAGAGGTCCTAAGTCCACTATGTACACTGACGTAGCAGTAGAAGCCGTACTGTAGAGTGTTCTTGAGGATCCATCAGCTTCTATCTGTTGTCACTCTGCTCAACTAGGCATCACCAGTACATCGTTTCAGAAGATTCTGAAACTAGATTTTAAAATGTTTCCTTACAAGATTCAAATAATAAGGTGGGTTCATATCTTTTCCATGAGTATGCCACAAGATCACCAAAAAGAAGCCTTCTCAAGTTTTGAATTCAGAGTTATCCTCTTCCTAGACCAGTTGCCACCAAAGGCTATAAGGCCCAGTCTGTCCTGCTATTTACCCATAGCTGGGTGGAGAATAGATGGATTGATAACTAGATATATAATTAATACAAGTAAAAAGTTTTTTCAATTAGCAGATTGACATTACCTGGTTATTTAAAGCCAGAAAATATGTTTAGATTGTAAGAATTTTTTTTCTTGGAGATAATAATGATTTAGTGATACAAGTTTTACTAATTAACCCATACCTGGGGAGAGAAGAGGTAGATTCATAACTTTCCCAAGAATGAACCCAACTGGAATTGGAACTCGGTTCTTCGATTGACAATTCCGAACCATTATCCATTACATCACTTGCATATCCAAGCTTACAGCAGCTTGTATTCCTAAGCGGTCACCTATCATGGTACTGACCAGGCTTGATGTTTCTTAACTTGTATGAGAACTAGTGTTTCAATATGATGTGACCATGAACCAAACAAAAGGTTAGGAAGGAAACTAGAAGGAATGATAACATCTAGTGGAATTGAGAAACCGATTTTTATGAAAATCTTTGTAAGATTTTATAAATTTCAACCGACAGACAGTATGGCGACAGCTAATCTGACCATTAACATTTTACA
>OZ038499.1:51746856-51754356 GCA_964036315.1 Acanthosepion esculentum
TAAATAATTAATTATAACATTATAGGCAACAATAATTAAACAAACAAGTCTTAACACACAATTTTAAATCATCACCACAAGAACGAGAATGTCATAATAGCTAGAATATAATCAGTACCTGAAGATTGCAAGATCTCATGAAACTCTGTTAATAGCTTTGTTACATAACATTGAGTACTGTATTTATAACACCTGAGGAAGGAATATATCTATATGTACATGCAAGTATATGTGCATATATGTATATTTTTTATCATACCTATATATATATATATATATATATATATATATATATAGTAATTCTTGAGGGATGAGTTTATTACTTAATAACAATAGAAAACTGATACCTTACTTTATGCCTGGTAGAGATATATGAATACAAGTTAACACATATGTAACAGTTTGGAGCTCAGAATGAGAAATTAGAATGCTAATTTTAAATTCAAATCAAGTCATTACATTCACTTACAAGTAAAATAGGCATGAATCCATCTCTTCTTCCCCCAACTATGGGTTAAATAGTCAAACTTGTATCTGGAAAAATCATTGTTATCTCGCCAAAAATTGTTAATGCAATATTAAAAAAATAAATAAACTGATACCACATGCAAATCGGCAAGAAAATAATGGTGTAATCAAGAAGCTGACATTCCACATTTGTAACAGGCTTCACTCACTCAAGACCATTTTTAACCATTGATCTTAAAATGAGGTTGTATACAGCTGAACTGGTTCAGTGCCATATGAAAGTCTCAAATGGATTAGGCTATCTAAGGTGACTGAATTAACATAACCAGAGTTTTCAGGTTAATGTTTTGGTTCTGTAGCAATTTGAGGTGTTGGGTGAAACTACCTCTATAGACAAATATATATATATCATGCCTGTCACTTGCTTTTGAATAATGTTTGTTTACTGATTTGTTTGTTTAATGGTATATCAACACCTTGTGTCATTTAATACTGATATTTAATTTTCTTGAGAGCTTTAAAGTAATTCGATAATTTTTCAATAGGTACTGTTGGCAATTTTAGGTATTGTTGTTTTTTATATAAAAATGTACTGCTGGTATTTTCACTATAAAAATCTATTTTTATGGAGGCATCCCTCAATTAATGCATTTTTGATTAGTGTGCTAAAATTTTTATATACCAAAATTTGATTAGTGCAGTAAAACTTTACTTAATTTAATCATAGTAATAAAAAAATGATTTTTTTTATAGTTACCAATATATTATAAAATGGACTAAATCTGACAATTATTTTAATATATTTTATTGTTATACATTATTTTATATATACACAAATATTTAAATAAACGCTCTATTTATAATAAACAGTATTAACAACATTTACTGACCTGAATGTCTGAGAAATTTCAGAGAAAATATGCGTCTGCCAGCAGGAATCGAACTTGTATCCTACACAGAATCATCACACAGCCCGATGTGCTATACCAGTTTAGCTACAAAGGTCGCATCTGGTTAGCAAGTTTGAATTACTGCTTTGAAACTACAAACTTCCCAGGATTTCCCTCGAACGCTTGTAGTTTAAAAGCAGTAATTCGACCTGATTAGAAATAAAATAATTCTATAGGCAACAATAATAAAAGAAACACTTCTTAACATAGAATTTTAAATCACCACCACAAAAACGTGAATTTCATGACACTACCAACGGTCAGGGAATATTCCGCACCTGAGGATTGCATTTTTTGCATGAAACTCCAAGTCATGCTATCAACTTCGGATATTATGTATATTAACCTTAACTACAAGCAGGATGAATTTTCCCTTAGAAACATTATAAAGGAACATATAACCCCAGTTGACCAGAACAAGAAAATTAAATTATCTACTATAAAAAAATTTAACAAGTCACCTGAAAGATCTAAATTACAGAGAACCAATATTATTCACAAATTCATGTGGCCCTTAAGGAAGTCATTTAAACGCACATGAAAACCTACCAAACTCCATCTGCAACGCACTCATAGAAAATAAAACTATAATATCATAGTCTCATTGATGTAAAAAAAAATGACACCAATTTGCACATTGGGAGATTGGTTTTCTCAGTAAAGTTTTTGAGAGACTGAAAAATGTCTTCCCACATGTGTCCTTCATGGGTAGTATCGTTAACAGCTGTTCTTTTGCAGTCATATCTGTAAACACCATCTGAATAAAAATGCACAACTGAGCTGCATCAATTACGTCTGTAGACTCATCCAATTGCAATGAAAAACACTCACAGTCTGCATTGTCTGTCCAAAGCTTCAGTTTCAAATCCTTGGACATTACTTCCCCATGTAACTGTATTTCTTGATAGCTAGAGAGCTTTGACTGAAGATAATATCTCCAGTTTGTTTTTAAAGTCCAAAACGATAAGTCAGCTGTTTCAACAAATGCCTCTTTCATCATTTCTCCATCTTGAAAGGACTTCTTGTGCTTAATGATGGTGCTTCGGTGGTTGCCTTCACATCTGAGGTCAACTGTGAGAAAAATGACTGCTGTCCAGACAACTGCGATTTTAATTCCTTCACCTTTCTCTTTCTCAGCGTGTTTTTTCGGTGGGAAGTCAGTGTCGTAGTTTTTTATGAGCAGTTCGAATGTGTTGCTCCACATTTCCTTTCCTCGGAACAGCAATGGCAGATTGGCAAATCAGACAAACGCATTTCAAATATGACACTGTGCAAAAAAAAGTCCTCCTCGTCCTATTCTGAATGAAAGTGGTACGTTTTTGGTTTCTTACTTGGTCCGGCTCCCCGACTCAATTTTAGACCCTTTCTTTTAGAGAAATAAATTGGAAACTGCTGACTAGTTTGCTGGAGTTTTTCAGTAGCCTGCGTAAATTAGCCATGCATGTGCAGTGACAGCATGTGTTGATTTGATCAGATCTCAGACTGGCTGCATTGTACATCTATCAAGTAGCAAATGCCACAGTGAGGATGGATGATAGGCTATTTTTTTTATTGTCATGCAATCTACCGACACTACCTATGCAATCAACTAGTCAATCACAACTGACATATTGGGCACCACTGGCCTAGTAGATTAAAGATTAATAGGGACAATAACCTAGTGGATTAAAGATTAATAGGGACAATAACCTAGTGGATTAAAGATTAATAGGGACAATAACTGAGTGGCTTAAAGATTAATAGGGACAATTGCCTAATGGATTAAAGATTAATAGGGACAATCGCCTATTGGATTAAAGCATTACTTCATGAATTTGGTGGCATAGTAATTGTGAGTTCAATCCCTTGGTTAGGCAGTTTGTGTTTGGACTCAGTGGAAACAGGGCAAATACTAACTGATCAGTAGTAAAAAATAAGAACTAGATGGGATATCACTAGACATAAGTAGTGGAGCAAGAA
This sequence comes from Acanthosepion esculentum, assembly GCA_964036315.1. Taxonomy (NCBI): domain Eukaryota; kingdom Metazoa; phylum Mollusca; class Cephalopoda; order Sepiida; family Sepiidae; genus Acanthosepion; species Acanthosepion esculentum. Next base: position 51,750,234 of record OZ038499.1, read on the forward strand.
CAGTCTGCCATAGACTAAATAAAGGGTTCACTTCAGAATTCCTTGTCGGTTATGCACATCAATATACACCTGATGAAATCTGGGGGCCACAATGGCCAAAATGTTGTCACAATGTCAACAAAGATGAGGACAATAGTTCGATTGTAAATAGTATAAATAATATAGATAAGCTTAAGTATTGTTGGGGGAGGTAGCAACGAAGGATTTATTTCCATTGATAGAAACTTCGGTTCAAGTCTAGATAAAGAAACAAAAATTGAATTTAAAGACCAACCTCAAATGTGTTGAACAGTGAGGTAAAGACTTGAAATTGTATTTGTGTTTCATAGCCCAGAGACAGTCTTCTTATTCAAGATGTGTTTTGTTGTAAATAGGAAAGGTTGACACACATATAGAAAATAAGAAGTAGTTTATTCCGGAGAATAATATGGTACACGGATGAGAAAACAGACTAATGTAATAAACAGTTAATCGTTAACTGCTTGGTATCCACTCGAGACCTTGCCACAAGTTAGGATGTTGCACAAGGCCAGTTTTTTTTTTTTCTGAGCATGTACACTTGAGCAAAAATTCCTGCAGACCCTGCATACATGGGATTGTGTTTTTGTCTTACTACCCAGATGAGGTTCCTATCCACCCAAAGCCAGACAATCGACAAGCAGAGTTAACTGTAATCGTTAACTCCTCTCCATCAGTAAGAGAGAGTGCTATTTAAATAGTCTTGTGGTGGTGTTCAGCTACTCTACAACAACATGAGAACATTTTCAGTCCCACTTCAGCCACCACATGATAGAGCATGACTCTTGTCTTTTACTATTTAAAATATTTCTAATCTGTATTTCTAAACTTTTTGAAAAAATTATTCCATGGAAATTTCTCAATGAGAAACATCACAGGACAGCATTTAATACTCCACTGGCATTGTTGAAACATCACAACAATACATACATTACTTCCATGTTGGTAGCTTTTCACAAAAATGGGATTCATTTCCAAGACATCAATTTTCCATACACAAATCATTTATTATGTAAAAATATAGATAAAAATAAATAAGCCAAAAGCCTATTCAAATTCTTAAACCCAGCAATGCCCACCATAAAATCTATTATTATAAAAATTAAAATATAAATCTGGTATGAATTATTAAAATTAGTAAATTTATTAAAATCTGGTATTAATTATAGGTTCCTAAATAAAATTTGGCATTAATTATTGGTTTATAAGAATATTGGTATCAAATATAGGTTTCTGTCAGTCATTCTTAATTCTTGTTCTTTACTGTTCTCACTCCTGAATAGAGTTTTTCTCTCATATTCTCTAACACTCAGTAACCACTTGTATATTAGTGGCTTTATTGTCTTGCATGGGGTGAAATGATTTTTTTTTAAATGTTACTTATCAGTTTCCTTGTGTGTGTTACCAAATCTACCATTCATCCATGCATTGAATACTGTTGCCATATCTGATCTGGTGCCCCTGCTGTTCATCTCAAGGTTTTTGACCAAATCCAAACATGGATCTGCAATGTAATCAGTCCTGAATTGGCATCTTCAGTCACTTTCTCACACACATGATGTTGCTTCCCTCTGTTTTTTCTGCAAATATTTTCATAGCAACTGTTCTGATGAACTATCTTCCCTGATACCCTGACTACATGAAGTGTGCTTCTAGATTGGCATCTAGGTCCCACCCTTTTACTGCTGAAATAGTTAAATGTAACCACTTCTACTCCAACAGTTTCTTTTTTTCACTTCTTGTGGAACTCCTTGTACTTGCTTTTTTGATAACTACAATCTCTCAAAAATTTAAATGCAGCATCAACCGTCATTTTCTCAGGAGCTAGCAGTACAAGAGAATTTTAGAGTCGTGTCTGCTCCCTTCTGCTGAAAGGGTGCAAATCGACCCCACCAAGCTCATTTTTATGCAGGATAATGCTCCCTGTCACAAATCAAAATTGATGAATCAATACTTTTGAAGCAGGTGAGTGTTATGACATGGCCGCCCCAATCTCCTGAACTCAACCCCACAGAAAACTTATGGAGCATTATAAAGTACTGGCTCTTGAGAAAGCAGTTGAGCAACAAAGAGGATTTGATTGTGAATTTCATATCCGAATGGAATTCAATGCTTGGAGATGAGATTTGCCAGAACCTAATCAAGTCAATGCCAAAAAGGGTTGAAAAGGTTATTCAAAATAAAGGAGGACCCATAGATTATTAAATATTTCGAACTATATTACCTATTATAAATAAATTATACCTCTATTATTCTTTATTTAAAGCTGTTCGGTTATGTTACTATTGAATACTAGTTGCAGGAAATGAGTGAGTCACTTTTTTTGCACAGATTTTTTTTCCCTAAATCTCATTTATATCCAAAATTATAATTATCAATAGAATACCTTTAGGGTGAGTAAACTTGTTTAATAGGTGGTCGGGAAGGGATCTTTATATTAGTATGATTAAAAATTAGTTTGACCCCAAAAACAATAGGCGAAAAAATTTTTTATTAAAAACATATCAGGTGAGTCACTTTTATCAAACAGCACTACATATATATATATATATATATATATGTGTGTGGGGGGGTACGTGCATATATATATATATATATATATATATATATATATATATATATAGATATATATATTCAAACATATATTGTTAAATATAACAGACAATGAATGTCTATTGTTTGATCATGAGCTATTCGAAGCTTAGTATAGTGGTTATAGTTTATGTTTGAATAAGGATCTGCTGCCCCAGTACACTATATATATATATATATTTTCCCACATTCTCGCTTGACGAGGAAGCGTGACCAGACACCTTAATTCAACTTAATTTCCAAAATTATATTAGGAGTCTCGGCTCTCGCTTTCGAAACATGAGAACTCTTAAGTAGCGAAGGAATCATATTTTTTTTTAAAAATATTATAATATAAGCTCTACTTCTGTATGGAGCACTGTCTTTTTAAAAATAAAAGCAAAAATACTAAGGAACTCCGGATTATTTACCTAACGTGTTCTTTCCTATTTTTCTGCATACCTGCACGCACACACACACACACATATATATATATACACATATATATATATATATATATATATATATATATATATATATATATATTTTTCTTTTTCTACACAAGTAATGTTTTTTAATTTATTGATCTGACAGATTTTTATCTTTTATTTATTTATGACAGATTTTTAAATGTTATTTTACCATCTACTCAAATGCGAGTATCCACTAAAAATAGCCTTTAAAGTAATAATATATATATATATATATATATATATATATATAGAGATAGCTCAACACTCGTATCCAAGGATGCTATGAGGGCTACTAGCTAATCCCTGCTGTCAATCTAGCTGTTAATCATGTACTGCATCTAAATTCATGAAGTTTAAGTAATAGACGAAAATTCATTAGAACAGTTACCATGAAAATATTTATAGAAAATGAAATAAAAAGGAATTTATATTATGGCAGTGGGAAAGTGACTGAAGCTGAGATGCCAGGTCATAATTGATAACATTGCAGATTCTTCTTTGGATTTCATCAAGAATCTCTAAATGCATAGCAAAAGCAGCTTTGTGGCTGGTAAATTATTTTCCACCTTACAACCGCTTTCCCACAGATGAAACATCAAAAGCCTCTTGCTGCTCTATTGCTATTTCCATAGAAAGGGTTCAGATGAACTACATTCCTTACTTCCACCATATCTAACCTTGCCGGCTAAGACCCACCATGACAGGCACATTGTAGCAAACCATCCTCATTCCCTTCATATTCCATTGGTGTTAAGTAAGTTCCACTCAAGCAGTTTCTTATTACAAACGCCTGCTCTGTGGAACTGACTCCTGAGAGGATGCTTTCCTGATTGCTATAATCTTAAAATTCTCAAGTCTAGTGTCAACTGTTACCTTACCGACATATCTTCATAAACTGTACCTCTTACTCTATAACCCTCTACCTTGAAGGGTTTTTGTGTCCTGTACAGGGTGAACATCATTGTAAAAGGAAAAAGAAAAAAAGAATTAATCCTGATCCTGCATCTCATCTGCAGTCACTTTCCCACCAGCATGACATGGCTTCCTTCCCTCATTTCTAC
>OZ038499.1:51759356-51819356 GCA_964036315.1 Acanthosepion esculentum
TCTCCAGGAGAATTTGAATCTGTATCTCTCTGAGCAGAGGGAAACCGTCGTTAGATCGGACATGCCTTAACTGACTCGGACACGGTGCTGTCTTGCCAACCAAGCAATGTTTGAATGATGCCTTTAAGCAAAATCCTTCTAATCACAAATTCCTCGAAATATTCATATCTGTTCAGTTTCGCAGCCAAACATAATGAAAGTAATTTTCTTAAGTAATGGATTTTAATATATTAATCCAACAGACTTTTATCACATTAAACATTATTTTTAGACAATACTCATATTTGAGTAGACTCTATGCTTATTTATTAAACAGTATATTTATTTATTTTCGTCTATCAGCTACAATATTCAAGAATTTCTTGTTAAAATATATGCTCTCTGACACAAAAAAGAAAAGAAAACACTTGTTTGAACACAAGAAAAATTAAATAAAAAGCTTAATCATAGTACCTTGTCTGTTGTTTTTAATCAGATATGCATATATATATATATATATATATATATATATATATACACAATAAAATCCCAAATCACCTCATATAGGGAATAAGCTTATTCTGACCAACGAAAGCTTATATAAGCTTATTCCCTATATGAGGTGATTTTGGATTTTATTGTGTATTATTTTTTGGTCTGTATGAATAAATATATTGAGCGCTTGCAGACACTTGCCCAGGCGCATTTGTGCTTGTTCATCACCCAGAGAAGCCCACCTTTGGTTTAAACTGCAACTATGCTGAGCAGACCATAGGTACAGTTTCTGGGAGAAAGCACGCTATCTAGCATGATCTGAACAAGGCCAGCAGACATAAACCCCCCACCAAAGAGTTTTGTCTGCCCAATTTCACTCACAAAGCTTGGGTCAATCCGTAGTTGCCACAGGCTGGGATCACTTCCTCCTGACCAATAAAATCCAGAAGTCACATTCCTGATAAACTGACCATGGTGAGATTCAAACCCAGGTCGCATGATCAGAAATCGATTGTTCTAACTACTCGACCATGTGCTCATATATATATATATACATATAAAATGAAGAGGTTATAATGGTTCCAACGAGAGAAAAGTGTTTATATTAAAAAGAAGAGAGGTACCGCAAACTTTTTTGGTTATAATGTGGGTTTTTAAAAAAAAAATATTATTCTTTGTTTTACATAGTTTTACAACACGTGTTTCTGGTCTCATGACCGTCTTCAGGTAAAGGGTGGAGATTTCCACATATTATTAAAAATAATTATTAAAAATAATTAATTTTTTTCTTTTATGTTTTTCAATGTTAAATCTTCTCTATATGAGACATTCTCTGTTTTTGTGTTGGTCATTCCAATGTCTTTCTTTAAATATATATATGCATACATACATATATACCTATAAACTCTTGCATTATTATGTATATATTTATTTATTTATTGTTTGTGTGCATGTGTGTGTGTGTGTAGTATAAAATAAATGCAATTTTTTTTACTGAGGTTTTTCTGTGCTTTTCTCAAACTGAAAATTACACAAGGTCAAGTTTAATGTGCAAGTCCAATGCATACATGGGATTTAAAGTCAAAAATAGCCTAGCTCACATGATATTTCTCCTTTGGGGATTCCTCAGGTATTAGGGATTAACTTCAGTCTTTTCCTTAGTGAGAGGTATTGCTTGGGAGGATGGAACTCCTGGGACTGAACTTAATACTAACTGTAAACATCGTAAATTTATATTTACCTGGATGTCTGTTATATTTTGCCCAAATTAGCTTTTCTTGCTTTATGGAGGTATATATATATATATATATATATATATATATATATATATATATATATATATATATATTATGAAATGGACTAAGTCTGAAAATTATGTTAATATATTTTCTTTTTATATATTACATTTTATGTATCTATAAAAATAGCGTATAAACAGAAAACTGACTACATATATATGGCATATATATATATATATATATATATATATATATATATATATATATATATATATATATATATACATAGGACAGAGTAAACAAACAGTAAAATATTTGTTAAGATCATGCACATTAAAAATGCTCAATATTAAGTTGGAAGACCAGGCTTGGAGAGCTGTTTAATGTTTTCAAAAAATATGAATACTGACCAGAACACTACCGCAGTTTCAACCATATATATATATATATATAGTCTGTTTTCAAACAGCACATTACAATTGCATCATGCATGAACTAAGAGATTAAGATTCGTGTTACTGGTGAAGAACAAAATGCATACTATATGTATGGGTGTAAGGTGCGATCTAGCATATCATGTGACCCCCAAATTTTTACTTATAAAAAATGATTTTATCATGTATCTCGTGTATCATGCATTTTCCTTTTTTGAGAGACCAAATTACAACAGACTAAACTCTTTTCCTCTATGTCTTTATCCCATCTTCTAGTTAAATAAGTTAAAAAGTAAAATAGAATGATAAAATTATCACTAGTAATGCTATACTCATTGCATAAATATGAACAGCCATAAACAAATGAATGACAAACAGCTAAACATCTTATAAACAGAAACAATAGAAAAGATACGTATTCACTCTGTTTGTATGTTATAATGTGAATATTACATGCATTATTATGGGATATAGTTAAATTTACTTTAAATACAGCTGTACCTTTTGATTACAGTCAATGGATCCATAGAAAATAAAGTTTTGGGTGTATTTTAATATGGTATATATATATATATATATATATATATATATATATATATATATATATATATATATGTGAAGTATTGTGCAGTGTGTACTGGTGGTAATAAAACAGTGCTCAATATATAATAACAGAACTAAATTTTATACTAATAATAAATACTGTATATACTCACATATCATGCGACTTTTGAAGACTTAATTTTGAAGCTAATTTTAAGGGGGTTGCATTGTACATGAGATATAAAATTAGCATATGTACTGCTGGCCCTGGTGACACCTTTGACAGTACATATGCTAATTTGTACAGGAATAGTTTTTCATCGAACACTACTCCTGAACAACTCAAGGAAATCCTATATAGACTTCCAGAAAGTCAGACTCACAGACAACCCCTGAAGATGGTCTCAGATGAGATTGAAAGTACCTGGGAAAATAAAAACTATTTGAAAGAAAATTTTGGTATTTTTCTTAATCAATTTTCTAAGGCTACCAAGAAATTAATCTGCAAACTTGAAAGGATCACAACGAAAACTAATTGACATGATATGTCTAAATTATTTAACCAAACTTGTTTGTGTGTGTGTGTGTGTCTATATATATATATATATATATATATATATATATATATATATATATAATATAAAAGGCTCAGACCTACAAATTCAAAAATTTTGTAATGTAATAAATTATAACCATGGAATATTAGTATTTGAGCCTTTTATATTATGCTAGCAGCGTGTGTGTGTGTGTGTGTGTGTGTGTATACATATATATATATATATATATACTAGCAGCATGGCCCGGCATTGCCCGTGCTTGATTCAAAATCATACGACTCATACAGCAATCGCTATCACTTGACAATATTTTTGCCCCCCCTCCTTGCCTTTAAAGGAGTGCCCTTTACCGTGCTGATGTCGCTACATGCCTTACTTCTTGCCTATCTCACACTGCGAATTTTTACTAAGCTCTATACTAAACATTAAATCTGTTATGAAAAAAAGAACTAAACAAAATGAACACAAAACGATCAGCTTTAAAAAAGGACTCGTAACTGGAAAAACCGAATGCAAAAAGAATGTTAACAACAAATATTTTTTCACACCCAACCCAGTTCTGCGGAATCAGAATCAACGTTGAGTTTAAGCAAGCGAATGAGCCAATTGAAGTAAAGTGCCATGCAGATTTAAATTTTTTCCACTTGTGACGAATGCAGCTATCGATTTTTTTTGCGTGCTAGCATGCTAGTTAACATTCGTTGGCTCTCATGCTGGCCAATAGAATCTTCTTGCCTATTCGTGGCAGCCAGCTACAGGCTCACAATCTGGCCAGTAGAAAATGGCTGCAAACTACATGAAAACTGCCATAAAAGCATGAAAAAAATCGATTATTTTCACTATCAATGGGAGTTGGGAAATGCAAAGTCAGTCTTGGCCTTTCCACTGACTTGGAGCATGTGCATGTCAATTTTGGTGCAAATCTGTCAAAAATTGCAGCCGTGCATTCGTTACACACACACACACATCCTGCCTTTTATAGATAGAGATTCTTGCACTGGACATTGAGCTCTACCTGGATACTATCCTCTTGGAAATTTATATATATATATATATATATATATATATATATATAAAAGCAAAGTCATTATCAACCAATGAGGTTTTTCTGGGTTTGGTTATGGTGTTCCTGGGTCTGATTTAGGGGTGGGAAAAATGGATTGAGAAGAAAATTCATCTTCTAGGTTATTTTCAACCAATGTGAAGAATAGAAATTGAAACACACAGTAATTTGAAAAGTTATCTTCATAAGCCTTCTGATGCAAATCTAAGCATCAGCTGGTTAAATTGCAATTCATTCGTGGTATGTCAGAGTGGATGGTCAGGGCTGATAGTGTCAAGAAGATCAATTAACATTTTCAGCAAGACTGGAAAAGAGGACTTTAAAGGCCAATACACCACGAGGTCAAGCCACAACTCTGGGCAACATATAAAACTTAACACAGACAATTTTGAATGTGTAAAAATAAAAAACACTAAATTTTTATATTATTTACATTATTCGGACTGTTGTCATCTTCATCTTCATTGCCATATTCACAATGTTTCAGTTGTTGTACACTCCGGCATTCTTCAGGTGATATTTCGTGGAATTTTGAATCAAACCCTTTATTCCCAGAAATATCATATGAAGAAGGCCAGAGCATAAAATGACTGAAATGTTGTGAATATAGCAATAAAGATGAGGATAATTGTCTGAATAAATAGCAAAAAGAGTTATAATACATCATCTCAGAAATATAAACACTAAAGACAACTCACTTAATATAATTTTACACAGTCCTACTCTATGGTGGTGAATGCTGGATGATCTACACACAGATGAAGAAGAAACTTGAAGCAACAGAAAGATGCTGAAAATACCATATATTGAACATGAGAAACAACAAAATGGAAATAAAATGTATACTTATATTCAGTATTAGAAGGAGAAATTGAAATTTCTAAGGCACATAACGAGGAAAGAGGACATAGAAAATTTGACATTCACAGGACATTTGAAAACAGTGCATAATCTACCTAATGAGTTTGTTGATTGTTTTTTTTATTTAGCGGCATATCAAGCTCTATGAGCTATTTAATGCCAAAATCTAAATATTTTATACACATTTTTTTTTTAGATAATAATGGTTTAGTGATACAAGTCTTACTAATTAACCCATAGCTGGGGAAAAGAGGTAGATTCATACCTTTCCCAAGCGTATTTGCACCTAAGTGAATATAATGAACTGAACAGGAACTGGAACTTGACTCACCAATTAACATTTCCGAGCCGTTATCCATTACACCACCTGCACATCCAAGCTTACAGCACCTAGTATTCCCAAGTAGTCACCCATCAAAGTACTGACAAGGCTTAATGTTGCTTAACAGTAAGAATTTTTTTGGAGATAATAATGATCTTACTGATACAAGTGAATATAATGAATTCAACAGGAATTGGAACTCAGCTCTCCAATTAACATTTCCGAGCCGTTATCCATTACACCATCTGCACGTCCAAGCTTACACCACCTGGTATTCACAATTGGTCACCCATCTAGGTACAGACCAGGCTCAAAGTTGCTTAACTTTAGTGATCGTATGTGGCCATAAGCACTAAGGAGCTTGTGCAAATGCTTAACAGAACAGGGTTTAGAAGAAATAGCAAAAAGACAAAACTTACTAAGAGCTACAAAGGACAGGAAGTTAGGGAGAGGCATGATCACCAACGTCCTGAAAGGACATGGGATATAAAAAAAAGAAATAGTAGTTTCAACTAATTTACCATAACAAATTTTATTCCGGCACTCTTCATTCAACAAAAGTCGATTCCACGGCTATGTTGACCTATTGACCTTGAGAAGGTCAGAACATTAACAACATTTCATGAACTTCCCTGTCTCCCTCTGCCAAGGACTGTTTCTAACTTTATCAACTAATATAAGTCTTCAATTTTCTTATCAACATTTTTCTTTACACAGCTTAATTTTTAGTAGATGCACAAATGTTTTGAGCAAGCTTCTACACCCTTCTTCTTTTCATATAAATAATGGTAAATCAAGGAACTCTTTCCCTTTCAATTTCACACTGAGTAACAATCCTGTTTTATCATGTGCCTCAAGATTTAATATATTTTTTCATATGGGAAATTTCCATTATATATATATATATATATATATATATATATATATATATATATATACAGGTAAGATGGAAACGAATAGAGTACAATTCCAAACTTCATAACATTTAAAAGATGGCTCAATACAGAGTAGAGCAATATTATTTATTTTAGGATAATACACTGAAAACATGTAAAAATCGCTACACAATTGCAGTTGTGTTTTGACGCATATAAATGCATCTCATCAGGTGATTGTAAATTACTGGCGAGTGAATGATTTATTTAGATTTAAAACCTAAATAAATCGTTCACTCACTGATGAGATGCATTGATACACATCGAAACATGACTGCAATTGTGTAGCAATTTTGACATGTTTTTGATGTAATATCCTAAAATAAATATATGATGGACTCTCCCGTCAAGTTTAACGTATGAGGTTCTGATGACCACATACTAATTATCTGCTTGCCTAAGACGGGCATGACTTTTGAGACCAGCTTGAGAATTGCACAAAAGACTACAAACAGTATAGGAGAATGTATTGTATCCAAGTGCAGCAGGAACAGTGTTAGATGTCGTGTTTCACATAATTGACTGATACTTACTTCTTGATGGAACATTATTCCTAGATGACAGCTAGAATGATATTCTCATCTCTTCATAGCTACCTCCTCAAAGTTCTTGAATGGAATGTTGACGCAAGAAAGGTTGTTTCAGTTTAACTTTATACCTGAACCAAGGTCTACCAACATTTCTATGACCACTATGGAGAAAATATATATATATATATATATATATATATATATATATATATATATATATTTTGTGGCTAAAGTAACAGCCTATTATTTATTAACTTTTATTGAACAAAAATAAATGACAGTAGTTTCAGAAAATTTATAAATGTTATCATATTAAAACAACATGATTTTTTATGATTAACAAACTATATAACATCAAAAATGTGTATGTAAGTATATATGGATATATATATATATATATATATGTATATGTGTGTATGTGTGTGTGTATAGGTACATATGTGTATATATATATATGTATATATGTGTGTGTGTGTTGTACAGCATGATTTATTCCATTGGGCATTTCGGTATTACTTACAGATTCTGGGAATCTATTATTTAGATAATTTATTCTAACTTTAAATTGTTTTGTCTTTAAATCCCCCATCACTTAATAATATAAAACCTGTATTGTCTAAATACAATTTACTGTCAATCCTATTAAAACATATATACAGTTGGTATAGTTTTGTATCTCCTAGCAGGAACCTAAATCATTTACATACAACTAAAGGTTTTGGTTATAAATAAACACTCATTCCAGCCTATCTCTTCTTAGAGAGATACCTCATGCCCTCTATCTGTCACCAACCCAGGCTTCTTATCTAAATGAGGTCACCACTACTGATATTTAAACTAAATTCAAAACCTCTGATTCTGAGACAGTCACTCTACGGCTGAAGAAGACTGGCATAAGGTTGTGCTCGTCTGAAATAGATTATACCCACATGAGATAATTTTGTTTTTTTGCTGTATAATATATGCTCTGTTATAATAAATACATTGAGCTCTCTCTGTGGATCAGTTTTAACATCTGATATTACTAGGATCCACCCGGATTATATACCAATGGTGGATTTATTACCTGTACTATATATATATATATATATATATATGTATGTATTTTTTTTTTTTTCAAGAAATATGTATATTTATATAACAATGATTTTTACTTATTTTCTTAAAGTAACAAACTTTATATCAGAATTATGAGAATATGTGAGTATATATCTGAGTTATTAAGTTAGTAAAGTGAGTTGAATAATATGCTTTCAAGCTTACATTTTTAGTTCCAAATCTGGTTATGGCAAGGAAGCATGAACATCAGCATTTGAATTCTTATATCAAATCAAATGATTATTTGTCAGTACTTTTTCCTAATTCTAAAAGTGACACAGCGTTTTATACCATTTTATATAAACACACTTTGGTGATGTAAAATAGAAAAATATTTACTTCATCTTATTGAGAGAGAAAGAGAGAAAAAAATGAAAAAGAAAGCAAAACAGAGAATGAACAAATGAAGAGAAAAATAAAGAATGAACAAAGAAGAGAATAAGAAGAAAAATGAAAAAGAAAGATAAAAGAAAGAAAATGAAAAAGAAAGGGAAAAAGAGAGAGATATGAAAAAAAAAGGGAAAAAAGAGAGAGGGGATTAATGAAAAAGAGAAAAAGAGAGACGAACGAACAAAAAGGAGAAAGAGATAGGGCACAAACAAAAAATAAGGAAAGAATTAACGGGAATGAATAAAAAAGGTAAAAGAGACAGGGAGGAACAAAAAGGGAAAAAAAGAGGGAATGAATAAAAAAAGAGAGAGAGATGGATGAGCAACAAATGGTAAAAGAGAGAGGGAATGAACAAAAATGGAAAAAGAGAGAGAGATTAATGAAAAGGAAGAAAGAGAGAGAGGATTAATGAAAAAGAGAGAGAGACAAACAAAAAGATGAAAAGAGAGAGGGCACAGACAAAAGGGCAAAAGAGAGAGGGAATGAACAAAAAAGGGGAAAAGAGACAGGGAGGAACAAAAAGGGAAAAAAGAGAGAGGGAATGAGTGAAAAAGAGGAAAAGAGAGAGGGATGAGCAAAAAGGAGAAGAGAAAGAGGGAATGAACAAAAAAGGGAAAAAAGAGAGGGATTAACAAAAAAAGGAAAGAAATGGGAAAAAAAGAAAAGAATTAAGAAAAAGAAAAAAGAGAAATGAAAGGAGAGAAAAGGAATGAACAAGAAAGGATAAGTGATAGAGAAAATGAAGGAAAAAGTGAGAGAGTGATTGAACAAAGGAGGAAAAACCAAAGAACAAATACGCATATAAATATAAAATAATCTTCTAAAATCATACTAAGTATGGTTGGTCAAATATTAAATCATTTTTAGGGATATGCTCTTTTGCAACCAATCATATTACAGAAAAGATTCTGTTAAAACAAAAAATGAATGGAAAACAGATCATAGGTCCACAGGCAAGTTTGTAATTTTTTTATTTCTTTTTAAATTTCCTTTATCCAAAAAGACTTTTTTTTTTTAAGAAAAGTGCTGCTGCAACACAATTGATTATTTTTTTGATTTTTGTCTTTTTATTCAGCACACATCTCTTCCCATTAATAAAAGTCATGGAAATAAACTACAGTGAAAAATGTTGTCTGCTACTCTTGTACACACGTGTATTGAATGGCTTCAGTTTTCAGCAAAGTATCTTAACAATAGACACACATTTGGTTCAATTTGAGATTGTAATTAATACTTGTAAAAATATCTGCACTAATATTTATAGTATTACTAAGACTAGAAACTATAAAAATTTGTACTAATTTTTATAATAATATTAATATAGGTAATTGTATAAAAATTTGCACTAATATAAATAGAACTGGGAACAGTCTAAAAATTTGCTCTAATTTTTATACAATTAATAAAATGGGGAATGGTATCAAATTTGAACTAATATTAATAGTATGACTAAAACTGTAAACTGCATAAAAATTTCAAGTAATTTTTATTATATTACTAAGAAACTGCATAAAAAACTGCTCTAATATTTACAGTATTATGAAGGCTGGAATTTATATAGTAATTTGCACTAATTATTATAGTATTACTAAAATTAGCAACAGTATAAAAATTGGCACTAATATTGATGGTGTTACTAGAACAGAAAATTTGATAAAATTTTTTACTAATATTTATAGTATTACTAAGATAGGAAATTGTATAAAATTTTCATTAATATTTATCCTAATACTGTAACTAATTTCAAAATTGTTACAGGTGGGACATTTTTAGTTGATGTACTTCTTGCTATCTTTAACAGTTGAAGTAAAATTTGTTGCATCAATTTTATATCATTCTTTGTAAAAGAATTTGATTTCTTCACTAGTTTGAAATTATATTGTTTTTATTGTAATAATTAGTGTTATTAGTCCTAGTATGATAAAAATAATTATTTTAGTAGAATTATTATTTTTAGTCAGAGATGTACTAATTCTAATTATCCCAAATATGAGAAATGGTCAGTAAGCTGATTTTTTTTTTTTTTTTTTAAAGATTGCATGGTGAGAGGATCTTAAAAGCCAATAAAACCTACAATGATTTGGTATTGGACATAGACTTAAAAAAAAAAAATATATATATATATATATATACATCCCTACCCATCCCTAAACATAACCCCGCTTTCAAATGTAACTATTAACTGATACAACGAAAATTAAAAATTGAACCCTCTACCACCCCTTGTCTAGATGAATGGATTTATCGGTAACCTTGGAAACCCTCAAACTATGAATCTTTCCTGTGCCGTTAACAACCGTAAATTTTAAAAAGTAAGTTACTCCAAAATTTGCTTGATGAGGAAATGGAACTAATGTCTTTGGTTTAATAACAAAATTAAATTCAGGGGCTTTAGCTTCCATTTCTGAAACATGGTTATCACTGTGTAGCGGTAAAACCATATTTTAAATCTATTAATTTATATTAATGCTCTGTAAATTTAAATTTACATAGAGCACTATTGTGTAAAAATAAAAATATCTATAAGAACACCGGATTTTATATCTTACTGTTCTTTCCTTTTTATTTATATATATATATATATATATATATATATATGTCTGTGTGTGTGTGTGTGTGTGTGTGTGTGTGTGTGTGTGTGTGTGTGTGGGAGTGAGAACATTGTACTTTTATATTTGCATATGCTCCATCTCTGATATAGAGCACTTTATCCCATAAATATAGCATACTTCAAAACTATATATATATATATATATATATATATATATATATATATATCAAGAAAATGATAATAATAACATTTGGAAAAACATCTAATGTCTTTATATATTTTTATATGTATAATATTTATAATACATGTATCTTTACAGAGAATTATTATGTCCAGAAAAAAAGAAAGAAATCGCATAATGTTACTGGTTTTATCTGTCGTTTGTGCTAAGGAAAAAATTATATTTATCTATTTTCAAGGACATACCTCTGGTTTATGTAATGAACTGAGTTTTGGTTTAAATTTGCTGATAAAAATGATTCTTTATTAATGCATTTTTGGTGGTTTTGTAGTTGCATTGGTAGAATTGGAAGATATTTATGCGTTTGGCAAATTTTGTCTTCTGCATTTCTCTGTAGGTTGGCTAAGAGGCATTTTTATAGTGTAGGGATGTCTAATTTGTTGTCAATGAATTGTTATCCTTTGTCAGAGTGTCCAGCTGGTTTGACCAATGTAGTCCTCATGGCAACCGTAGCAGTTATAATGTATATTAGGTTCTCTGAGTTGCATGAGAAATTAGTTTTAATTAAAATGCATCTTTGAAGTGAAATATCATATATATATATATATATATATATATATATATATATATATATATATATATATATATATACTTGTGTATAAGCTAACTTCATGTATAATCCTACCCCTGAATTTTGACAGCTCTGAAAATAATTTACCTGCATATAGTGCAACCAGTTACTGAAAATGCATGAGTTTTAATCTCTTGTAGAAACATTACCTGTGTATAGTGAAAGGCCCTATTATTTGTATCAAAAACTGATCACAAAAACTTGCACTATACTTGAGTATATATATATATATATATATCTCAAATGCCTTCAATATGAAAAAAAGATTTCTGGGCATAGCATATAATAAAGATATTTATTACTTCTTCATCAAAATTCCTATGCACTTCTGTTGCTCATAGGTTTTTCTCTCTTTCCAACATGAAGATACTTGCCATAGAGAGTCGAAACACATTGTCTGAACAGATTTTCCACTTTTGTCCCATTATCTCCAGATTTGTCCAGAAATTGTTCTATATTCTACTAACACACATCCAGAACTATTATCGATATGATCAGAACCAAAAATATCCATAACAATAATAATTCTGAAGCAGGTATATATAAAATAAAATAAACTGTCACAACTGCTCCTCATGATACACTGGGGAAACTTTCAGAAATTAAAAAAAAAACATGTCTATGAACACTAAAAGGATCTCATACACATCAATTTACCAAATGCATTAGTCAGACAGAGAAATAAATTCAACCACAACATTCATCTAAAGAATGCCATGCTTATTAAAAGAGAAAAGTAAGCTATTTAGGCAGAAGATTCTCAAGAGTGCCGCTAACTCATCTTCTCAAAATAAAAATCTGCACCCCAAACTTTTTCAAATATCTCCATCCCTGAAAGAATTACTTTTGTCCAAAGCCAATATACATAACTGAAAATGTAAAAAAATTTTTAAAAATGGTTAAATTCATAATCACCTGCTATTTAAAATATATAATAATAAATTTAATTTTTTTAATTGTAGTATTTTAATTTATTAATTTTTATATAACACTTTGCTGATACAAACATTTAAGAACTTTGTTGCTACACTTGTAGTTGATTTTCTTTGTTTTTGGTGGCAATTGTATAAAGAGCTTCTAGAATTTTTAGTTTTTGCTTATTATTATCTGGGCAGAGTACTGCTGTATTTTCTACTAATATATGACTAAACTGTGAATGTGGACATGAATCTTTCTTTAAATGCTCTGTGATTAAACTATGATCATTTAAGTGAAACATAAGCATTCTCGTCATGGTCATTGTAGTATAACCAACATACATATTATTAACACTTTTGTGAGAGATGCAATCTCCCACAGGACATTTAAATTGATATACGATGTTGGTCTTTTGTAAAATGCCACTTGACTGAGAAGAGTTGTTATGAATGACTAAGTAGGTTGTATTAAATTTAGTATAGTATATAATTAATTTTATTGTTTTTACTGGGATCAGTGGGGGATATGTTAGTGCTTATGAAACATTTTAGAATTTTTCATCCTGTTTATAGTTAGAATGCATTTGATTACAGTATAGTAGTTTTATATATTTAAAGTTATTTGAAGAGGTATTATGTTCTTTTTGCCGTATGTTAATATTTTTGATAGCTCATCTAATTTTTTCATCAACGATGTAATTAGGAATGTCATTATTAATGAGGTTTTGGTTAATATTTTTTAATTCAGTATAGAAAATCTTTTTCATTGAGGAATTTGGTTTTGCATTGTTCATTAAGTTTCAGAAATAGCTATTTTGTAATAGGTCATTCACTTTTATAGTTGACAGTGCACGTGTTTATGCTAGTTGTTTTTATTTTTTTATATGGGGAAGTAGTAAATGTATTGCTGTTGGTATCTATCAGTACATCAAGAAACAGGATTTTATTGTTGTTGTTAAGTTCATATGTGAACTTATATACAGAGATCTTGTAGATCAGATATTTAGTCTATGTTTTTGACTAAAACAAGAATATCATAGGTCAATGGAGAGTTTTTTATGGTAGTAAGTACATTATTTTCTAGGTGAGTCATGTAGAAGTTGGTAAATGTTGGTACCAGGATGGAACCCATGGAGCCACCATCACATTGTACATATATGTTATTTTGATGGTCATAGAAGGGAACTTTTGTTATGCACATCAAGAGTAGTTTTCATAAAATATTATGACCAATTTTTAATGGAGGTAGGGATGGATTAAAAATTAGTCCTAATATTAACTATGAGTATAGCAACGAACTTAAATATTTATAACAGTAAAATTTTTTTAAATTCTAAATTAAAATTGTTAAAAATTACAATTTAAAAATCTTTTAAACCAATAAAAATATACCCCATCCCCCCACAAAAAATCACACAAGTTATCTCTACTTGCATAACAGATAAATATTTTGCATCTTATGGTGATCATGCACAAAAATATACTCCCTACCCACAAAAAGAAAAAAAATCACATAAGTCACCTGACTTGCAGAAGAGGTAAATATTTTGAATTTTGCTGTGTTCACGGGTACATATTAAACAGACACTCACCCACTGAAGAGGATCTCGGAAGAGAGTGAAAGTACTTGGAAAATAAAACTTATTTGAAAGAAAATTCTGGAATTTTTCTTGATCAATTTTCAAGAAATTAATCCGTGAACTTGAAAGGATTAAAATTAAAAATAGACATAATACATCTAAATTATTTAACCAAACATGCTTGAATATAAATATATTTATTTATTCCCTCTATCTTTATAGATATATATATATATATATATATATATATATATATATATATATATATATATACACATATACACATATATATATATTATACTGTTTATAAAATTACCCTTTTCCCAAGAGAGCTCAACTGGATTTCCTGGGGGCATTATATATATATATATATATATATATATATATATATATATATATATATAATGCCCCCAGGAAATTCAGTTGAGCTCTGTTGGGAAAAGGGTAATTTTAAAAACAGTAGCTCATAGCACTATTAACACATTGCTCTTCAACCAAATTGAATTGTTTTCTCCAGGCCACTGATGTATTTCGCATAGAAAACGTTAAAATTTCCCTTCCTCTCTGCCGTGCAAAGATAACCTTGGGATAGAACCTCTGACTGATACCAAATTAGTTGGGGTTTCAATCCTGGCTTAAAGCAATCGGTTGTCTAGCCACACTGAAGAGCTGTGATACAACGAAACAGTCTGTCTATAGATGACAACATATATATATATATATATATATATATATATATATATATATATATATATATATTCAAAGCTAATGAGCCAGACACACCTACCAAGGTTTCACTTAGGCAGATCGTCAGGGTCGTCAGGTGTGTCTGGCTCATTAGGTTTGACTAGGTTTGCTCTACGCTTGTATCGAGCTCTTTAGTTAGTTGTTTACTCGTATCGGGGTTTTTTCTTTGGGCCTTGAACCTGTATCTGTGCGATTATTTTTGACAGACTTTCATGTTCCTGGCTCTTTCTTTTTTTAAAACCTTTTTTTCCTTCGTGATTGATTTGGCTGTTGTTAAATCAAGAGTTCGAAGGTTTTTCGACACGAGTATAGTTACCTATATTTATATATATATATATATATATATATATATATATATATATATATATTTATTCCTTCTATTTTTCTTTCCTCTCTCTCTCTAATAATAATAACCAATCATATTTATATGTGGTCAGGAATCCCATTACTTCATGGTTGTGCTGAGAACTTTCCAGCATTTTTTTAAGACAGTTTGGATAATTCTTGGTATAATAACAATGCTTTAGCTCGGATTTTCAGACATCACCTGCCTCATATTATTTCTCTGATAATTAAAATAATCAAAAATATTAGAAATGCTGGTACATAAATTAAAACACAGGTGACAAACAGTAAGATATATATTTCTATTAATAGTCCTTGTTAAAGTTACAAGTGTACTAGTAGCAGTAATAGTTATTGTAATTAAGCACAGGCGAGAAGGGTTAGGCAGGGTGAGTAAATGCTTTTGCTTGATGAGTACAGCTTAAATGAGTCCTGATGATTAAACTTTGTCGAAGCAAGCAAGTCTGAAGAAGGGGGGAATTGGTAAAGGTATGGAGTGGAGGATTAAAACAAAACACAAAGTAAAATAATGACTAATTAGTCACCAGAAAAGAGAGAGAGAGAGAATCACTTTTCAATTTTATTCTCTCTTCATGTTTCTCTTTTCTTTCTCTCTCACACATTTTCTTCTCTCACTCTCCTCCTGTCTTTTCCCATTTTCTCTTTCTGCATTCCTTTTGCTTCAACCTCTTTGTTCTTATTTCTTTTCTTCATTCTTTTTCTCATTCTGTCTATCTAAACTTTCTCTATCTTTCTCCACTCTCTTTCTCTCACTTTCTTTCTCCACTCATTCTCTCTTTAGTAATTCAAGATATTTTTGTGTAATTTTGGTAAATATATCTGTTAAAATGAGATGTCAGTGTCATTTTCATTTTTTTTTTGCATCATTTAGACGACAATTTATCCATCGCACTCTCTGTATCTGTTAAAATGAGATATTAGTGTTTCATTTTCGTCGTTTAGACGACAATTTATCCATCGCGCTCTCTATATCTGTTAAAATGAGATATTAGTGTTTCATTTTCGTCGTTTAGACGACAATTTATCCATCGCGCTCTCTATATCTGTTAAAATGAGATATTAGTGTTTCATTTTCGTCGTTTAGACGACAATTTATCCATCGCGCTCTCTATATCTGTTAAAATGAGATATTTTATATATTATATATATATAATGCCCCCAGGAAATTCAGTTGAGCTCTGTTGGGAAAAGGGTAATTTTAAAAACAGTAGCTCATAGCACTATTAACACATTGCTCTTCAACCAAATTGAATTGTTTTCTCCAGGCCACTGATGTATTTCGCATAGAAAACGTTAAAATTTCCCTTCCTCTCTGCCGTGCAAAGATAACCTTGGGATAGAACCTCTGACTGATACCAAATTAGTTGGGGTTTCAATCCTGGCTTAAAGCAATCGGTTGTCTAGCCACACTGAAGAGCTGTGATACAACGAAACAGTCTGTCTATAGATGACAACATATATATATATATATATATATATATATATATATATATATATATATATATATATTCAAAGCTAATGAGCCAGACACACCTACCAAGGTTTCACTTAGGCAGATCGTCAGGGTCGTCAGGTGTGTCTGGCTCATTAGGTTTGACTAGGTTTGCTCTACGCTTGTATCGAGCTCTTTAGTTAGTTGTTTACTCGTATCGGGGTTTTTTCTTTGGGCCTTGAACCTGTATCTGTGCGATTATTTTTGACAGACTTTCATGTTCCTGGCTCTTTCTTTTTTTAAAACCTTTTTTTCCTTCGTGATTGATTTGGCTGTTGTTAAATCAAGAGTTCGAAGGTTTTTCGACACGAGTATAGTTACCTATATTTATATATATATATATATATATATATATATATATATATATATATATTTATTCCTTCTATTTTTCTTTCCTCTCTCTCTCTAATAATAATAACCAATCATATTTATATGTGGTCAGGAATCCCATTACTTCATGGTTGTGCTGAGAACTTTCCAGCATTTTTTTAAGACAGTTTGGATAATTCTTGGTATAATAACAATGCTTTAGCTCGGATTTTCAGACATCACCTGCCTCATATTATTTCTCTGATAATTAAAATAATCAAAAATATTAGAAATGCTGGTACATAAATTAAAACACAGGTGACAAACAGTAAGATATATATTTCTATTAATAGTCCTTGTTAAAGTTACAAGTGTACTAGTAGCAGTAATAGTTATTGTAATTAAGCACAGGCGAGAAGGGTTAGGCAGGGTGAGTAAATGCTTTTGCTTGATGAGTACAGCTTAAATGAGTCCTGATGATTAAACTTTGTCGAAGCAAGCAAGTCTGAAGAAGGGGGGAATTGGTAAAGGTATGGAGTGGAGGATTAAAACAAAACACAAAGTAAAATAATGACTAATTAGTCACCAGAAAAGAGAGAGAGAGAGAATCACTTTTCAATTTTATTCTCTCTTCATGTTTCTCTTTTCTTTCTCTCTCACACATTTTCTTCTCTCACTCTCCTCCTGTCTTTTCCCATTTTCTCTTTCTGCATTCCTTTTGCTTCAACCTCTTTGTTCTTATTTCTTTTCTTCATTCTTTTTCTCATTCTGTCTATCTAAACTTTCTCTATCTTTCTCCACTCTCTTTCTCTCACTTTCTTTCTCCACTCATTCTCTCTTTAGTAATTCAAGATATTTTTGTGTAATTTTGGTAAATATATCTGTTAAAATGAGATGTCAGTGTCATTTTCATTTTTTTTTTGCATCATTTAGACGACAATTTATCCATCGCACTCTCTGTATCTGTTAAAATGAGATATTAGTGTTTCATTTTCGTCGTTTAGACGACAATTTATCCATCGCGCTCTCTATATCTGTTAAAATGAGATATTAGTGTTTCATTTTCGTCGTTTAGACGACAATTTATCCATCGCGCTCTCTATATCTGTTAAAATGAGATATTAGTGTTTCATTTTCGTCGTTTAGACGACAATTTATCCATCGCGCTCTCTATATCTGTTAAAATGAGATATTAGTGTTTCATTTTCGTCGTTTAGACGACAATTTAACCATCGCGCTCTCTATATGTTAAAATGAGATATTCGTGTTTCATTTTCGTCGTTTAGACGACAATTTATCCATCGCTCTCTCTATATCTGTTAAAATGAGATATTAGTGTTTCATTTTCGTCGTTTAGACGACAATTTATCCATCGCGCTCTCTATATCTGTTAAAATGAGATATTAGTGTTTCATTTTCGTCGTTTAGACGACAATTTATCCATCGCGCTCTCTATATCTGTTAAAATGAGATATTAGTGTTTCATTTTCGTCGTTTAGACGACAATTTATCCATCGCGCTCTCTATATCTGTTAAAATGAGATATTAGTGTTTCATTTTTGTCGTTTAGACGACAATTTATCCATCGCACCCTGTATTTGTCTTTCTTGACTCTCACAATGCCTTTTTTTAAATCTCTTTCATGCTATGTCTTTCTTCACTCATTCTTTCTATGTCTTTATCCACTCTCTCTTTTTCTCCCATGCTTTTTTTCACACACTCCCTTTCTTTCTCCTTGAGCTCTTTCTAGTGCTATGCCATTCTCCACTCTGTTCCTCTCTCCATCTGCATGCATCTCCCCCCACTCTTACTTTACTCCGCCATTATATCTTCCTCCCCTCTCCCTTCTCATAGTATCTTTCTCCCCTCTCACTTTTCTCACTCATTGTATCTACCCCCCCCCACCACCACCACTTTCTATCTTCTCATTTTCTGTCTTCCTTTTCAAATTTCCATTCCCCCTACATGTTAGCTATTAATGCCTGTGCAAATAACAATATTAACAATCCCATCATCAGTGTCATTAGATTAAAAAGAAACTCTCAAATGTTTATAAACATCTTCATTATTTTCATTAAGAAACTGACATCATTAGAGTCAATATCTTGACGAAACTCAATATTATATTATATAGAATATTTTTCAATTATCAGAATGGCAAGTCCTTGTCAAAATAAATATTTCATTGTTAATATTTTTGCTAAACTAAATGCAATATAAGACATGAAGTAATAGAAATTATTTCTTCTGACAGAAAAAGGCTTTTCATCCTTTTTCCTTCAAGTTAAATTTGACAACAGTATTTTTGTTGTTTTAGATTTTTTATTAGTTGAACCATTATCAGCCACAATTATTAATTTCTGACTAGTATTTACTTTCATCTTCATTCTTTATTACATAGAGGCATTGTCAGCCATTATTATTAACTAGCTTAAAAGCCACTCTACCAGGTGGCACTTAAGCTAGCTCCTGTGGAAGGTTCTTGAGTGAAACTTTATTAAAATAGGTAGGGAGGAGGAGATGCAATAGGCAACAATAAACTACAGAAGAACTCAA
Source organism: Acanthosepion esculentum (assembly GCA_964036315.1). Classification (NCBI taxonomy): domain Eukaryota; kingdom Metazoa; phylum Mollusca; class Cephalopoda; order Sepiida; family Sepiidae; genus Acanthosepion; species Acanthosepion esculentum. The sequence continues at coordinate 51,779,132 of OZ038499.1, forward strand.
AATTGGTCACTGCATTTAAGTATTGCATAAATATTTAAGCTTACCTTTTATAAGTTCAACGATAATTCTTCTGCTGCCACTTAATTTAAAGATGATTTGATGTACACAGGTTATTACTTTCTGTCCAAACTATTATTTTTATTTCCTGCTGGACTTCACAATTAATTTTGATTATTCTCAAATTTATTTCCAAGTTATAAAGACTGTTATCATACAAAAGAATTTGTCACAAAAAACTGCCAAAAACAATCGCAGTAATGAAAACTTGGGAATCTAAAATTTCAGGATTGCAGGTCCATATCCAGCCCAGAATGTTTTTAATTTGCTCATGGAGTTGGCCTGATTGGTATGATAGGTTGGGCTGGGGCCTCTAGGTGTAAAGTTATAAACATGGACAATTTTATTTTGAAACACTGTAATTTGAGAACAGTAATTTTTTCATTTGAACATGAGCTATTGAAAGTTAGAGAGTTGTGTCCCTTTCATTCTTTTTATTAGTAAAAGCCAAGATGGTAGCATCTGAAAACAATCACAGTAATGAAAACTTTGGAATACAAAATTTCAGGATTGCAGGTCCATATCCAGCCCAGAATGTTTTTAATTTGCTCATGGAGTTGGCCTGATTGGTATGATAGGTTGGGCTGGGGCCTCTAGGTGTAAAGTTATAAACATGGACAATTTTATTTTGAAACACTGTAATTTGAGAACAGTAATTTTTTCATTTGAACATGAGCTATTGAAAGTTAGAGAGTTGTGTCCCTTTCATTCTTTTTATTAGTAAAAGCCAAGATGGTAGCATCTGAAGACAATCGCAGTAATGAAAACTTTGGAATACAAAATTTCAGGTTTGGAGTCTGGAATATTTACAATTTGCTCACACAATCAGCCTCAACCCAAAATGGTATGATGTTTTGGGCTCCGGCCTCTAGGAGTAAAGTGGAAAATGTGCAACACAGTGAAACACTGGCATTTATTATATAGAAAGATGAGGAGCTAATGAGAGTTCTGTCCATTTAGTTGAAAAAGTGTGACACACTGACATTGGCATTTATTATATAGATTTTGATTAGTATTTACTTTTACCTCCATTTTTTATTAGATTGTCAGCCATTGTTATTAATTTTTGACTATTAAATTCTTTCATCTTTATTTTTTATTAGATGAAAAATTGTTTGCCATTAGGATGACTGAAGAGTGATAACTGAAAGACAAAATTTACTTAAAGCTACAAAAGACAGGAAATTGTGGAGAGCCATGATCACTCATACCCTGAAGTGACACAGCACATAGAAAACGAAGAATGCAATAAAATCTTTTCTTCATAAGATTTTTGCAGACATTCTTAAGAGGACTACTTCAGTGCAGAAATATCATACATTGTCAAGACCCTTAAATTGATTTAATAACTCATCATTTTCTCAGTAAAAGATGTTTCCTAATAAAGAAGTTACCTTAAAGTAAATCTTACAGTTTTGTCGTGCTTCGTTACTCACTTTTGTATGTTTGATTGCTGCAAGTAGATTTCTCGTTTGTAAGCTATGTTTTTTTTGTCAACACCTGTAGAATTGTTAACAGGAGTAAACCTCAAATTTATAAGTTCTTTTTTGCCCTGAAACTGTGGCTCAATTAAGTGAAGATGCTTACCAGAAAAATGCAGTGGCACCAAGAAGGCATGTCAACAGCTTGTGCTTCCCATTTTTAGGAATTGATACTGCAGAAGACAGGGGTCCTTTTAAAGAAATCCTTGTATTGCTTTGCATGGTTTCCTCTTTTGCACTGAATGAATCCAGCTAATTTGACTATAGGTTCTTTGGAAGTCAATGGCCTTCAATTCCCAATATGCAGTCTATCTCATGCCACCATGTTTTGCAACATTACATCAATGTTGAAGGTTGGCAATCTTGAGGATTCAATGTTTATGATGAAGTCATTTCAGTACATTTTGGAAATTTTGCGGACAACATTCTGGTAGAAGCATTCACAGGAGGTGCAGATGGTGCTAGTAATTCTTTTGGTTTTAGTAAAGGATTATACTGAATCAATTCCGAGTTTTGCGGCTAAGAAAATTGGTTCACTGCGTCACGCTAGAGAATTTTTCTCTTTAGAATCTCTCTTACATATTTATAAGTCTACCATTCATCCTTGCTTTGAATATTGCTGCCATATATGGTCTGGTGCTCCTGCTATATATAGAGAGATTCTTGATAAAATCCCCAAAAGAATCTGCAATGTTATCAGTCCTGACTTGGCATATCAGCTTCAGTCACTTTCCCACTGCTATAATGTAACTTACTTGTGCCTTTTCTATAAATACTTTCAAGATAATTGTTCTGATGAACTTTCTGCTATGGCAGCTAGACTTTTTGAAGGCTTGTCAACAGCCTCTGCTTCCTATTTGAAGTTGTTGGTATCACAGGAGACAATGTTCCTTTTATTGAATACTTGCACTGGACAGTAGGATATGTTGAATTCAATACTGAAGGTACCAGTAGGTGACTTGATTTGATCATAAAAACTTGCACTATACTTAGGTGTGTATATATATATATATATATCAAATGCCTTCAATATGAAAAAAAGATTTCTGGGCATAGCATATCATAAAGATATTTATTACTTCTTCATCAAAATTCCTATGCATTTCTGTTGCTCATAGGTTTTTATCTCTCTTTCCAACATGAAGATACTTGCCATAGAGAGTCGAAACACATTGTCTGAACAGATTTTCCACTTTTGTCCCATTATCTCCAGATTTGTCCAGAAATTGTTCTACATTCTACTAACACACATCCAGAACTATTATCGATATGATCAGAACCAAAAATATGCATATCAATAATAATTCTGAAGCAGGTATATATAAAATAAAATAAACTGTCACAACTGCTCCTCATGATACACTGGGGAAACTTTCAGAAATTAAAAAAAAAACATGTCTATGAACACTAAAAGGATCTCATACACATCAATTTACCAAATGCATTAGTCAGACAGAGAAATAAATTCAACCACAACATTCATCTAAAGAATGCCATGCTTATTAAAAGAGAAAAGTAAGCTATTTAGGCAGAAGATTCTCAAGAGTGCCGCTAACTCATCTTCTCAAAATAAAAATCTGCACCCCAAACTTTTTCAAATATCTCCATCCCTGAAAGAATTACTTTTGTCCAAAGCCAATATACATAACTGAAAATGTAAAAAAATTTTAAAAAATGGTTAAATTCATAATCACCTGCTATTTAAAATATATAATAATAAATTTAATTTTTTTAATTGTAGTATTTTAATTTATTAATTTTTATATAACACTTTGCTGATACAAACATTTAAGAACTTTGTTGTTATACTTGTAGTTGATTTTCTTTATTTTTGGTGGCAATTGTATAAAGAGCTTCTAGAATTTTTAGTTTTTGCTTATTATTATCTGGGCAGAGTACTGCTGTATTTTCTACTAATATATGACTAAACTGTGAATGTGGGCATGAATCTTTCTTTAAATGCTCTGTGATTAAACTATGATCATTTAAGCGAAACATAAGCCTTCTCGTCATGGTCATTGTAGTATAACCAACATACATATTATTAACACTTTTGTGAGAGATGCAATCTCCCACAGGACATTTAAATTGATATACGATGTTGGTCTTTTGTAAAATGCCAGTTGAGTGAGAAGAGTTGTTATGGATGACTAAGTTGGTTGTATTAAATTTAGTATAGTATATAATTAATTTTGTTTTTACTGGGATCAGTGGGGAATATGTTAGTGCTTTTGAAACATTTTAGAATTTTTCATCCTGTTTATCGTTAGAATGCATTTGATTACAGTATAGTAGTTTTATATGTCTAAAGTTAAGCCAACAGACATAACTATAAAAATAGGATATGTTGAATTCAATGCTGACGTTATTAGCATACATCAATGTTTATGATGCTTAAGTGCAGATGCTGCCAGTAGATGAGTTGATTTGGTGTCATGTAAAGCATGACTACTCTGTAAATTATTTCAGTATATTGGTAAATAACCCAGTCCTGGTACCTGTTCATTGTGCAAAGGTAACAAGTCAGTTTTATAAACAACAGTTTTGTTGATTACATAATACACAGAACAATGGACCTGAACCAGACTTTGTCAAACTAACTCTTTGACAACTTCATTTGAGCTTTCAGCTTACTTTGAATTGTCTGCAGGTTCAACTAGTTGATAGCAAAGTTAAAAGTGGATGTAATGAAATAAGACTATGTCTAAGGTTAACAATAGATTCTGAACTCCAGTGCTTGTTAGCTTATTTAAAATGGTCATCATATTGATAAATGATTGTCATTATTAGCCTTGTCAGCAGGCAAAAAAAAAAAAGAATGGTCATCATACTGACAAGTGACTGTCATTATTAACCTTATCAAAAGTAAAGACAAACAAATAAAAAATGAGATAAAACCTAGCAAAAGTTTTTATAATTTGTGACTTTGTCTATCTTGTTAGATTATTTGTTTTTTGAGTAGGATTTTTTTAATCTTTCATCATCATTTTTTAAATTCTTTTTTCTCTTCCCTTTCTCCCATCCTTATCATTGTTTCATTTGTTGCTGCTTTATTTACCCTTCAGATCTTGTATTTACTTCAGTTTTTTTTAAATATCCCTTCCGTCCTTATTTACTGATATGAATATCTACATAAATATATGTATGTGCTACACATAGTCACACATTATACAAATTATATATGCACAAATATTTATATGTTATTACAAAAAAGGCAGTAACGCCTCTAATACGTAAGGATCTATTAAATTATTAACAACTATTAGAGTATTAAACAGTATGATAAAAAGTACTTTTAAGGAAAGAGAACAAAAAAACAAGAATAAAGAAGACAGAAGATAACAATTGACATTGCATTTATTTTTTTGAAGATCAAAGTTGACTGGGAAGCCAGAAGCCAGAAAAGAGTTCCACAAACTTTTATATATGTACTTTCATGGTAATTGTTCTGATTAACTTTACTCTATGGTACCTAGACTTTACCAAGTTAACCACAATACTAGATTGGGGGCAAAGTCTCATCATTTTACAGTTGAAATGGCTAACCGTAAGTTCTATGCTAACAATGTCTTCTCTCTTGTGAAATTCTCTTCTGGCTTTTTTATTTCAGGTCAACTTTGATTTTTCAAAAATTTAGATGCAATGTCAATCGCTATCTTCTGATTTTTATTGTTCTCTCTCCTTAACAATGTTTTTTGTTTATTTTCTTATATTCTTTCACACCCAGTAACCCATTGCTTAGGGTAAAATGATAAAAAAACAAAAAATACACATCTTTGTGTACATTATTATTCTGTATCTCACTTATTCCTTATATATATATATATAGACACACACACACACACAGGTAGTAATCGGTTGGTATATAATCTAAGTGAATCCTATATCCATTGGTATATAAACTAAGTGAATCCTATATCTGTCGGTATATAAACTAAATGAATCCTATATCCATTGGTATATAATCTAAGTGAATCCTATATCCGTTGGTATATAATCTAAGTGAATTCTATATCCGTTGGTATATAATCTAAGTGAACCGTATATACATTCATATATAATCTAAGTGAACCCTATATCCACTGGTATATAATCTAAGTGAATCCTATATCCACTGGTATATAATCTAAGTGAATCCTATATCCGTTGGTATATAATCCAATTGAATCCTAATAATATAATATAAAATATTAAAATATTCCCATAAAGAGCTCAATGTTTTATTCATACAATAGGAATTAAGATTACTTCGAGATTATGATCATTTCACCCCACAAATTAAAATTAATTTGGGGGATTTTCAACCCATCAGGTGTGCAAGTGGGTGTCAAATTGAACCACTGGTGGCTCCTGAGGAATTAAGCAGGTATTTATACCCAGACCTTGCTCTTTTGCAGGGTCACTCATGGTCTTTCGAAGGTAGCTGTTAATTTCTTCCTCTGATGCCTCCAATTTCCAATTGTGCCTCTCCCCTAGCAATGTTCTTGGGTTGGACAGGAAATTTGCCCGCTTTTCTTATCTTTCTTTCCTCCTCCTCCTCCTATGCCACTCCGCTCCCCGTAAAGTTTTTAATTTTCCTCTGAGTATTTCTCGGAGCTCCTTGAGGGGTTGATGCTCCACTATTCTTGCCCTTTTATAAAGACTCTTAAGGGATCTTATCTTTTTCCTTAAGTCTTTAATTTTATTCACCCTATGGTTGGCAGTGTAGGGTATCCTTGGCTGCCGTGGCTCGACGCAACCAAATCTCTCTGACACCATGCTAGTTATTATTGTTGTCATGAAATTTAGTCGCCTACCCATGTTCCCCTTTGTAGCTGACTGAAGTATCTCACAAATGTCAGTGTCAAAATCCTGCTAGGCTCCCTTGTTGTTCGCTGGAGGCCATTTTATCTTCTTTCGGGACTCCTTGCCCAAAGTGAGAGGAACTGAGGCTTGGAGAGACTGGACGCTGTGGTTTGACTCCTGGTCACCTCCTCCGTTTTACCAGGGCTTGTACCTGCACGTTGAACCCGGTTTCCCGCCTCAAGGCATTTCATCCGGCATTGATGTATCTTTAAGCCTCGCTGATTTTTGCAAGTCTTACCGCATATGCATCTATTCATATTCGATTGGGTATTTCCGTTCAATTCCATTAAATCCGTCCTGTTGGGGATCTCTTCCGTCTCCCCTCTCGGGATCCCCTGAGGGTATGATGCACTTGGGTACATCGTAGCATTTTTGGGTTGCTCCTCACGAAGCATGCAATTTGGGTAGCTAACCCAACTTGCTCCACTACCCGTCTTTCTGGGATGCCAATTGTCTCTCCAATCGTCACCAGGTCTATTCCCTGGTTGCCAACTGGTCTGTTCCCAGTTGTCACTGTTAATACCAGCGTTTGTAGTTAAATCATACATTTTAGATGCATCAAGAGTGGTCTTCAGTGATGCACTGTTCTCATCACAAATTTCGGGTTTTGCATCGTATCGGCTCCAACAGCAACCCCAACCTGATTCTAGACAAGTCAGGCCGCCTCCTTGAAAGCGTTGTGCTACGCACCATGACATTGCAAAAAACAGTAATCATAAGAAACTAGCAAGGCCAGACTTCGACCCTTCTCATTGACATATGCCAGTCAGCATCAGCCAATGAAAACAGGGCTTTTCACACTCCTCTTCTATATAGTGGTGTCTTTTTACTACATCCAGTTTACTAATTCCAGAATCCATACCAAGGTGAGCTGGTGTCATTATTGTATTGTTGAAGTCCATGTTTTAATATATATATATATATATATATATATATATATATATGAAGAAATATAGTCTTAAGGTGTGCTATATTTATGGGATAAAGTGCTCAATATCAGAGATAGAGCGTGTGTAAATATAAAAATGAACATTGGAGTCAACACTTAGAGGCGACAGGCTGTTTCATGCTAGACACAATAGTCAGGCCTGACGATTGCACCTAGCATGAAACAGCCTGTTGACTCCAATGTTCACTTTTTATATATATATATATGTGTGTTTTAAAAATGATGGAGCACATTCTTTAAAAGGAACCTTTTTAGTTTAACACTTCTTCACAAAGATTTGTTAGAAAAAAACATAAACATGCAAAAAAAAATAATCAGAAATGGTTGGCAACCCGGATTGGACAGCACATACCTACTCATATAAGACAGGGTGAAGTCAGTGACAGTATTCATTTAGCTCAGTCGGTTTTTGCGGCACCAATTGGGCTAAATTTGGTGAATAACCCGGGTTGAATTTTGAAATATTCTGACAAAGCATTTAGAGTACTGTATGAAGCTCGGTCAACTAAATATTTATGTTTTTTAAAACCTGTTCATATTAAGCTTCATCGACCAACTTTGAGAAGTCAAAAGGTGGATTTTCTTCATTTTCTCTCTCTCATGAGTGGGTCATGAGTACAGTTTTTTTTTTTCTGTTTCATACTTACTAGTAGCTTATAAACATTGCTTTATTGTTTTAGCAATAAATTTATTGTAGTCAAGCCTTCTTATTTACCACCCCCACATTCACTTTTCCAGTTTCATCATTTATGATTATTATTTTTTTTGTATGTTTGAGTTTTTGTTCCAACGCATCTTTCTGAAGACGTATTGGACAAAAAAGCTTCCTCTTAAAGAATGCACTCGGTCATTTTTAAAACAATATATAAATTCTATGGTATAAAATTTTTGTCCAAATATATATATATATATATATATATATATATATATATATATAGCTCTTAGATTTCATGTTAATGTTATGAGTCTTCTGAAGAAAAAAAAATCTGACATCGAAAGATTCATTCGCAATTGCCTTGACAACAGTAGACATACAGAATTTAGAATATTCTCATTAGAAAATCAATTCTTTCCTCCTACCACTACCCAAGTTAGAAGGGCGGGGAGTCTGAGGCATGGTGTTAGGGTGGAAGAACTTGATGAATATAAACCAAAGTTTGAAGCTATTTACAGCCTCTTTCTGTCAACCATGATTCCACAAAATTAGGCACTGCCATTTTTCAGTAAACACACAAGAAAATAAACCTGTCGGTGTATTTGTTGATAGCAGGCTTGCCGAAGAACGTTACAGATGACGTTACCACAACAACAGCACATCTCATTAATAAATAGAACTGATCAGACTGCATGACCAATAACTATATAAAATTAATAATATAAAATATAAAAACCTCAGGATACTTATCAAAGACTGACTTAAAGTTTCATAAAGTTTTACTCATCAAGGTCCAGGCAAGTATTATTAGCAGAATATGTTTTTATTATTACTCTCAATATCTATTGACCACTTTATTGACAGAATTCTATTCATCTTGAACATATGTTGAATTATATATATATATATATATATATATATATATATATATTATTCAAACTGTTATCCTCATTTCAGGTGTTTGGAATTTCAAACTGAACCCTTTATTTTGTTCACCAGATTAGATTGTTCTAGTTCCACATGCCATGTCTCTTCTGGATGTCTCAGTCATTCCCCTTTCACTCAACTCTCCAAGTATTTTGGTTCACCACTGCTATAGTCTGGTATTGAACTCAAAACTCTTTGAGTCTAGCCACTGGGAAATGGAATCCATTGAACTCAAGAGTTGTGAGGTCAATAACAGGACCCATCACATGTCAAGAATAACAGACTTATCTCAGAAAGCTCTAGATAATTTTCATGCCAGTAAATACTGAACCAAATTTAATGTCCATCAGAAACCTTTCATCTAAGAAGAGTTGATCTGTGGTGACCCGAATATATACAGAGTTCATCTTCAGTAAGTTTTATACTCAGTGACAACTTAGAAAGTTAAAAGAGCTAGAAGCTCTGAGGGCTAACCTAAATGATGACCTTATAGCACCCAAGTATAGAATTGGGCCTTGAAGAATACTGGTAGGTGCTCCAACATAAACAAGGAAGTAAACATAGCTGAATTTAGAATATGTAAACACACACAAGACAAGATAACAGCAAGTGATATTAATGTCCAACCTATGTGGGCAGAAAAAGAATCTTTACACCCATGAAAGAAAAAAAAGCAAACATTTGGAAAAAAAAAAAAAGAAAAACTTGAAACAACATACCCTCATCACCATAATCCGTCTTGCATATTTATAAATCTATCATTCATCCATGCATTGGATATTGGTACCACATCTGGTCTGGTGCTTCTGTTATATATCTATAGATTCTTGATAAAATCCAAAGAAGGGTCTGTAATGTTATCCATCTTGACTTGGCATCTTGACTTCTGTCACTTTCCCACTGAAGTCACATAGGAAAGTGGCCTCCCTGTGTTTTTTCTATATGTATTTTCATTGAAATTGTTCTGACGAGCTTTCCTCTTCGGTATTTTGACGAAATGAATTTCGACATAGTACTAGACTGGCAACTCAGTCACATTGCTTTACTGTTGAAATAGCTAAATGTAACTGTAAGATCTAATAGTTTCTTTTTCACACTTCTTGAATGTAGAAATCTCTTCTGGCTTCTTGCTTTCCTATCACCTATGTTCTTCAAAAGTTTAAATTCAACATCAATCATCACCTTCTGTCTACCTGAAACCTGTTCTTTTATTGTCTTTTCACCTCATTAATGTTTTCACATCTTCTTTCACTCTCATTAGCCTCCTTGCATCTTAGTGGCATTATCACCTTGCTTAGGGTGAAATGATTTCTTTTTAAAGTTGTAATTATTATAGACAGAATTTTGTTTTTAAAGATTTTCTTTAAAAGATAATTTTGTATTAGTACATTGTTATACTGAAGAAACTGGGTGCACCGAAACATATTTTTGTACCTCTACTCTAAGTAAGCCAAAATTTAACCAGAATTCTCAAAAATAATTCTGTCTCTGTGTGATACAATAGGTCTACCACATATTTACCTTAGAATACACATGAAGTGGACTGTGAATAATTTCATCTTCAGTAAGGTATGCCAGTTTTATGACGGTATAAACTGTAAACTTTAGAAATGAGGGCTTTAAATCAGCCACCTGCTGACCAAAAGGAAAATAGATAAAAATAAATGAAAACCTACGAAATCAAGTGCCACTTGGCAGAGAATTCGGAAGTTCTGTCCACACGTTTATATGAAGTCTTATCAAAAAGTATTAGGACTGTTGCTATGGTAACAGAGCTAAAGTAAACAGTGTGAAACAGTTAGGCCCAGACTGACCTTGAACATTGTCATACATAACATTCACACTCACTTACGTTGTTTATAGCAGTGCTTGGAAGGAAAGTGTTTAGAGTGTGGTCATCTCACCACACCAGAGTGGTTCTATCAGTGACTATGACTTGTGTAGCAGTTTTGGGCTAAGAAAACATTCCCCAGATCCAACAGTGTAAATGATGCTGGATAAAATGCATCGCTTCAGAAGGGGACTACTTAAAAGGAGATTAAATGCTGAATTGAAATGTGTTGTAGTTTTTTTTTTTTATATCACTAGTTTAAATACTTCTGGATCAGCCTTCATATGTGGAAAAGACTCCCGAGAGGATACTTTCTCAAACATGACAATCTTAACCTCTTCAAGCCTAAGGTTATCTTTCCCACATGACTATGAACTGCCTTACCTCTTAGCGTTCATACAGCAACCTGTTTTAGTAACCCTCTACCTTGAGTGACTCTTGGTCCTTAGATTGGGTAAACATTAGGAAAAAAAAATATATAAAAATGACAAAAAGCTCAACCAGTGAATAAAAACCCACTAGATCAGAAACAGGATTGATGTTTTCTGTTCTCACCATCGTGATATTTCACCTTCCACTGCCGTGTTAATACAAACCGTACCTTTCCCATTTTTCTTTCACAAATGAGAATCAAAATACATTCAGGTAAAATTAACAGAGGATTCTGTTTTCTATACAAACCATGTAGATTTTACATAAAATAGGACTGAGAGGTGAACCCATTGCTATGATATCAGCAGGTATGTAAATATAGCCATAATGATCAGGATATAAATTTTCATAAAATTGTTCTAATTTTATGAAAAGGAAACAAAAATTCTTAATTACTCCTTTAATACTATATCTATAGTTTCTTTGATGAGTAGATTCTTAAAACAAATGTTCAACATGCACAAAGGTTCCAGTTATATATTTACAGCTGCCCAACAAAGGAGTTGATTTATATACCAATTTTTCGGAACTAGACTGACTGTCTAGTTGAATAGGACACATCAGGTTATATATAATCATACTAACCAGTCTGCTAATCTTATGCTAACTTTATATATAATTGTCAGTTTATATATATTTTGTTTTTTTTAATCTATTATTTTTGAATGAATAAAATACAATAACTTGTTGGTTGCCAGAGGTCAGTTATGAAATCTGACTTCAAATGCCAACTTTATAATAACTAACTGAGGCAATAAAAAAAATTATATGTGCTTCACATATATATCATATTTTCAATAATTTTTTATTCCTTGCCTTAGACCCCAGGTATCAGTTATTTTCACTGAAAATAATGAAGAAAACTGGTGGCTGTAGCCTTGATGGTATGATCACAAAAACATCATATGTCATAATAAAAACTGTCAACTTTGAGTAGTTGGCAGTCAATATGTTGATACATCTCTGATTATTCCCCTTTAATGGAACTCTTAAACGAACTCTTACTGCTACAGCAGCAGTAATATTAGTGGTACGGTAATGTTGAATAAAGCTGCTATTCTGTAGTAATTCTTGTCACTTCACTACAAAGGGTGAAGCAGAAATACCTCCCACATATACCCGCCAAACAGTGGTAAGGCATTTGCTAGATGAAGACACCATTGCCACTAATGTCTTATCTATATATGGGAGATATTCTGCCACATCCTCTATTAGCCTTTTGGAATGGGAAAGAAAAAATTCCTTTAGACTTTTGGTAGCTAGCTGTAACAGATTCATATTCTGTGGGTAATCGAATGTCTAAACAAAGAAACACATTCAGGAAGAAACTCCTCCTGGATACAAAGCACCCAACCCAAGAGTTTTTCTTTTTTATCATTTGATTACCTACTATTTGTCTGATACATAAAGTTGTTTATCGTATCTTCCGAAGTTGTATCTGTAATGTTTATGCTACTTGAAAAACAAAGCACTAACAATAAGAGACGAACCCAGCCTTACCTGGGACTGGATTCTGATGGCTCTCATCATAGTGGATGGATGTCATCGGCTGGGGTCCCACTTCATTGAGGCAAGGAGATGACAAGCCTGTTTGGCTGAAGAAGTTGTTCAGAGAGGATGCTAAGTCGGCAAACTGCTCAGGGCTCAGGGCCCAGTTATTCATATCAGCTAGACGGATGTTTTCAAGAAGACCTGAAAAATAGAGGCGTTAATGTATTTTCTTGTTTTTCTGTTGTCGTTTTTTTTTTTTTTGTAAGCTAAAACATAAGTAAAAACTGATTACTGTCATATTTATATAATTAATAAAAATGCTTTTGGAATGTTTTCATTGTAAAATCGTGTATCAAAAACTGGTGGACACTTGAGTCAGTCATCACACAAACTGAACACAGATAACCCTGCTGTTCTTGTCTAAGGGAGACAATTTATATTCTCCACTCTTCATATTTAAATTGAACCACAATACAGGGTTGATGAGCATCTATTTATTACCAGTCTAAAGTTAACAAGCCAAACTAATGGTTCAAATCTCATCATGGTTGACTAATTTTGTGCTTACACTCTTTACATTTAACCATATGCTCATCTCGACAAAGATCACGTATGTTTATCTTTTTTTTTCTTAAGGTTATAGAATTACAATAAATTATTCATCATTCTTATTCAGGAAAATTTATAGGATTATTATAGGATTATAATAAATTATTCATCATCCTTATTCATAGGATTATTATAAGACTACAATAAATTATTCATCATTCTTATTTATAGGATTATTATAAGACTACAATAAATTATCTTCATTATTCATAGACTTATGACTACGATAAATTATTCATCATTATTATTCATGTAAATTGATTGGGTTATTATAAGATTATAATAAATTATTCATCAATCTTATTCATAGGATTATTATAGGACCACAATAAATTATTCATCATTATTTTTCATGTAAATTCATAAGGTTATTATAAGATTATAATAAATTATTGATCATTCTTATTCATAGGATTATTATAGGACAACAATAAATTATTCATCATTATTATTCATGTAAATTCATAGGGTTAATATAAGATTATAATAAATTATTCATCATTCTTATTCATAGGATTATCATAAGACTACAATAAATTATTCATCATTATTATTCATGGGATTATTATAAGACTACAATAAATTATTCATCATCCTTATTCATAGGATTATTATAAGACTACAATAAATTATCTTCATTATTCATAGACTTATGACTATGATAAATTATTCATCATTCTTATTCATGTAAATTGATTGGGTTATTATAAGATTATAATAAATTATTCATCAATCTTATTCATAGGATTATTATAGGACCACAATAAATTATTCATCATTATTATTCATGTAAATTCATAGGGTTATTATAAGATTATAATAAATTATTGATCATTCTTATTCAGATTATAATAAATTATTGATCATTCTTATTCATAGGATTATCATAAGACTACAATAAATTATTCATCATTATTATTCATCGGATTTTTATAAGACTTCAATAAATTATTCATCATTACTATTCATAGGATTATTTTAAGACTATGATGAATTATTAATCATTCATTTTCATGAAAATTCATAGGGTTATTATAAGATTATAATAAATTATTCATTATTCTTATTAATAGGATTATTATAGGACTACAATAAATTATTCATCATTCTTATTCATGTTAATTCAGAGGATAAATACATTGGACTACAAGACAGTTTTGATGGTCATCTAGTACAAGAGGATTGATTGGGCTCTATAGCTATGACATTAAAAACTTTCATAAGAAATCCTGAGATATGTGGAGGCCAAGATTAGAATGATAGAGAATACACAGAGCCTAAACATCATTTTCTTGAAATTGGTTATTAGTCAGAGAAGTATGTTGCCAAAAAAAAGAAAATGAAGTCAAGGCACACATTACAATTTATTTGGAAGAAAAAAAGAACTCAGTATATTTTGCCTCTGGTTTCAAACAATACAGGTTACATCATGCGTTTTATTGATTCATTTTTCTACAGCTTACCAACCCTTTGCAGGTTATTTAAAGCCAGAAAATAATTTTAGATTTTAAGAATTTTTTGTGGGGATATAATAATGATTTAGTAATAAAAGTCTGAGTAATTAACCCACAGCTGGGGGAGTAGAGGGGGATTTATACCTAAGCAGAATCTGATAAAAAAAAATCAAGAAATAATAATATGGATATAAAGTGGGGGATCTTTTCTATATTATAATAAATATATAAACTGACCCCTCACTTTGTGACTACAGTAGTTCCAGAGAATATAAATAAATATAAAAGACATGCCTGTGTAGCTAATCAGTATTTCATTGATTGATTAATTAATTTTCTACGACTTAGCAACCCTTTGCAGATTATTTAAAGCCAGAAAATACTTTTAGATTCTAAGACATTTTTTTCTTTTGAGATAATAATGGTTTAGTTATACAAGTCTTACTAATTAACCCATGGTTGGGTGGGAGGAACAGTTGGGTTCACACAGAGTCAGAATTTGCTAAACACACTAGAAATTATGTGGATAAAAAGTGGGGGTCAATTCTATATCAGACGCAATATATAAAATTATCCCTCACTTTGTGGCCGTGGTAGTTTGTATACATTTATATTCCAGGGAATGTAAATAAATCTAAAAGACATGCCTGTGCAGCTGATGAGGATTTGATTGATAGATTGATTCGTTTTTCATGGTTTATCAACCCATTGCAGGTTATTTAATGCCAGAAAATAGTTTTAGATTTTAAGAATTATTTTTTTGAGATAATAATGATTTAGTGATACAAGTGTTAGTAATTAACCCATAGCCTGGGGGAGAAAAGGTAGATTCAATACCTTTCCCAAGGGTATTTGCGCATAAGTTAATATAATGAATACAATGGGTATTGGAACTTGGCTCTCCAATTAATAATTCCATGCCATTATCCCCTAAATCACCTTCACATCCAAGATTACAGCAACCTGGTATTACCAAGTGTCACCCATCTAGGTACTGACCAGGCTTGACATGGCTTAACTTTGGTGATCGTACAGGAACTGCTACTCTATGCTTAGTGGTTCCAAGGAGTGGAGTGTTCAACTGAGAATGGTAAATATGCTGAGTTTCAACCAGCTGCAGGCTACATCTGCACATGGGACTATACTGCCAGCAGTATATATGGGACGGGTGATGACACAGCATCACTGGGTAGAGGGTTTCCTAGACTGAAGCCAACAGCCAGGTCAGAGGTTTCCCCAAGATTAATTCAACAGCCACACATTCAAGGCAACGTTGGAGGACGTTAGTAGTGATTTCGACTCAAAGAGGGATGAACTTCACCAAGTTTACTTTACCCAGACAATGAATGAATGCCTCCTAGAACTGGTAAGGTGCTCAGCTGCACTGTGAGCCTATGACCACATCTGGTCAGGAGACTGACAATGATGAGAGTGATGACAGTTTTTCATTTGTAACACATTAATTTGGAGGCAGACTGTAAACTCACATAACTTCATTTTTCTTAAAAATTTCAGTTATAGTGTGTTTGATAGACCAATACATGACCACAAGCGGCCATCATCAGATCTTCAGATAGAGTGCCAAAGGATAAGGCGTTTATATCTGTTCATTAGTTCAGGACTTGTGATTGCGTACTAGCACAGCAATCAATGATTTCTGAACAATTTACTCTACGCAGTTTCACTCACAAGATTTGGGTCAAGCCATGGTAGGGTTTTCATTTATTTCCCAGTTTAATGTTGTTATGAAGTCTCCTCCTTGATTAATCAACCATGGTGAGATTCAAACCCAGGTCTTGCGGTTGGAATGCTAATCCTCTCAACATTTGAACATGTTCTTATCTAGAAAAAGATCACGTATTCTTAATTACCCTTCTTTCTTAGAATTACAGGATTATTATAGGATTACAATAAATTATTCATCATTCTTTTTTATGTAACTTCATAGGATTATTATAGGATTACAATAAATTATTCTTTATTCTTATTTATTTAAATACATAGGATTATTAAGGATTTTAATAAATTATTCATCATTCTTATCTAACTTCATAGGTTAATTAAGGACTATTATAGGATTATGATAAATTACTTATCATTCTTATTCATGTACATTCATAGCATTATTATAGGATTATAATAAATTATTCATTATTCTTATTCATGTAAATTCATAAGATAATTATAGGATTATAATAAATTAGTCATCATACTTTTCATATAAATTCATAGGATTATTATAGGATTATAATAAATTATTCATCATTCGCATTCATCTAATTTCACAGAATTATTATAGGATTTTAATAAATTATTAATCTTTTTTATTCATTTAAATTCATAAGATTTTTATGATATTATAATTATCATTCTTATTCATGTAAAGTCATGGGATTATTTTAAGATTATTATAGTATTTTAATTAATTATTCATCATTCTTATACATGTAATTTTTAGGATTATTATCAGATTATGATAAATTATTCATCATTCATTTAATTTTATAGGATTATAATAAATTATCTTTATTCATCTAAATTCATAGGATTATTATAGCAGTACAGTAAATTATTTATCATTTTCATTCATGTAATTTAATAGAATTGTTATAGGATTGATAAATTATTCATGATTGTTATTCATCCGAATTCAGTGATTGATTATAGGATTTTTAATAAATTCTTCATTCTTACCTTATATAAATTCATAGTATTATAATAGATTATTCATTGTTATAATTAATGAAAATTAATAGGATTATTATAGGATTCTTTAATCCATTAACTGCTAACAGTTATGACCATTTACTGTCAAATAATATCTTATTCAAGTACATGCAATGTTTCTCTGCACTGACCCTGACTTCATGAACATCTTAACATTCTGTAGAATTCCTTTGCCTTTTGTTCACCGATTTTGTCAACTTTCCTCAACTTCTTTGCTTGAATATTGTCTTTCATTTGCACCACATCTTTTAAATTGGATTAATCTCCGATGAGGCTATGGAGCATTTCATAAATTTAATGTCTTTGAAACATTTTAGGCAAAGATGGCAACCAACAGATTTGTAAAATATGAAAGAGCATTGACTTACATAAATATATACTTTAAATATAAATATAAATATATCCATTAACTTAAAGTCACTTGATTGTAATCTGTATTACTCAAAAAAAAATCATCTAGTTCAAGAACTAACAATTATTCTTTATAATTAACTTGAGGTATTGGTCAAATTTGAAGGGACCTATAATTTTATTACCTATAATACTAGATGAAAATGTTACTCCTTATCCTACTTGTTTCCTTCTAAGTCATGTTGATTATTTCTGTATAGGATCCAAACTCTAGCCAATCTATCAGGTCTATCCAATGAAACTCGATATTCATGAGTAAAAATTCATGTATTTCTTTGCCCAATTTACATATTTTTGTGATGCTTAAATGAAGGTTGAAGTTTCTTTTCATGACTTTAGCCAGTATTCTGTATATTCTCCATCTTTTTTGACATTGGCATAAATTTTAGGCATCATATTAACATAGATTTGAACAATATGAAGTGTAATTAAAATAAATTTTTGACTCGTATTTCAGTTAATATCAATTTAATAATGAGGAATGAGGGCTTGGAGAATTTTACCCTCACTGAACATATTGAAGGTAGTGGAGACAAAGAAAAACGCAGAGTAGCCTACTTAACAAGCTTGTGTAAATGGATTGCAAAAGAGAAATTAGGAGGGATATGAACAAGAGAAACATTGCTTATATTTACAATGGATAGGAAGTTGTGGAGAGCCATGATCAACCTACCTAACAAGCTTGTGTAAATGGCTGGCAGAACAGGGACATGGAGGGGGATTTTCCAAGAGAAACCTTGCTTATAGTTACAATCAATTGGAAGTTGTGGAGAGCCATGATCAACCTACCTAACAAGCCTGTGTAAATGGCTGGCAGAACAGGGACAGGGAGGGGGATTTCCAAGAGAAACCTTGCTTGTAGTTACAATCAATTGGAAGTTGTGGAGAGCCATGATCAACCTACCTAACAAGCTTGTGTAAATGGCTGGTAGAACAGGAACAGAGAGGGGGACTTCCAAGAGAAACCTTGCTTATAGCTACAATCAATTGGAAGTTGTGGAGAGCCATGATCAACCTACCAAACAAAATTGTGTAAATAGATGATAGAACAGCAACTGGGAGGTATATTAACAAGAAAACCATTGCTTATAGTATCAATGGACAGAAAGTTGTGGAGAACCATGATCAACTACAAAACAAAATCGTGTAAATGGATGGCAGAACAAGGGCTCGGAAGGATATTAAGGGGACAAACACAAGCTAGAGTTACAAATTATAGAATGTTCTGGAAAGCCTTGATCACCAACATCCTGAAATCAGTTTTAACTCAGATTTCTATGAATGACGGCAAATTCTGTCATCACATTTCACATATATATATATATATATATATATATATATATATATATATATAACAGTAATTCCAAATAAATGTTGAAAATTCTTATTTTATTAATAAATGCAAATTCAGTTCTGTGAGTCAGGGGCATCAAATAATCATTTCTTCCATCGCCCAACCAATGCCTACAAGCGTTTTAGTCTTCGAGCTTAACTTCAAAGTTTTTCTCTTTCATCAAAGTATGTCACTTTCGAAGCATCACTTCTCAAAAAGAAGAAAACCTGGAAGATCTTTGATGCCGTATTTGTGCAGCTGAAGGAAAACGGACGGACACATTATACATAGAAAAACTTTATACATCTTTTGCATATAAAGAATGTCAGGTTGGGGTCTGCATTCTAACATATTTTGAAATCAAAAGCACAAAGGTTTCTAAATAAAAAATTTCATATTTGCTTTTTATTAGTTTCCTTTTTATCTATTTTTCATTAGCAAGTTTTATCTTTTTTTAATTTACACTTTTTAAAAACCTATTCAAGCAAGCGACATGAAATAAATAAAAAAAAAAAGGAAAGAAGTTTACCCAATTGCCCTCAAAATTAAAGTTACAGCCTCTTTTAGAAAAACAACAAGAATTTCCCCTGCAGCAGTTAAGGGGTTAATTTTACTTTCATGCACTACAGAGAAGCCAGTAGACAGTCACCAGGTGAGGAACAAACTGGTGATCATTACTTTTCTGCTGACATCTTTAAACTTCCTATCCTCCTCTAAGCAATGGATCAGTCAGAGTATAGTTATTTGCTAAGCTTAGTCAGGCAGTAGATAGTCACCCGGTGAGGATCAAACTCATGATCAATATTTTTCAGCTCTCATTCCATGGCCAAGGCATAGTTATTTGCTATGCTTATGCTATAGTGAGGCAGTAGCCTATCACCCAGTCAGGAACAAACAAACAAACAAGCATTACTTTTCTGCACACATTCCATTGCCAGGGCATAGTTATTTAAAAAAAGAAAAAGTAAAATAAAATATGTTTTACTCATCAGCCCCACCCACCACCACCCCAACACAAAATTAATATTAAAATGTAATTAAACTTTATCACTCTGGATGTGACTTAATTTTTTGTACAAAAAGTTTATCCTGCCACTGAAGGTGACTCTGATCCCTGGACAATAGTGTGTTTGAATTTAATAGTTGTGTTGTCATATCCTGCTATGGTAGCAGAAAACACTTTTGAGTGGAATTAACAATAAAGTTACTTCAATTGTGAGACATTGAAAAAGAATGCAGTGGAAAGGGGATTAATATTAGTGATGCAGAGTGCTAAAAGATGACTTTGCATCTATTAGTCACAGGACCTAAAAAATTAATTTTGTTTAGGATCAAAGTGTAGTATCAGTTTTATGATTTGAATGGAATTAATTTTTGATAAGATGTACATGTCTTCAGCAGAGGGAGGAAGGAAGACAGTATCACAGAAAGATTTTTAAATATTGGTCCATTATTTTTTATTACTTGTGAATTGCCATGACTTGCAAAAGACAGTCATTTACATCAGTGCTTCTCAAAATATCCAATATGGCAGACTGGCATTTTCTTTCTCAATGTGTCACGTACCTGTAATATTTCGTGATGATATTAATTTATACCGGAAAAAGATATATATAATGAATATAATAAAAGTTGACTATTTTTTATCTTCCATTTACTTTGCAAAAAATAATTCAATATCAGAACATATAAAATGTAATAAAAAAATAAGCAGTTTATTAACCCAAAAACAAAAATTATATAACCTTCATCTTTACAAATGATTCCTTAGTATGGCCTGGACACTGGCCGCATACCGGTAGCTGATGGTTCTCATACCGGCACCGGTCTGCAGACCACCAATTTCAGAAACATTGCTCTACAATACTGGATCATGAGTGATTTTTTTTTTTAAATGTGCTTTCGGTATATAATCAAGGCAGATTCATTTAGAGTCATTTTTTTTTCTTGTTTCCATCATCTATGTTGTTAAATATCTCATTAACATCAATAAACTCTAGTACAATAAAGCCCTAAATATATATATGTTTTCCACCAGGTGTATAAATAGCAGTGTCAGGCTACTGACTGCAGTGTTTAGTGAGTGACTATTGAGCAGAACTATCCAGTCGAATTAGTGTGAATTATTGTGTGTCAATGATTTTGATTTTGATTTAGGATTTACCGGACATTAAGCCGAGCTACTAACAAGGTATTCACTGAAATGGTTAATTATCTTCGGTTGACTTTTACTTCTTTGTTCTTGTTAAGTATTTATTTGCGGTTGTAATTAAATACGGTTTATCTTTTTAGACTTTGCCTAATGACTTTAGACAGCAGGTT
Source organism: Acanthosepion esculentum (assembly GCA_964036315.1). Classification (NCBI taxonomy): domain Eukaryota; kingdom Metazoa; phylum Mollusca; class Cephalopoda; order Sepiida; family Sepiidae; genus Acanthosepion; species Acanthosepion esculentum. The sequence continues at coordinate 51,800,656 of OZ038499.1, forward strand.
TTAGAATACATCAAATAACTTCAACTTCAATAAAACATTGATAGTACCAAAAATTTTAACTCAGGCTTCGTTTTGACATCTAAATTAATAGTTTAAAATTTGACAATTTAAAAAAAAAATAATTCAATATCAAAACACATAAAAAGTAAAAAAAAAAAAGTTTGTTAACACAAATACAAAAATTATATAATCTTAATCTTTACAAATGTTCCTTAGCATGGCCTGGACACTAGCCATGTACTGGTAGCTGATGGTTCACATACCAGCACCAGTCCGCTTACCACCAATTTGAGAAGCACTGATTTACATTGCCTTCTCTGCAGTTCTAAATTCAAAATTGTGCTTCTTCTCAACATAGGTTCATCCTGCCTTTCACAAGGGTATTCAGGAAAGGTAATGTAGTGGTTTCCTAACGCATAGTCTACAGTTTGGAATTTAGAGGTGTCCTTCATCTAGAATAGTTACTATTAAGTCTAGAGCACCCAGTCTACCCTGCTAATAGTTGGTGGGACAAAGAAATGGATTCTTACCTTTCCCAAGGGTAATTAGGAAAGATAGTGAAGTAGTTTCCCACTGCCTCCATTATAGTTTGCAATTCAGAGTTGTCATTCTAGATTCTAGATCTGACCAAACTGATGGACATGGGAGAAAACCCCAGTCCACCATCCATCATCATCATTGGCTTCAACCTTATCATGCTTATCACATATTTCATATACTTGCACTCAGAAGTTCCCAACATCTGGGACCTCCTCACGGAAATCATCAGAATACGTGGGCAGCATGCTCATATCATGAGAGACTTCTGGAGACCATTCTGTTGGTGGCATAACTACTCTCAACGCACCAAGCTATGAGTTTACACCACCACCATCCTCTCTGTGCTACTGTATGCCGATGAGATATAGCCTCTCAAAAAGACCTTCACTTCCCACATCCATGACCGAGTTCCATGCTCTCAGAACCATTGAGGTTCGATCATGTGTCCAATCAGGAACTCTGCTGAAAGACTATCCTCTGCCAAAGTTTTCTATCAGTGTGAAATACCGTCTGTAAACTGGCGATGATTTTAGGGAAGACCATGCAGCCATTAGAAGGACATCATCTGCCAGGACCACCAGCAGGCTAATCTGGTGCCAGAGGATGTTCTGACACTCTGCGAAGACTGTGAGAGCTGAAGAGACAAGGTGGCTTGCATGGGCCCAACACCTTCATGGCATGGGATTTATCAGCAGCAGCATTCTAGATTTGATGCCATACATGCCCAGAGACACTAATCAAAACCTGGTATTTAACCCACAGCTAAGGGAGGAAGGGATTCAAGTAAATACAACTTTCTGTACTGCTAACCGTTACGCCAACAATGTAGTGATGCTAAATAAAACTGAATAAATACCAAAGTTCAAAGAAAAGTTCTTGGATAGTAGCACTAATGTGTATACATACTGTACTGCTGTGTTAAAGAATAATGTAGTCGACAAAGTCCAGGATATGAATACAGGGGGATGGATATGAGGATAAGAATGTCGGTGCTGGAAAATCTCTTTTAAATATCATTTCAAGAAAGCATTTGATCATGTATTTCATGTCAGTCTTTGGCAAATCCTTAGAGAATTCAAAGTAGATAACAGAATTATCCAAGTCATTCAGGCCCTATATAAAGATGCCACCAGCAGAGTTCTTCTGGGAAAAAAAATGGGAGGATTCTTCCTGACAACTGTCGGCGTGCGACAGGAATGCAAACTTTTACCCATATCGTTCAACCTATTTCTAGAGAGAATCATGCAAGAAACCTTGAATGACTATGATTCTTCAATCTCTATCGGTGTCAGACCCGTCTGTAACTTACGTTTTGCAGATGACATTGACCTCATAACAGGTAATAACAGTGAGCTCCAGGACTTGACCAACAAACTTTTTGAAAGAGCATGAGCATATGGAATGGAGGTCAGCTCTAAGAAATCCAACGTAATGGTGAATAGCACAAACAGTAACACCTGTGTCAACATTACCATGAACGGGAATTCACTGGAAGAAGTGTTCAGTTTTAAATACTTAGGAGCAATCTTGTCTAAAGATGGTACCTGCAACTTGGAAATATGCACATGGATTGCTGCAGACATGGAAGCGATGGCCAAATTGACAAGAATATGGAGGAGCAAAATCAGCTTTCGAACAAAGTAGAGACTGCACAAATCGCTGGTAGTCGCCATTCTCCTATATGGATGTGAAACGTGGACAGTGTTGGCAGATACAGAGAGAAGGATCCAAATGTTTGAGAAAACTCCTTGGCATCTTCTATTGGGAACACAAAACCAACAAGTTTGTGCAGAAAAGGGTTGAAAGTTTTGTGGGACACCAGGAACCTCACCACTGTCAAATGGAGAAAAATGGCGTGGTTTGTACACATTACAAGGCACAAAAGCCTCTGCAAGATCATCATGCAAGGTGCCATTGAAGGTGGACGTAGGAGAGGGCGCCAACATAAAAACTGGTTGAACAATGTCAAAATATGGACAGGTATGACTATACCAGAATTGCTGATGGCTGTTGTCAATAGACTGTTATGGAAAAAAGTTAATGTGGTTTCTGCATTCGGATCCACCTTACGATTACAAAAGTCAAGGGGTGATGATGATGATGACTGAAGTGTGAAAGAATAATCTAGTTGACTTGGTCCAGGATATGAATACAGGGGGATGCATATAAGGATAAAATAAGAATGTCTATGCTGGAAAATCTCTTTTAAATGTCATTTCAATCATGAGATTAGCAAACTCCCTTTTTTCATAAATATTGATATAACAAGTTTATGTGACTCCTTAAAAAAAAAAGGACAGTCATATTTAAGTCATGGTGGAATTGCATTGGGATCTGCTATGTCATGTACACGGTGACATATCATCGTCTTTATTTAACAATGAATACATTGTGGTAGAATGATTTTCTAAGAATAGCTTAGATATGGCACACGGTTGAATTTTTACCTATACAAATTAACTCTATTGCCATGTTTAAGAAAAATTCTGCTTTTTTAAATTAACCCCTTTTCCAGCTTAGATGTGTACATACATTTTTACTGGATGTCTTTTCCAGACATAGATGAATAAACAAGTCCAAAATATAACATTCAAAAAGCTACATATGTGTTTATACATTGATCTTGATTTCTTTTATGCCTTTCTGAACTTGAAACGAGTCCAATTATCAACTCGTACATCTGCTAGAGGCGTTAGCCATCATTCAGGGAACTTCAAGGTGCCACAGTTTCTTAGTATATTAAAAACAAATAAAAAAAATTTGTCGGAAAATTAAATGTTTTTCCCAAAATAATTGGCAGGGAACTGGTGAAGAGTAAATATTTCTGAAGAAAAATAAAATCTCATAAAATAAAAAATCGGAAAAAATCAGGAATTTTGCAGTGGCATTGTTTATATTTTCTGCCTAAATAAACAAAATTCTTTATCTGTATAATTAACATGCATTTAAAGAAATTGTTATTTCAATTAAAAGTAAAAATAATGAAAAAAAGGAAGATTGTAAAGTTGCTAAGGTTATGCGAATTTGTGTCCAGGGTGATCCATCAGAGAGGTCCTACACCAAGAGCACCTCCTGGGACTTAAACTCAACCCAGACCTCAAGTGGAACTTGTACATACAATTCAATGTTAAAAATGCTGGGTAAATGACTAGTTCTCTCTACCACTCCATTAAATACCTGTCTTCTTTCACTATCCTCTACAAGAGCCTGATCAGGCTGAAAATGGGGTACGGCTGCCATATATGGACAGGAGCTGCCAAGTCCTCACTTTCCACTTTCAGTAGAGTCCAAAAATATCTCCCCATCCCTGTGGGTGATGAATTATTTCCCACCTTACAACCCCTTTCCCCACAGACAAAAAATTACAAGTCTCTCACTGTTCTATAGCTATTTCCATGAAAAGTGCTAAGACAAACAACATTCCTTAGTTCTACAAGTTCTAATCATCACAGCTAAGATCCACCATGTTATACAAATTCTAGCAAAGCACTCTCATTCTCTTTATAAGCCATTGGCGAGATGTAAGTTCCACTCAAGCAGCTTCTTCCCATGAACCACTACTCTGTGGAACCAACTCCCAAGAGAATGCTTCCCTGATCACTGCAATCTGAACTGTTCAAGTCTAGGGTCATCTGTTATCTTCTCCACATATCCCTATAAACTGGACTGACAGATTTACACTGCTTAAAAATGGAATGTCTACTCAAACATGTGCACCCACTAAAATATAATGTTCAAAGTAATAAGAAATAATGGATTATAAATAAAATCCATTAATTCTTTAAAAAATTACTTTACATTTAAAACTCTACCAAAGGGCACATTGTCTTTATTAAGACTCTCAAATGCACAGGCTGGTAGATGTAATTTACAGGTTAAAAAAGAAACTAAACAAAACAGGATGTATACTCAAACATGTCTGTTCAGTAAAATTTAAAGTACCGAGAAAAAATTGTTGCATTATTAACAAAATACATTAACTCCTTCGAAACATATACTAATGTATTTTTTACTATGGGGAATGCTTGCTTTTATTTTAGACATTTTCTGGCTTCACTGACTATCTTGAAATAATTACTTTTATTAATTTCATATATTTTGGTCCTTTAAATGCTTTTCCAATCTCCCTTTTAAGATACTCCCTTTTTAATAATAATTGTGAACATTTCTGCCCCCACAATTATTAACCCCACCTTTGTATTAGGCAACTAAGAGTGGAAGGATAATAGCAAGAAAAAATGTTTTTTGGAACGAGCAAAGAAAGAAAGGAAAAATTAAAGCACGAGAGAGAGAGAGAAAGAGAGAGAGAGAATAAACAAAGCACAGAAAGAAAACACTAGATATAGAAAGAAAGAAAGTACTAAATATAGAAAAGAAAGAAAGTAATAAATATAGAAAAGAAAGAAAGAAAGAAAGTAATAAATACAGAAAAGAAAGAAAGTACTAAATACAGAAAAGAAAGAAAGAAAGAAAGTAATAAATATAGAAAAAGAAAGAAAAAAAAGAAAGAAAGCATTGTATATAGAAAAATAAAAAAGAAGAAAATGCTTGATATAGAAAAGAAAGAAAAAGTACTAAATACAGAAAAGAAAGAAAGTACTGAATATAGGAAAGAAAGAAAGTAATAAATATAGAAAAGAAAGAAAAAAGAAAGAAAGCATTGTATATAGAAAAAAAAGAAGAAAATGCTTGATATAGAAAAGAAAGAAAGAAAGAAAGTACTAAATACAGAAAAGAAAGAAAGTACTAAATACAGAAAAGAAAGAAAGAAAGTAATAAATATAGAAAAGAAAGAAAAAAAGAAAGAAAGCATTGTATATAGAAAAAAAAGAAGAAAATGCTTGATATAGAAAAGAAAGAAAGTACTAAATACAGAAAAGAAAGAAAGAAAGTAATAAATATAGAAAAGAAAGAAAAAAAGAAAGAAAGCATTGTATATAGAAAAAAAAGAAGAAAATGCTTGATATAGAAAAGAAAGAAAGAAAGAAAGAAAGTACTAAATACAGAAAAGAAAGAAAGTACTAAATACAGAAAAGAAAGAAAGAAAGAAAGTAATAAATATAGAAAAGAAAGAAAAAAAAGAAAGAAAGCATTGTATATAGAAAAAAAAGAAGAAAATGCTTGATATAGAAAAGAAAGAAAGTACTAAATACAGAAAAGAAAGAAAGAAAGAAAGTAATAAATATAGATTAAGTCTTTGAGTGGGGGAGTAAGAAATAGCCTGGGTGGAAAAATTTCAGAATGAAGAAAAATGAACAGTGAAATAAGAAAAAAAGACAACTGATGAATGAGAAAAGAATTTCCAAACATCCTTCATACAGGAGTTTATTCATCATACAGCAACTACCGCAGCTACTGACTTGTATGAACACTGCCAATAAACACCTACAGAGCACATAAAACTTTTATTGATATATATTAACATATGCAGGAATGTCAGAGACACAAAGATATGTGAGAAACAACTTTCAAGATTTACCATTGTGCCACAAGAAGTCATCACAGCAAAGCAAATTCTTCCATATAAGGTGGGTTTAGAGAACACATAAGTAGTTTCCTCTGCATATATATATATATATATATATACACGTCCAAATATTTCTTATTACCATAAATGTCATATTCAGTGTCTACAAGTGTTTGAGTAGACATCTCTGTTTTTTTAAGTAGTGAAATTAATGACTGGTGGTCAAGACACAGAAAGATTTATTAAAGAAAATATGCCTTCCCTTTATAAGCTGAGAACAAAATATTCAAGCTTCACCATTGAGCCACAGGAAATTTTAAGCATATATATATATATATATATATATATATATATATATATATATATATGTACATATATATGTACATATATATATATATATATATATATATATATATATATATGTATATATATATGTATGTGTGTATATATATATATATATATATATATGTATATATGTATGTGTATATATATATATATATATATGTATATATGTATGTGTATATATATATATATATATATGTATGTGTGTATATATATATATATATGTATGTGTGTATATATATATATATATATGTATATATGTATGTGTATATATATATATATATATATATATATATATATATATGTATATATATGTATATATGTATGTGTATATATATATATATATATATATATATATATATATGTATGTATATATATATATGTATGTATATGTGATAACCATCGTGGCATTTCTCTTCTTTCTATAGCTGGTAAGATCTTGGCCAGATTGATTTTGAACCAAATCATGCAGCATGTGATTGATGATATCTACCCTGAGTCGCAGTGTGGCTTTCGTGCAGGTCGGGGCACCATAGACATGATTTTCTCCCTGAGACAGGTTGCTGAGAAAGTTCGTGAAAAGAATCAGGAGTTGTATATGGTGTTTGTAGACCTCACAAAAGCATTTGACACTGTGAACCGGGCTGCTTTGTGGAAGGTTTTGCGAAAGCTCTGTATACCTGAGAACATGTTGCAAGTCATAATATCATTCCATGAGGGAACGAAGGCTAATGTTGTTTCAAATGGTGAAACCTCTGATTCCTTTGGCGTCACAAATGGCACAAAGCAAGGATGTGTTATGGCCCCAGTATTGTTTGCCCTCTACTTTTCCGTAATGCTGAAACATGCATTTGCTGAGACCAAGGATGGGGTCAAAATTTAATTTAGGACAAGTGGTGGCCTTTTCAACCTTCGGAGGTTTAAAGCCAAAACTCGAATTCGAACCAGTGTAATTCGTGACTTACTGTTTGCTGATGATGCTGCACTTGTGGCTACTTCTTTTGACGAAGCTCAGCGCCTGATGGACAGATTCTCTGCTGCTTGCAAAGCATTCGGCTTAACAATTAGCATTACAGAAACTGAAGTTGTTCACCAGCCAGCCCCCGCACCAAAGCAAATAAGAGGCGTCAAGCAAAACCCACCCGTTCATGTTTTTCCCAAAATACCAATTCAAGTTGACGGACATAATCTGAAGTATGTAAAGAACTTTAAATATCTTGGTAGCAAAGTTAACTCAAGTGGAACACTGGATGATGAGATAGTCAATAGAATAGCAAAAGCCTCTAGTGCCTTTGGGAAACTTCGTCACCAACTCTGGAAACCCCGGGGCATTAGGCTTGAGACCAAGATACAAGTCTACAGGGCTGTAGTCCTTAAAACACTTTTGTATGGTTCAGAGTCCTGGACACTGTACAGAAGACAAATTCAGCAGTTGGATGTATTTCACAAGGGCTGTCTTCGAGAAATTTGTAGAATAAACCCAAGCGAAAGGATGGCCAATGCTGACCTTTTCACCATGTGTAATATTGATGGTATTGATTCCTTTCTCATGAAGTCACAATTACGCTGGGCTGGTCATGTGCTACATATGCAAGACAACAGAATACCAAAAATGCTCATGTATAGTCAACTTGACAGTGGTCATCGAAGCGTGGGCCGACCATTGCTTAGATACAGGGACAAACTGAAAAGTAACCTCTCAGCTGCGAATATGGACCATGCTACGTTTGAGGACATAGCAATTGATCGTAATGAGTGGAGGACTACTTGCTACAATGGCATCAAGAACAATGCAGCATCAAACATCACCAAGCTTCGTCACACTAGGGAAAGGACTAAAATATCTGCTGCTGTACCGGCCATACACTCCAACAATCCACACTCTTGCACAATCTGTAGACTTCTTTGCAAATCACTAGCAGGACTGAAATGTCACTTGCGACTTACACACAGTTGTCAGAACCTCATACGTTGAAACCGACGGGAGAGTCCATCATATATATATATATATATATATATATATATATATATATATATATGCAAATATTGTTAAATATAACTAACAAAGAATGTCTATTATGAGCTGTTTTGAACTTTGTATCGTTGCTTTAATTTTGAGAGAAAATAAATTAAAAAATTGTCCAACATATGGATATTTTTTTATTAAGCTTTCAGCTCACATGAGCCATCTTTAAATGGACATTTAAACAAAGATATTCACCATCAAAGATGATATTTTCTTATGTTGACATAGAAGATTGTAATGCAATGATAACGCCTGCAGAATACCAGAGGCAGGTCATAAATTCTATGATGTCATACCACGTGAGAGGCTGAAATATTAACGACAGTACCACATGTCTGGATGCAATGTAATGTGTTGTGACTAGTTTGAAATTGTAATTTTGTTGAGTGTGGGTTGCTTTGTTTTAATATATATATATATATATATATATATATATATATATATTTGTGTATTTAGGCAGCAATCCTTCTTTCATGCACATTTCATTAAAAACGACTGACAAGGTGCTTTTATTTAGTTTTTTATATAATTTCTTGTATTAGATCGCACGAGAAATTATATAAAAAACTAAATAAAAGCACCTTGTCAGTCGTTTATATATATATATATTCAAATGTAAGGAGAATGAAAGAAATATAAATTCAAACATTCATACCATTAATTTAAAAGAGGGCTCAATACCCAGAGTACAGCAATAGTTATTTATTATAAAGATATTATAAAATACCATCCTTGTTCTTCACCTGACGAGATGCATTCGCACCAAAACAAAAATGTATCTTTGTCGTGAGTACCTGTTTGTCTGTATGTAACATCTTTATTATATATATATATATATATATATATATATATATATTATATATATATGCACTATATACAATGCAGATAAAGTAATATACTTTAGACAAAGCCAATACTTTACACTTAACAAATAAGATAACCAACCATGGAAAAAAGTGAAAATAAATCAAATAATTAAATAAATGAATTAAGTAAATAATAAATAAATTAACAAACTATGTGTTATCTAGGAATAAAGTGTCGCTGCAGACACTGGAGTTTGAACACAAATCACCAGATAGCAAACACAGGCGACCCCATTATTCAGTTAAGTGGATCACGTGACCATGGGGGAAACACATAAGTAGGAAGTAGTGTGACGTCTAAATGATCACCATTTCTATTCTCTTCTCTCTTACTATATGAATCACTCTTTCTACACTATCCTCTGTCTCTATACTATTCACTATACTATTTCTCTATACTGATCAATATACGGATTACTATACAGATCACTCTTTCTACACTATCCTCTGTCTCTATACTATTCACTATACTATTTCTCTATACTGATCACTATACGGATTACTATACGGATCACTCTTTCTACACTATCCTCTATCTCTATACAATTCACTATACTATTTCTCTATACTGATCACTATACGGATTACTATACGGATCACTCTTTCTACACTATCCTCTATCTCTATACTATTCACTATACTATTTCTCTATACTGATCACTATACGGATTACTATACAGATCACTCTTTCTACACTATCCTCTATCTCTATACAATTCACTATACGGATTACTATTTGGTGGTTACTTTTTGAGCAAGTACTATTAGTGTGAGTGCTATTTGAAGGCGTCTGACACCAGTATTGTTCAACAGTGTTACTATAGTTGTATCTTTGATTACAAAGTCTCTACTACAATGAGCATTATGAAAGTGACAATGAGTATTTGTTGACATCAGAAAACTATGAATGTACTGATAAATACAAGTAAATGCAATAATAAATAATTACTAAAAAGTTAAACTGTTTCTACTCAATCGCATCTGGAATAATTTTAAATATAACCATTACAGCCCACCCAATAACTCATAGGATAATACAGTAGATGTTTATATCTATAGTGTATGATTGATCAGCATATATAAATAGTTGTACCAAAAACACAACGTACATGAAGATTGTATTCACAAATGAAACAGACTTTTGCTACTCAGTGTCCACTTTTATATTTACATATGCTCTGTCCTGGATATTGGGCACTTTTCCTCATAAATATAACAGACCTTAAAATTTATATTTTATCATATATATATATATATATATATATATATATATATATAAATAAATATATTTTCTATTTATACATTATTTTTATGGATACAGCTCTGTTTTAATTAAACAGTGTTAATTACATTTACTGGACTGAATGTTCCAGAAATTTCATAAAAAATATCCGTCCTCAGACAGGAATTGAGCCTATATCCCATATCGAATCTGTCATATAGCCTGGCATGTCATTTAACCATTCAAAAACAGAGAACCTTTCGGTTAGCAAAGTCCAATTTCCTTATGGAATTCAGTTTGATTCCTGTTGGAGCACACATATTTTGTACAAAAATTTTTCAAACATTCAGGCTGTTAAGTTTAATTAATATTGTTTAATTAAAAAAACAGAGCATTTATTCAAGTAAGTCTTATCCAGAAAAATACTGTATAATCAGAAAATATATTAAAATATTTGTCAGATTTAATCCATTTCATTTATATATATATATATATATATATATATATATATATATATAAATATATATATAAAAATACTAGCTTAGAAGGCGCCCTTTGGGCAGACTTTAGGCTAGTTCCTGCAAAGAGCTTTTGGGCCTTCAGCTTTTTTTACCCTCAGCATACTATGTACATAAAAGTTATAACAATTTAGAAACAATAAAATTATTTTATCTTTATTTAACACCTTAGTTTGCGGCATAATCTTTCTTCATATACGTAACCGATCACCATAGTTTGTTTACAATCATATTTATTTTGTCCACAATTTTCATTGTCTTTCAAAATCAGTCTTTATGATCCCTTCACATAAAGTCACTCTTAAAAGACATTAGGGAACCTGAACTATGTAATATTTTGAATTTGTTACAGTATGCATGCAAGAAAAAGAAAAAAGCATATGAACAACGTACCATGGCCTATTTAAGTTTTAATCATACTTAAATTTGACAATATTAATTGCAATTGAAATGAAAACCAAAATTAAAATTAAAACTTTAATAAATAATTGTTTTTTTAAACCTTTCACTGTTTGATATTTAAATTTAACTTTAAACGAGTTATTTAATTTTTAATCGCATGAATGAAAAACAGATAGTTGGACACACATACACTGCACTTTATTTATTTATATATATATATATATATATATATATATATATATATATGGTTTGAGGTGTGAATTTGTAAACAGTGACTATTTAAGCTAATATTGCACGACTCTTCGGCAGAATTGAGTCACTGTCAGTCACTGTGTGTTTATCTAAATCTAAAAATAAACATGCTGAAATTCACCTTCATCCCTGACCGTGCGCTGACGGCTTAGTGGGAGAAGTTCCGACTGACGCAAATTCAGTCGGGTTTCAATCCTAGCTAGAGGCAACCGGACGTCTAGCCACACTGATGAGCTGTGAAACAGCGAAACAGTCTGTCTGTGGATGACAAAAATATATTTATATATATATATATATATATATATAAAATAAACACTAAACCCAAAATTGCCTCATATGGGGAATAGGCTATTTCAGCAGATGAAGATATCGGTTGTCCTTCTTATCAACCCCAGTGTGTGGAATGAGTTTGTGCCTATTTAACACCCACTCACAACTCTATCGACATGACCTCAGTCTACACCGGGATTGATAAGACAGACGACCGATATCTTTGTCTGCCGTAATAGGCTATTCCCCATATGAGGAAATTTTGGATTTTATTGTTTATTAATTATATTGCTCTGTATTAATAAATACATTGAGCTCTTTTTGTGGATCAGTTTTAATATTTTATATTACTAGGATCCACTTGGATTATATACCAACAGATTTATTACCTTTACTATATATATATATATATATATATATATATATATATATATATATATATATATATATATATATATGAGTGTGTGTGTGTCTAAAGTTATGAGGTGAAATAGTATTTTTAATAATGACAAAATGGTTAAGAAATAACATGATAAAATAGCTACAAATAATGGCATTCAGACCCAAAATCATTTCAGCTCAATAGCTTTCAGAATAATTTGAAATATAACCATTACCTCATACTCAATAATAATAGGTTAATACAGTAGACTTTACTACCAATATTGCACCATTGACTAGCATATGGAAATAGCTGAGCAAAAACACAACACACATGGCCTGATGATTATGTTCAAGCATGAAAAAGACTGTCACCACTTGGTGTTTACCTCAGTGTCCACTTCTGTATTTACATATGCTCTATCCAGGATATTAACCACTTTTACCCCTAAATATAGCATATCTTAAAATGTATATTTTATCACAGATACAGACACACACACATATATACTGTGTAGTACTGTATATATAGATATAAAAATATAAATTGCTGTGAGTGGATGGACAGATCTGCCTATGAAACTCTGGAGTCGGGATGCTGAAGATAATATCAATCAGCTAAGTGACAAACTTTTACTCATATTAATCATATATATATATATATATATATATATATATATATATATATATATATATATATATATATATCTGTGTGTGTGTGTGTGTGTGTGTGTGTGTTCTGTTGAAAGTTATGAGGTGAAATAGTGTTTTTATTCTCTGAATGGATTAAAAAATATCATGATACAAACGTTCTTCTCAACACTTCATGAAAAGTGTGTGTTTACATTTTTTTTTTCTGTCAGAAAGTGTAGCTTTGAAAAAAATATCATAGATGAAAAAAAAAAAAAAACGCAAATCAAATAAATGAAAAAAATAAACACATGAAAAAATGTCTTGTTTTAACCAGTCTTCATTTTATCTGTTTCCACATCTTTTTTTTTTTCTTTTTTTCCCCTGGTGCACTTTTCACAAAAGAATTTTGTCTTCCTTTTCTGACTTTTCTACACCGACTTGAATCCAACACCAAAAATGTCCTCCTCCTCTAATTCATTTGATCAGACCACAGACCATTCTTTGTATGCTGATCGTTTTTAGCATTATGTGTCAGACAATATGAATTTCACTTACAGAGAAATAATGAAATTGCCAAAACTTATTATAGCAATTACAACTAAGGTGGGCTTTTAAAACAATCGTGTATATCACCTTATTTTATTACCTGTTTCTCTTTGTTTCTAATGTTGTCAGCTATTTTTCCTTATTTTATTTACATCCAGGGAAAAGAGAAACAAAGCCTTCATCTGATTAAGGGAGACAAATTATCTATGCTATTTCATCGAACATTTCACAACGGTTGCTCAGGCCAAAACTCTATCATCTTAGAAGCCCGACACCTTATCACCAAATTTATTGTTGTTAAAGTATTTTTTTTTTGTCTATTTGGTTCATTTCTTTTATTTGAGTCATTTTTTTTTTTGGTTTCTTTGTGTTTTCTGTTTTTTCATTTTTTTTTTTTTTTTTGTTATGCTACATTTGGGAGCTTTCACACACTTTCGAAAAAATAATTTTTTCTGTTTTTTTTTTCTTTTTTCTTTCAGTACAGATGAGTTTTTTAAAAAAAAAATAATTTTCTTTTTCTTATGGGATGAGATATACACACTGCAGTGTAGTGGAAGGGTTTGACCTTCCCCTACTCTGGCATATGTATACGCCACTTCCCACATCCGTAGTTTCATTACACTCTGTACTCCATTATCTCCCCTTGCTCCTTACTGAAAGATATTTCCCTTGTGTATATGCAAAAGAGAGTTCTCTTAATTTTTTTTTATTGTCTTTTAAAATATACACTCTTCTTTATTTTGTTGAATTATTTAGCGCTGGAATATTCTCAGCCGTTATTATATTAACAAGTAGTATCCATGAACATTACACAGTTTTCCGATTTGAATTTTCTGATGAATCATAATTCTTAAGCTAATTATTGAATAAGCTCTTTGTGAGTTCCACAAATATAAAATATCCATGGACATTCTCCTATTACATTGTTAAATTTTTTGAGTTCAACAACTTCAACAAAATATTGCAATAACAATCATAATTGCAAACACAATTTATCATTTAAAGAACTAAGAGTGTACAAATGAAGAGTAGCAAAATTAATAAGGTTTTTCATTTCACTGAAGCAGACATTAAACACATGAGAGCATTATTACCTGCTTTATCATACCTTTCTTATAATACATGCATTCTTTTATCTATGACCAAACAGTGTCTGATTTACATTTTTTTTTCTGTCTTTAGCAATCATAGGTATGAAGGCAGGTTATTATTTAAAGAAGACGGTACAATGAGAAAATTTAAGATTGATAAGGGTTTTCGCTTCACTGAAGCAGACATTAAATGCATGAGAGTGCTATTGCCTACGCTTTCTTTTTCTTCTTCCTCTTGTACCACTTATTTTCTATCTTTCTTTACCATTGTACCAATTATTTTGCTTTTCTTTATTTTTTCTTTGCTTCTTTCTTTACCAGTATACCACTTTCTTTTCTTTGATTTGTTCTTTACCAGTATACCACTTTCTTTTCTTTCTTTCTTTCTTTACCATTATACAACTTCTTTTTCTTTGCTTCTTTGTTTATCAGTGTACCACTTTCTTTTCTTTCTTTACCCTCGTACCACTTGTTTTTCCTTGCCTCATTTTTTTTCATTGTACCACTTTCTTTCTTTTCTTTCTTTCTTTACCTGTGTACCACTTTCTTTCTTTTCTTTCTTTCTTTCTTTCTTTACCATTACACCACTTCTTTTTCTTTGCTTCGTTCTTTATCATTGTATGATTTTCTTTTCTTTTCTTTCTTTCTTTACCATTATACCACTTGTTTTTCTTTGCTTCTTTCTTTACCAGTATACCACTTTCTTTTCTTTCTTTTCTTTCTTTCTTTCTTTCTTCACCGTTATACCACTTATTTTTCTTTGCTTCATTCTTTATCATTGTACCATTTTCTTTTCTTTCTTTCTTTCTTTACCATTATACCACTTGTTTTTTCTTTACTTTATTCTTTAACATTGTACCACTTTCCTTTCTTTCTTTCTTTACCAGTGTACCGCTTTCTTTTCTTTCTTTCTTTACCATTATACCACTTGTTTTTCTTTGCTTCTTTCGTTACCATTGTACCACTTTCTTTTCTTTCTTTCTTTCTTTCTTTACCAGTGTACCCCTTTCTTTTCTTTCTTTCTTTCTTTCTTTACCAGTGTACCCCTTTCTTTTCTTTCTTTCTTTACCATTATACCACTTGTTTTTCTTTGCTTCTTTCGTTACCATTGTACCACTTTCTTTTCTTTCTTTCTTTCTTTACCAGTGTACCCCTTTCTTTTCTTTCTTTCTTTCTTTCTTTACCAGTGTACCCCTTTCTTTTCTTTCTTTCTTTCTTTACCATTATACAACTTCTTTTTCTTTGCTTCTTTGTTTATCAGTGTACCACTTTCTTTTCTTTCTTTACCCTCGTACCACTTGTTTTTCTTTGCTTCATTTTTTTTCATTGTACCACTTTCTTTCTTTTCTTTCTTTCTTTACCTGTGTACCACTTTCTTTTTTTTCTTTCTTTCTTTCTTTACCATTACACCACTTCTTTTTCTTTGCTTCGTTCTTTATCATTGTATGATTTTCTTTTCTTTTCTTTCTTTCTTTACCATTATACCACTTGTTTTTCTTTGCTTCTTTCTTTACCAGTATACCACTTTCTTTTCTTTCTTTCTTTCTTTCTTCACCGTTATACCACTTATTTTTCTTTGCTTCATTCTTTATCATTGTACCATTTTCTTTTCTTTCTTTCTTTCTTTACCATTATACCACTTGTTTTTTCTTTACTTTATTCTTTACCATTGTACCACTTTCCTTTCTTTCTTTCTTTACCAGTGTACCGCTTTCTTTTCTTTCTTTCTTTACCATTATACCACTTGTTTTTCTTTGCTTCTTTCGTTACCATTGTACCACTTTCTTTTCTTTCTTTCTTTCTTTCTTTACCAGTGTACCCCTTTCTTTTCTTTCTTTCTTTCTTTCTTTACCAGTGTACCGCTTTCTTTTCTTTCTTTCTTTACCATTATACCACTTGTTTTTCTTTGCTTCTTTCGTTACCATTGTACCACTTTCTTTTCTTTCTTTCTTTCTTTACCAGTGTACCCCTTTCTTTTCTTTCTTTCTTTCTTTCTTTACCAGTGTACCCCTTTCTTTTCTTTCTTTCTTTCTTTACCATTATACCACACATTTTTCTTTGCTTCTTTCTTTATTATTGTACCATTTGCTTTTCTTTCTTTCTTTACCAGTGTACCACTTTCTTTTCTTTCTTTCTTTCTTTTTTCTTCACCGTTATACCACTTCTTTTTCTTTGCTTCTTTCTTTATCATTGTACCACTTTCTTTTCTTTCTTTTTTACTATTGTACCACTTTTTAGTTGCTTCTTTCTTTACCACTATACAACCTGTTTTTGTTTCTTTCTTTATCATTGTACCACTTGCTTTGTGGAGGGTCATGATTGCCAACATTCTGAAGGAACACAACACATAGGAGAAGAAGAATGGCTGGCTGTAATACATGTGCAAACTTACTGAGAAACATGCAGTATTATTATATTGTATTGAGAGTTCAACAGTTGAATAAACGATGTTGAATAAGAGGTAAGAACAGAAAAAAAGTGAATTGAAAGAAATTGAGATTGATTTCACTTGATTGATTCATTTTCTACAGTTTATCATCCTTTTACAGGTTATTTAAAGCCAAAAACATTTTTAGATCATAAGATCTATTTCTTCAGATAATAATGGTTAAGTGATAAAAATCTTTCTAATTAACCCATAGCTGGGGGAGAAGAGTTGGATTTATAATTTTCCCAAGGGTATTTGGATGTAAGTTAATATAATGAATCCAATAGGAATTTGAACTGGGCTCTGCGATTTTCAATTTTTAACTATTATCCACTACACCACCCACACATCCCGTCTTACAGCACCTGGTATTTACAAGTGTTCACCCCTCTAGATAGTGACAAGGATCGATGTTGCTAAACTTTGGTGATTGTACGAGAACTGGTGTTTCAATGTGAGGTAGCAATAAGACCCAAATTGAGAGTGATAAGGAAAGGAGAGTGTTGTGGCCTTGTTAGGGCCAGAAATAAAGACACAAGAGAAGAATTGAGTTAAACAAATATATTAACAGAAAACAGTAATACAAACATATACAAAACAAATCAGAGTGTTACAGCAAGAATGTTTGGCCTGACTTTCGGAGCTGACTGCTGGAAACTTCCCTCTCCAAAAGGCAGTACCTGCTCCTATTTATAGCTGGGAGAGTCCATGCATGCATGGGTAAATTACCATAACAATGACGAAGAAGAATGCAGTAAAAAGGAAAAAGAAAAGAAAGTAAAACAAAGACAAGTGGGGAAAAAGGAAGAAGAAAAGAAAAAGGAGGAGAGTGAAGGATAATCAAAAGGAATTCAAAGAGAAAAATGGAAGAAGAAGAAGAAAAGCAAATTGAAAACAAAGATGGTGAAAGAGAAATTAATAAAGGAATGGAGGAAATTCAATGAGAGATTTTTAATCATTTCACCCCAAGCAAGGTGGGAATGCCACTGGTACTCAGGGAGTTACAGGGAATGAAAGTGAGAGAAGAGAATGAGTATAGACAGTATTGAGGAAAGGACAAAAAATGAATGGAATTCAACAAGACAGAAGATGGCAATTGACATTGCATTTAAATTTTTGAAGATTGTAGTTATCCGGGAAGCAAGAAATCAGAAGGGAATTCAGCAGGTGGAAAGAGTGAGAAAAGAAACTGTTGGAGTAGAAGTGGTGATTGCATTTAGCTATTTCAACAGTAAAACAGTGGGACCTAGATGCCAATCTAGTAGCATGTTTAAATTCATGTATTCCAGGCACCAGAGAAAAAAAACCCTTGTCACAGCTGTTGCCATGCAAACATTTCTAGAAAAAACAGAGAGAAGCCACGTCACATTGGTGGAAATGTGACTGAAGTCAAGATGCCAGGTCAGGAATGATTACATTACAGATCCTTTGGATTTTGTCAAGAATCTCAAAATGTACACCAGGAGCACCAGACCAGATATGTGAATGTGCAAGATGGATTCTGACAAGAAAAATTTTCTTGCACCACACAGTGACCCAACTTTCTTTGCAGTAGATGCAGCTATTGATTCAATGTAGTTGTTCCAATTCACGTCAGTTGAAAATGAGGTCAAGAATAAAACAAATGAAAGGAAAACAAATAAAATATCACATAATCAAAAGAAGAGAAAAAGAATGAAATTAAAAACAGAGAATATATAGATATATATATATATAT
>OZ038499.1:51824356-51869356 GCA_964036315.1 Acanthosepion esculentum
GGGAAGATAGAAGTGTTTAACGTCTCCTGCCAGTACCTCATAAATAATGGACTATTCTGTTTTGATCGCCTGGAGAGAGAGGGAAAGAGACTAAGTGGTTTCAGAAAGAAAGAAGAAAAAGAAAGAAGGGAAGATAGAAGTGTTTAACGTCTCCTGCCAGTACCTCATAAATAATGGACTATTCTGTTTTGATCGCCTGGAGAGAGAGGGAAAGAGACTAAGGGGTTTCAGAAAGAAAGAAGAAAAAGAAAGAAGGGAAGATAGAAGTGTTTAACGTCTCCTGCCAGTACCTCATAAATAATGGACTATTCTGTTTTGATCGCCTGGTGAGAGAGGGAAAGAGACTAAGTGGTTTCAGAAAGAAAGAAGAAAAAGAAAGAAGGGAAGATAGAAGTGTTTAACGTCTCCTGCCAGTACCTCATAAATAATGGACTATTCTGTTTTGATCGCCTGGAGAGAGAGGGAAAGAGACTAAGTGGTTTCAGAAAGAAAGAAGAAAAAGAAAGAAGGGAAGATAGAAGTGTTTAATGTCTCCTGCCAGTACCTCATAAATAATGGACTATTCTGTTTTGATCGCCTGGAGAGAGAGGGAAAGAGACTAAGGGGTTTCAGAAAGAAAGAAGAAAAAGAAAGAAGGGAAGATAGAAGTGTTTAACGTCTCCTGCCAGTACCTCATAAATAATGGACTATTCTGTTTTGATCGCCTGGAGAGAGAGGGAAAGAGACTAAGTGGTTTCAGAAAGAAAGAAGAAAAAGAAAGAAGGGAAGATAGAAGTGTTTAACGTCTCCTGCCAGTACCTCATAAATAATGGACTATTCTGTTTTGATCGCCTGGAGAGAGAGGGAAAGAGACTAAGTGGTTTCAGAAAGAAAGAAGAAAAAGAAAGAAGGGAAGATAGAAGTGTGTAATGTCTCCTGCCAGTACCTCATAAATAATGGACTATTCTGTTTTGATCGCCTGGAGAGAGAGGGAAATAGACTAAGTGGTTTCAGAAAGAAAGAAGAAAAAGAAAGAAGGGAAGATAGAAGTTATTAACGTCTCCTGCCAGTACCTCATAAATAATGGACTATTCTGTTTTGATCGCCTGGAGAGAGAGGGAAAGAGACTAAGGGGTTTCAGAAAGAAAGAAGAAAAAGAAAGAAGGGAAGATAGAAGTGTTTAACGTCTCCTGCCAGTACCTCATAAATAATGGACTATGACATTTTGATTGTGTAGAAAAACAAAACACATACACTACTTGGTTTCAGGAAGAAAGAAAGGAAGAGACAAGTGCTTAACAGCTGCTTCAGTGAAATGGAAAAAAGTTGTCAATTTGATTTGTACCCACTTCTTAAAGTAACAGCCAGCATTAATATTTATCATTGTTATTGTAATATTTTGTTAAAGTTGTTAAGCTTAAATATGTTAACAATGTGATCGGGGAATTTAATCGACTATTTCGTTTTTATTGCGTAGAAAAACAAAATACATATGCAACTTGGTTTCATTGAGAAAGTAAATGAAAGAAAGTGTTATATACCGTACCTATGAAAACTAATGGGTATGTCTCAATCCTCATAGTCCACCATTAGCAGTAGTTTACCTACTTCATGCCGCTGGTGAGTATTGTATTTTGTTAGTGTTATAAAGATTACCAATTCATTTCCAAACTCCGTTTTGGTTATTCCTCATTCAGTAACACTTTTTAGGTTACAACAGAAAGAAAGGAATATGGAAGTGCTTAACTGCTGTTTCAGTGAGATGGAAAATGTTGCCAATTTCAAATCTTTTCATTTGTGTCCACTTCTTAAAATAATCGACCAGAATTCATATTTATCATTGTTATTGTAATATTTTGTTAAAATTGTTAAGCTCAAATAATAAACGATGCGGTAGGGGAATTTCTATGAATATTTTATTGTCATAGATCTCATTATGAGCATATTCAATATTTAACTTTTGATAAAGATTTATCAGAAAATTCAAATAGGAAATAATAAAAATTTTCATGGGTCTTTCTAGTGGAATATATTATAGTTTGAAATTCATGTAAACTTGGATATATTGTGTTTTTCTATCAAACAATGATGATTTGAAAGGTATCATTACACTTTGACCCCATTAATAAGTTTAAAGTATTAACTTCTCAATGTTATAATTTTGGCAAAAACAACAAAGGCGTGCAAGGCTGAATACTAAATGGAGTAAGTTTATTTCAACTGCGTAAACGTTGCATCCCCTCCCCTGCCTCAAAAAAGAAAAAAAACACAACAAAACAAAAGAGTGTAATTGTTCCTTTTGCTCCTTCCCTCTACTCTCCTGACTCACAGTTCGAGGGAGGCAGACATTGCTTTGTCTTCTCTGGGGTGTCCTGTCATCCCACTGAAGGTAAGTTCTCATGATTTATCTTTGACATTATATATAGATACATACATTTATAAAAATATCCATGCATTTAGTTAAAAGTAAAAAATAAAATCATCCTTGATAATGACTGAAAAATATAGCCAAAAGGGCTTGGACATACAAAACATTCGTGACAATTTCTACATAACTTATGTCCAGAAAAGAAGAAAATTATAAAAACACAAGAAAAATTAAATAAAAACGGAACAGGGTTTAAGAGAGATATCAAAAAAAAAAAAAATTATTAAGAACAACAAAGCACAGGAAATTGTGGAGAGCCGTGATCGCCTACGTCCTGAAGGGACACATCAGATTGAAGAAGAATGAGCTTGAGTAAATGGATAGCAAAACAAGGTTCAGGAGAAATAACAAAAAGACAAAATTTAATAAGACCTACAAAGGACAGGAAATTGTGGAGAGCCATGATCGCGAACATCCTGAAGGAACATGTCACATAGATAAAGAATGAGCTTGAGTAAATGGATAGCAAAACAAGGTTTAGGAGAGATAACAAAAAGACAAAAAATTATTAGAAACTACAAGGACAGGAAATTGTGGAGAGCCATGATCGCCTACATCCTGTAGGGACACGTTACATAGAAGAAAAATGAACTTCAGTGAATGGATGGCAGAACAAGGTTTAGGAGAAATAACAAAAAGATAAAATTTATTAAGAACTATAAAGGACAGGAAGTTGTGGAGAGCCATGATCGCGAACATCCTGAAGGAACATGTCACATAGATAAAGAATGAGCTTGAGTAAATGGATAGCAAAACAATGTTTAGGAGAGATAACCAAAAACAAAAAAATTATTAAGAGTTACAAAGAATAGGAAATAGTGGAGAGCCATGATTGACTACATCCTGAGGGGACATGACACATAAAGAAGTGTTTCACCTACAATTTACAACATATGTTTATGCAAATTTATTATAAATTTTCATTTCAATGCATAGTTATATTTTAAGTTCAAGTTTTGGCTTGATGTATATTGTAATGGAGATTGTCTGTTATGTTTTATTTTTTTCAGCAGTACAACAATATTTTGCATAATTGTAACACTATCAGCATTTTTGTATTGGAGTCTGTAAAAACTCTAGAGGACTATCCATTTATAGAAATTCAAGAGTTAAATCAGAAAAAAATTATGTTTATAACATGTAGTCAGCCTGATGAGATGAACATGCTTATATTCATTGAAATAAGTTTATTACTGACTGGATTTTTAAGGTTTTCCTATATATATATATATATATATATATGTATGTATACTAGCAGCATGGCCCAGCGTTGTCCGTGCTTGATTAAAAAATCATACGACTCATACAGCAATCACTATCACTTGACTTAAAATATTTTTGCCCTTCCTTGCCTTTAAAAGAGTGCCCTTTGCCATGCTGATGTTGCTACATGCCTTACTTCTTGCCTATCTCACACTGCAAATTTTTTCTAAGCTCTATACTAAACATTAAATCTGATACGAAAAAAGAACTAAACAAAATGAACACAAAACGATTAGCTTTAAAAAAGGACTCGTAACTGGAAAAAAACGAACGAAAAAAGAAAGTTAACAACAAATACCTTTTCACACCCAACCCAGTTCTGCGGAATCAGAATCAACGTTGAGTTTAAGCAAGCAAATGAGCCAATTGTAGTAAAGTGCCATGCAGATTTAAATTTTTCCCACTTGTGATGAATGCAGCTATCAATTATTTTGCATGCTAGCCTGCTAGTTAACATTCGTGTCAGTCAGCTGTTGGCTCTCACTCTGGCCAGTAGAAAATGGCCGCAAACTACATGAAAACTGCCGTAGAAGCATGAAAAAATCGGTTGTTTCCATTATCGATGGGAGTTGGGAAACGCAAAGTCAGTCTTGGCCTTTCCACTAACTTGGAGCATGTGCATGTAAATTTTGGTGCAAATCCGTCAAAAATTGCGGCTGTGCATTCGTTACACACACACACACACACATCCTGCCTTTTGTAGATAGAGATATATATATATAATTCTGCTTTCAGTCCTGTAATTATGAGTATAGCTAATGTAATATCTTTCTATTCGTGAAAATATATTGTGGTTATTTTTGAGGCATAAAACTTTTTCTATTGTATTGGTATGTTTCACCAACCATTTACAACATATGTTTATGCAACAAATTTATTATAATTTATGCAAAAAAATTATTATAATTTTCATTTCAATCAATAATTACATTCTTCAGTTTGAGTTTTGATTTATTGTATATTGTCACGGAGATTACCTGTTATGTAATTTTGTTCATCAATACGACAATAGTTTGCATAATTGTAACATTATAAGCCTTTTGTATTTGGGTTTGTAAACACCCCGGGGAGCTATACATTTTTGGAAATCGGAGGTGACAAACACAGAGTTAAAATTAGTAAAACAAAAATCTCATAGACATGATAATAATGCAAAGAGAAAGGAAAAAAGACAACCAAAGGTGTGAGCAACATGTTTGGGATGTCAAAGTGAAGAAGATGCAGAAATCTGCATAGTGGAGCAGCAGACAACAAAATATGTGTGACATAAATATGAAGGTATACTAGAATAGTGAAAGATGTCTTCCATAAACTAAGCAAAGTATTAAGAGATAGGAAAATGTTGTTAGAAACAAAGAAAAGAGTGCTGAACTGCTATGTAATATCTAATCTCCTATATGGCAGAGAATGCTGGACAATCTTCTTATGCCTTTCATAAACTAAGCAAAGTATTAAGAGATAGGAAAATGTTGTTAGAAACAAAGAAAAGAGTGCTGAACTGCTATGTAATATCTAATCTCCTATATGGCAGAGAATGCTGGACAATCTTCTTATGCCTTTCATAAACTAAGCAAAGTATTAAGAGATAGGAAAATGTTGTTAGAAACAAAGAAAAGAGTGCTGAACTGCTATGTAATATCTAATCTCCTATATGGCAGAGAATGCTGGACAATCTTCTTATGCCTTTCATAAACTAAGCAAAGTATTAAGAAATAGGAAACTGTTGTTAGAAACAAAGAAAAGAGTGCTGAACTGCTATGTAATATCTAATCTCCTATATGGCAGAGAATGCTGGACAATCTTCTTATGCCTTTCATAAACTAAGCAAAGTATTAAGAGATAGGAAACTGTTGTTAGAAACAAAGAAAAGAGTGCTAAACTGCTATGTAATATCTAATCTCCTAAATGCAGTTAATGTTGAACAATATTGACACAAAGGAAGAGACTTGAAGTGATCGCGATATGATTCTTTCAACAAATGCTGAGAATTTCCATGTGAAGAGCATGTGAGTTT
This sequence comes from Acanthosepion esculentum, assembly GCA_964036315.1. NCBI lineage: Eukaryota > Metazoa > Mollusca > Cephalopoda > Sepiida > Sepiidae > Acanthosepion > Acanthosepion esculentum. The sequence continues at coordinate 51,830,041 of OZ038499.1, forward strand.
TATGGCAAACAGAAACTACAAGAAAACTTACAATCAGAAAGAGACAAGTGAAAATCTAGGGAACATAAGGAAGAAAGGCAGCCTAGAGAATTTAACACTCACAGGGCATGTTGAAGGAAGAGGAAACAGTGAGTAACATACTTTATGGGTTTGTTTAAACAGACAATAGAACTGGTACAAAAATGGGATGGCATGGAGTCAAATGTTACTAAGAGTAACAAGAACAGGAAGTTGTGGAGAACCATAACCATCCATGTCCTGAGAGGATGTAGAAGAAGAAAAGGTCATGTTTTGAGATTTAGTGCAATTTTCCAAATGTTCGTCAACAGTGTAAATTATTTATAATCATTTGTAATTATCCATTCAAATTCATTAGAATCATTTTAATGATTATACAGCAGGGTGAGCTTTCAAGTGCAAATTTGTAAAAATAATTTTTTAATTAAAATATTCATTTTAAATGAATTTCCTAATTATCTCCCTTGAACCTCTTATAATGAAGTATTTCAATATTAACAATTATTTCCTTCAAGTCAGAATTTCTAAAAGCTACGTGCAGTTGAACTTATTTTTCCAGACACAAAAACATCATCATCATCATCATCCACTTCGAGCATAAGACAAGGATGTATCTTCTCACCAGACTTATTCAGCCTATTCAGCAAAGTGATTCTGAGATGATTAGAAGTCCGAACAGGATTGGCAGCCACAAACTTAACAACGTAAGATAGGCAGATGACACAGTGTTGTAATAGACACAGAAAGGAAACTACAAAATCTTCAACAGAAAGTAGTGAAGGAAAGCAAGAAGAAAGGACTAAGCAACAGTTGCAAGAAGGCAGAAGGCATAGTTGTTAGCAACAGGAAGAGCCCAAAACACAAATTATAAATCGGGGAGAACAAAATCAAAGAAGGACAAAAATTTAAAAATCTGGGAAGTATTATAACAGATGGAAAGTGTGAAAGTGAAATCAGAAGGCACATTGGGATAACAAAATATGCATTCCTAAAACTAAGCAAAGAATTAAGAATTCTGAAAAATGTTGTCAGAAATGAAGAAAAGAGTACTGAACTAAAATATCAGTCTTCCTATATGACAATGAATGTTGGCCAATCTCTTAAAGAATGAAGAAGAGACTTGTAGCTAAAAAGACTTAAAACTTTTTTTGTTTCGTTCCTTGCAAACAATACTTGGTAAGTGTTTTATGGAAAGTGTGACAGTGAAATCCTAAGGTGCATTGGGACAGCAAAAGATGCATTCCAAAAGCTAAGCAAAGAATCAATTTCATGAGTGTTGTAATGGAATGTCCCACACTGCCTATTGCCCATGTGGACTGACTATATCAGGATATACATGTGGACTGACTATATCAGGATATACATGTGAACTTGCTTGGGAATTACTAGCCTGCTAATTGATTCCCTGTCTTTCAGTAGTGTATTCTTTTGCAATAAACCTCTCTTTCTTTCATCTCCACCCGTGTTGCTGTTCCTTTCACTCGAGTTCCACCTTTGTCTGTTTGTAACCTTCTTTAAGGATACAACAATTAGAATCAAAGAGTACTGAGTTATGTGATATCAATCTTCCTATATGACAGTGAATGCTGAACAAATTCCTCAAAGATGAAGAAGAGACTTGAAGCAGTAGAAATATGCTTCTACAGTAGGATGCTGAGGATACCATGGACCAAACATGAGAGCAACCAATGTCTTCATCCACTGGGCCATGTGTCCTTGAAAACATCTGTGTATGAGACATCTGGAAGAGGCATGGCACGTGGAACTAGAACAATCTACATATAACCATAAGTTCTATGCCAAGTTTCTTTTCTCACACTTCTCACTTGTGGAACTTTCCTCTACCTTCTTGCTTCCCAATTAACTTTGATCTTCAAAAATTTAAATGCAGTGTCTATCATTATCTATTGTCTTCATAATTCTTGTTCTTTTATTGTTCTCACTCCTTAAAAATATTTTTCCTTTTTCTCATATTCTCTCATATTCAGTAATCCATTGTGTCTTAGGGGCCTTTTTGCCTTGCTTGGGGTGAAATTATTTAAAAAAAATAATATGCTGAAGTCAGCAATTATAAAACAAAAGGAGTATTCGCAATATTCAAAATTAGAATAATTCAACAAAATGTTTTCACAACAGTCTATTTTTAGTAACATATTTGGAGTTTCAAATCAATATCTCAACCATAAATGGAACAGTATCAATTGAAAGTTGAATGTGGGTCACCAGCCCCGAATATATATATATATATATGTATATATATATATGTATATGTATATGTATATATCAAGGATATGTTTAAAGTCAGTGATGTCAAGAAGCCTGTTTTTAGTTACTGTTAGGGTTTTCCATATCTGAGAAAGGAAATACCAGTTTTAAATTTTAGTACAGGTTTATAAAAAAAAATCTGGTATTGTGTGTTTAAAAAAAATTCTGGCCATAATTATAGGCTTTGAAAAAAAAATTGCTATTAATTATAGGCTTATTAAAATTTAAACTTAAACTTATTATCGGGTTATAAAAAGCTGGTATTAATTATAGGTTTGATAGTGTTTGTGAAGAAAAACTTTAAAAATCTGTATATATATTAACATTTTGTAAAAGGAACACATCAGACATATTGTCGGAATATATTCTATGAATTAATCAGTTTTAGATAAAATAAAAATGACTTTAATTGAAAATTAATAATAATGTAAGATATCCTTGCATACCAACATACAGTAAAATTTAATTTACAGAGAAAGATAAAAATTACACAATCACCTAAGGGACTATAAGGACTATGTGCCTATCAGCATAGTTGATACTAACCTCCTGGAAAGTGACTTGTTGTGCCATCTCAGGTTAATATTCGCAGCCAAAATGAAATGGAAAGACTACATTGAATTCATTGCTGACAATTTTTCTCTCCAGAATCTATCTTACATATTTATAAGTCACTTATTCACTCGTGCTCAGAATGTTGTCGCTACATTTGGTCCTGTGCTCCTGCTATTCATTTAAAGATTCTTGTTTAAAATCCTAAGGAGAATCAGCAATATTATTGGTCTTGATCTGGTGTCTTGGTTTCAGCCACTTTCCTAGCACTGTAAAGATGCTTTTCTCTTCCTTTTCAATAATTAGTTATAGTAATTGTTCAGATGAAATCTTCACTATGGTAAATCCTCATTGGGGATATTTTTTAAATTGTTGTTTTATTCCCCTCCCGCCACAGACAATGAATTGTACATCAGGGGACTAGTTAGGATTTTCATGGAGACAATGAGGTATTATGGTGAATGTAGTAAGTAAGAATACATTGTTTTAGTGCCAGGAGTATTGTGGTATGTTTTGGTCAGTGTTTGTGGCTAGCTAAGTTATGATTAAGACAGAAGAAAACCGTCCTTTTTCCCCATTCCCCATTTTTGCCTTGTGCCACATTTCTGTGTATATATCAGAATAAATATCGCTCTTTGCTATGATACCTAGATTTTATGAATTTAATTGCAGTGCTAGATTGGCAGCAAGGTCTCATCAATTTACAACTGAATTTGCTAGATATAACCATAAGTTTTATGCTAACAGTTTTTCTCACACTTCTTGCTTGTGGAACTCCCTTCCAGCTCCATGCTTTCCAGCCAACTTTAATCTTCAAAATTCAAATGCAATGTAAATTGCCATCTACTGCCTTCCTGATTACTCTTCTGTTGCTCCCACTCCTTCATGATGTTTTCTGATTTCAATTGTATCTTAGTGGCTTTATTGCCTTGTTTGAGGTGAATTTCATTAAAAAAAATTAAAACATACATCAAAGTATTAACCTGAAAAGTTTCAGCATTTAAGCATGTATTAAATTATTAAAGATTTTATACTCTTCAAGTGATACACTTTAAAATTGAACTGAGCCTTTTTCTGATATATATATATGTATTTGTGTGTTTCCTACTATGTTTATGTGCCTGGTATAAATAAAAGAACAATATATCAAGTCCACGTGATAGTATGCGTAGCAGATGGATACAACAGTCCAAGCCAAAGTAATGAGAGTAGTCAGTATGTCATCTTATAACCTATGAAGTAAGATAAAAACTGCACAGCATTTAAAACATATACCCAATTATTAATCATCAAAATTTCAGGTTTCAAACATGTGCTTATTAAGTTATTAGAAATTATATACTCTTCAAGTAACATGCTTTAGAATTGTTTTAAGCATTTTTCTGTTAAATATTTGCATGCAATTTGTGTTTACAATTACATCTTTGCATGAGGTAAAAATAATTAGGCAGTAATAATATCAAGTAGTCAGTCCAAGCAGTTTGCATGATATTATGAGTAGCAGCTAGATGCAACAGTCCAAGTCAGAGTCATTCAAAAATCTATTCCTTATTGTATGAAAACTGTCAGTAAAAGAAAAAATTGGGCGAAGAAAAAAAAATGACAATTCTTTGTAAATGACCATTACAGTTTCTGAAATATAAACATTTTGGATTGACACTTTATTGGCTTTTTTTATTTATTTCCCTTTTCATCGTGGATATTTTTACAAGGCCAATTTTTACCTCTACAGTTTTTAACAATAACCCAACAAAGGTTGGTATATCATTAAATTGACTAACCTAGCAATGTGAATTAAACAGCATAAGATATGCAGATGATACACTATTGATAGCAGACACAGATGCAGAAGGTAGTGAAGAAAAGCAAGAAGAAAGGACTAAGCATCAATCACAAGAATACAGATGGCATGTTAGCAAAAGGGGACTGTCCAACATACAAATTACAAATTGGAGATATCAAAATCAAACAAGTACAAAAATTTAAATATCTGGGAAGTATTTTAGCAGAGGATGGAATGTATGACACTGAAATCTGAAGGCACATTGAGATAGTGAAAGATGCATTCTAAAAACTAAGCAAAGAATTAAGAAACTAAAAAATGTTGTCAGAAACAAAGAAAAGAGTGCTGAACTGTAATGAAGTATCAGTCCTCCTATATGTCAGTGAATGCTAGACAATCTTCTCATAGATGAAGAAGAGACTTGAAGCAACAGAAACAAAGAAAAGAATACTGAACTGTTATGTAATATCAGTCCTATTATATGGCAGTGAATGCTGGACAATCTTCTCATAGATGAAGAAGAGACTTGAAGCAACAGAAACAAAGAAAAGAATACTGAACTGTTATGTAATATCAGTCCTATTATATGGCAGTGAATGCTGGACAATCCTCTGATAAATGAAAAAGAGACTTGAAGCAACAGAAACAAAGAAAAGAATACTGAACTGTTATGTAATATCAGTCCTATTATATGGCAGTGAATGCTGGACAATCTTCTCATAGATGAAGAAGAGACTTGAAGCAACAGAAACAAAGAAAAGAATACTGAACTGTTATGTAATATCAGTCCTATTATATGGCAGTGAATGCTGGACAATCCTCTGATAAATGAAAAAGAGACTTGAAGCAACAGAAACAAAGAAAAGAATACTGAACTGTTATGTAATATCAGTCCTATTATATGGCAGTGAATGCTGGACAATCTTCTCATAGATGAAGAAGAGACTTGAAGCAACAGAAACAAAGAAAAGAATACTGAACTGTTATGCAATATCAGTCCACCTATATGGCAGTGAATGCTGGACAATTTCCTCACACATGAAGAAGAGACTTGAAGTAAGAGAAACAAAGAAAAGAGTATTGAACAGCTGTGTAATATCTGTCCTCCTTTATGGCAGTGAATGCGGGACAATCTACTCACAGATGAAGAAGTGACTTGTATGAAAAAGTTTTAAACATTTTTGTTTCTTTCCTTGCAAACAATGCCCTCAATCAGTTTCCTCTAAAAAAACACTCTACTCTCTGCAACATGTGTAACCTGTTCATCACAATCGTAGGCTGTTCTGCCTGTCGCCTCATTCTCCCGTTCTTATGTAGCATTTACAGCCCAAATTTACATATGCGCAAAGATAATCATGCAAGCGAGTATCTGACTCCAAGATCTATCTGTTTTAAATATGTAACCCATCAAGCCGCCATTTCTTTCTTTTGTGGACAGTTTACACATGAGGCACATTCAAATCTTTGTTCTCGCTGGAGTTAAGTTATTTTATTCTAGTGTTGCAAAAAATGCCTGCAACCCTGGGCCTCTTTGCCTTCTATGGTAGTTCACTATAAGACTTGAAGCACCAGAAATATGGTTTTATAAAAGAATGCTGAGAATACCACGGACCAAACATGTGAGCGATGATGAAGTTTAAGAGAAAATAGAAACAAAAGGAAAATGAACCTTGTCCTTTTATTGTCCTTTCTCTTGAATAACGCTTTCTCAGTTTCTGTCACACTCCACAACATCCCTGTTTTTATTTCATTTTATTTTTTTATAACCAGTAAGCATAGTACCGAGAAACAGAAAATATAAAGAAGAAACTTGAAGCAACAGAGATGTGGTTCTACAGAACGATGCGAGCAATGATGAAGTTTTAGAGAAAATGGAAAAAAAAAAGGAAATTCATACTTAACATCAGGAAGAGAAAGTTGACAATTTCTAGAGCACATAAAGAGAAAAGAGGGCTTGGAAAATTTAATACTGACAGAAGGAAAGAGGGACAGGGGAAAACAAGACATAAGCTACGTAGCGAGGTTGAGTAAATGGATGGTGGAAAAAGGTTTAGTAAAAATAACAAAAAGACAAAATTTATTAAGAGCGACAAAGGACAGGAAATTGTGGAGAGCCATGATCAACAATGTCCTGAAGGGACACAACACATCGAAGAAGAAGAAGAAGAATGAGCTTGAGTAAATGGATGGTGGAACAAGGTTTAGGAGAGATAACAAAAACACAAAATTTATTAAGAGCTGCAAAGAACAGGAAATTGTGGAGAGCCATGATCAGCAACATCCTGAAGGGATACAGCACATGGAAAGAAGAATGAGTTTGAGTAAATGGATGGCAGACCAATGTTTAAGAGAGATAACAAAAAGACAACATTTATTAAGAGCTGCAAAGGACAGGAAATTGTGGAGAGCCATGATTGCCTACACCCTGAATGGACATAGCACAGAGAAAAAAGAAGAATGTGCTTGAGTAAATGGATGGCAGGGAGACCAATGTTTAAGGGAGATAACAAAAAGACAACATTTATTAAGAACTACAAAGAACAGGAAATTGTGGAGAGCCATGATCAGGAACGTCTTGAAGGGACACAGCACATAGAAAGAAGAATGATTTGAGTAAATGGATGGCAGACCAATGTTTAAGAGAGATAACAAAAAGACAACACTTATTAAGAGCTAAAAAGGGCAGGAAATTGTGGAGAGACATGATCACCAATATCCCGATGGGATACAGCACCTTGAAGAAGACCAACAATGTAATATCTACAAGTTTAATGGCAGAGACATTGCCATATTCTGACAATCAATTTGTCTGCCTTGTATATAGTGTTGGTACTCCCCATGCCAACACAAAAAAATGCATCCAAATTCAAAAAAGTCTCTAGTCTCAAAGCTTTCAGATAAGAGATTATCGGCCTTAGGGATTCTTTAGCTTGAACACAAATCCATAGACTCGGAAAAGAAATGAGCACAAAATGCAAAGGTCTAACATCAGAAGAAGTCCGTTAAAAAAACTGTAAATGGACGACAAGATAAAGATGAAGAGTAATAAAGAAACAAGACAGGTAGCTCTCAGGAGTCATGACTGCCAATGTCCTGAATGTACATTCTATATGAAAGTAGTAAAAGTTTTAGTTTCATATAAGTTTTCTTCTTGTTCATTTGATAATTGAAACAACAGTTAGTAAATCATGTTTCAATAATTTTGGGGGATCACACTTGCAAGTACGTAAGTGTGTCTGAATTTTAAATCTCAAGGATAAATGAAAGATGCAGTAATATTTAATCCAAATATTGTGACAGGCAACAGGCAAGCAGGTTTTAATTGCATTAGTTTCCAACGTTTTTGCACTTACTTCTGTAGGTTTCTGAAAACATTGAAGTTTTCTCAAACAAACTTTGTTTAATGCATAAAAAAGCAAAAGGTGAATTCAGCAAAAATTTAAAGATACAATTCTGTCACAAGAAATTGCCTATTCTGAATACGAGATATTTGAAACAGAAGGGATTTCTCTGAAAGTAGTTTCCCCTATTTCATTGTGTCAACATCAGTTGTTTGTCAGTGAAGAGTGAACATTTGCAAATATAATCGATAATTTATTTGCCTTGTTAAAATAACAGCTAAGCAATACCCTTGCCAATCTTGTACTGTACTTAAAAGATAGCAAAGATTTCATCTGAACAATTACCATGAAAGTATTTATAGAAACAGAACTGGGAAAATTATTGAAGCCAATATGCCAGGTCAGGACAAGCAATATTGCTGATTCTTCTTTGAATTTTATCAAAAAATGTGTATCTGACATAGGTGCTACTTGGGTGCCTATAAATTGCTGCTGTTCCCAGGTCCACTCAGACCTGAGGTGGTAGCACCTGTTAGGGCCCCAGCTATAGGCTGGGGCCCTAACTGGGGTCAAAACACTATGAAAGTTTAAAAGATTTTATAGCAAGTACACTAGCAATACATTTTCATAGTAAAGAAATTACCAGCAATAGATTTCTGGAAGGAAAAAATATTACCAGAATTACATTTCTGTAAAAGAAATTACTAATGCTCCCAAGAAAATTAAATTTGGGCATTAGATGACCCATAAGGACTTGATTTGCCACTAAACAAACAAACTGCTTGCGTAACTCATCTACTTGTAAAAATAGGTAAAATAAAGTAATAAATGCCAATCTCCAAAAATTATTCAAAAAAATTTTTCCCCTATTTTTACAAGCAGACCAGTTACCCAAGTAGTACCTATGTCAGATATACACTTTTGTCACATTACCACTCAGTTGGGGTTTTTAACAAGGCAAATAAATTATGGTTTATAGTTGCAAAGGTTCAATCTTTACTGACATACTGTTGTATAAGAGTGGTTTGAAACTAGATCGGCAGTGAGTAACACAGGTGATTCCATTATTAAGTAGATCACGTGATCATAAATAAAGTGAATAAATACAAAGTAGCGCAATGCTCACTGTTCACTCTTCTTGTCTATCCACTATTGCTATATGTTCACTCTCTCTACTCTACTACTATACGGATTACAATTCTCTTCTGACCATTATACTATTTGGCGATTACTACTTGAACAAGTATTACTAGTGCAGATATTATTGGAAGATATTACTACTAGTGCCGGCGTCTACAAAGTCTCAAATATAACAAGCATTTTTGGAAGTGATAACGAGCTTTTGTTTAACATAGCAAAATTGACAAGCGAAGCTGTACAACATCACTAAACATACCATTGATGCCTGCATCTGATTGTGTGGGTCGTCGTAATAAAATAGAGGGTGGTATTTTCAGAGTATTTCAAATATCTTGTCAAGATTTGTAAATTTGAAAACAGGTGTCATTGTGCTGCCTGAATCTATTGTTGTTCGCACGGAAACATATTAAGACATTACTCTCAGAGAAAGAATGCACAGACAATGATGGTGACCATGTGTGAATATAGTACTTATTAGTAGACAACTTATTCTATACAATGATCTTATGCTGCCTGAATCTGTTGTAGTTTCTGTGAAATTAAACTGGAGTTCACCAGGACACATCGCCCAGTCGATAAAAGCATTGGTTGGATCCAGTAACTTGACTCAAGGAGTTCAATGCCTGGCTACAGCAGTGGTGAACAAAAACTTGGAGAGTTGAGTAAAAGGGAGATAACTTTTTTTTTTTTTTTTTTTTTTTTTTTTTTAATCATATCACCCCAAGCAAGGCCGGAGGCCACTATCACGCAAGGGGTTAAAGAAGGGTTGGAGGAAGAGCAGATAGGAGTGGCAAGGGAGGGGATGTGGAGAAAGAGAAAGACAGTGGGTCGATCAAGGCAAGGGGGCCACAAAAGATCCAGAGCGTGAGCAGATAGGAATGAGAAATGAAAGGATGTGGAGAAGGGAAGTGTATAGATCAAGGCAACTGGAGATGTCGATTGACGCTACATTTAAACCGTTGGAGATTGTATTTGTCAGGGAAACAGTAATAGGGAAGGGAGTTCCATAGGCGAGATGTGCGAGACATGAAGCTATTGGAGTAGAAGAGACGTCTACATCTAACAGTTTCCACGGTGTAGGGGTGGGAGCCGGATGCCAGCCTGGTGGGGCGTTTAAATTCACGAGGCCTGGGGACAAGCGAACGCAACTCCTCAGAGCAATTACCGTGGAAATACTTGTAAAAAAGGCAGAGCGAGGCAACATCGCGTCTGTGAGAGAGCGAACTGAGAACTGTGGACGAGGTATGGCAATTGGAACTAGAACAATCTACCCTGGTGGACGAAATAAGTTCAGTTTGAAATTGCAATCACCTGAAGAAGGCTGGAGTGTACAATGGCCAAAACGTCATGAACATGACAATAAAGATGAGGACAGCAGTCAGAATAATGTAAATAAATAGGAGTCATGACTTTCAGATTGTACATTTTTAAATGATTAAATATTTATTCAATTAAGATCTTGATTTTCTTTCTTGATATGATTTTATTTTATTCTTTTCTTTTTTTTATTATTCTTTTCTTCTCTCTTTCTTGGATTTTCATTTAAGATATTTAATTTTTAAAAATTTTTGCTATTTATTTTTTTTATAAACCATCGAATTCTCTCATTCTTTTTTTCATGTTTTTTCCTTTCTTATTCATTTTTTATTAGTTTTGCTTTCTATCATATATTTTCTATTTCATTCTTTATTTTTCATTCCTATCTTCATTCTCGATTTCGTTCCTTAATCCATATTTCTTCCTTCTCACCTTCATTTTTTTCCGTCATTTCATTCAACTATTATTTTTCTTTCATTTTCTGTATTATGTTTTCTTTTTTCTTTTTTTCACCTTCTTTTTACAAATGACACTTTCTCCTTTATTTTAAGCAATGACCTTGTATTCAATTTTTTCCTCCTCCATCCCCCGCTCCACCAAACCAATTTTTATTCTATTCAAATCGTAGCCTGGAACATGATAAGAATAAAATAATTTACATATTCTTGTGTTAAGAAAAACCCCAAAATTAAAAGAAAACACGTTCATTTTCTTTCAAAGTTCATTACGGTTCTTTGCTTTGTTTAATCCTTCCTTCCTTATTGAAATAAGACACTGATATTCATAGAACTTTAAACGATTACTTGATTACGTATTTTAAGGCATTATTTTACTTACAACTATTGTCACGTGATGCAAAAAATTGTCAGTGCATTATTTAAACAAATTAGCTGCAAATAACCAACTGAATCAATTGCTAGGTCAGCTGCTAAGAAAGTTGTTTCACTGTGTTTTGTAATAACCATTTCTAGGAGAGACTTTGTAAATCACAGATACCATAATAAGTAATAATAATAATAATCACAGATACAATAATAAATAATAATAATTAGCGGTGTCTGACCGAGTACTGTTTGAAGGTGTTATGCCTTCGAATAATACTTGGTCAAACACCACTAATTCCCACATATATGTTTTTCTTTTACCCGTCTTGTGATCTAATTATTTCAAGGTGAGGTCGACTGTGCTTGCTCTCTGGCAATCTGTGTTCAAATCCAAATGTCGGCAGTGACACTTTATTCCTATATGACACCTTTTTTCATGCTAGACAATTTTTCTCTCCAAAATCTATCTTACATATCTATAAATCTACTATTCACCCATGCTTAGAATATTGCTGCCACATATGGTCTGGTGCTCCTGCTATTTATCTAGAGATTCTTGATAGGATCCAAAGAAGAATCTGCAAAATTATTGGTCCCGATCTTGTGTCTCAGCTTCAGTCACTTTTGCACCATAAAGTTGCCTCCTCCTGCCTTTTCTATAAATACTTTCATAACAATTGTTCGAATGAGCTCTTTATTATGGTATCTGAACTTTATGAACATAAATGCAGTATTAGACTCTGGCAACGAGATCTCATGAATATACAATTGAGTTGACTGAGTATGAGTTGAGTATGGTCTACGCTAACAGTTTCTCTTGCACTTCCACTTGCGGAAATCCCTTTTAGCTCCAGGCTTTCCAGCTGACTTTAATCTTCAAAAATTTAAATGCAACATCAATCGCTATCTACTGCCTTCCTGATTACTCTTCTTCTGTTCTCACTCTTTAGCGATGTTCCTGTTTTATTAATCTTTCACACCCAGCAACGCCTTGCATCTCAGTGGCTTTATTGCCTTGCTTAGGGTGAATTTGATTAAAAAATGATAAAGATGCCAGTAAAAAAGAAACGTGCGTGAAAGCCACAAAATCCATGGCATTTTAAGGACAAAATTTTGATGGAAGTGTAGCAGGATATTGTTTGTTAATCAGAAGAAATGGGGCAAGCCAAGGAGAGCAACGTCTGCTTTAATAGTCAACTAAATTTGCATAATAAGTCCTATGAATAATTTGCATTTGTTTGCATTAAATTTAAATTCATAATAAATAATAATAAATTTACATCATTTCAAGCTTTTGACATTCAATTAAAAGCTTTTGACATTCAATTAAAAGCTTTTGACACACTGTTAAAACAGGATCTTGCTCAATAAACTGAATGACAGTACTTTACCAGACAACTAAAAAAATGTTCCCCGAGGAGAAATTTCAGTAAACTTAAATTGTGCCTAAAGATTCAATCCACTTTGGTAGGAAGAGAGACAAGGTACTGCCACTGCTTAGAACACATCCATGAAACTGAATGAGAGTCTAATATCTTCAGAAATTTGTTAGCCAAGGATGTTGAATTCAATCCTTGGCAGGACCACAAGAGTCAGCATAGTTAACACCCACTTTTATAAAGTTTGAAAAACTTTCAATTAAGTAACACACTGATCTATTTACTGATTTAGATAAATTATGAAATAAGTACTTAAGTAATCATTCTAAGTAATCCAGTTAATCAAAATAAGTGTTGCATTTAAATAATTCACTTTGTATACTCCATTTTATTCATGAGCTTAGATTTTTGTCTTTTCTTTCATTTTATTTAATTAATACAATTTAATTCATTCTGTTCCCATAAATTTGGTTTGTTCCCTTTTATTAATTTCCATTCAGTTATATTTGTCCTCTTCTGTTAGACTCTTCATCCAACAATTTATTTCATTTGAGTTTTATTCTAAATTATTTTCTACAATTTAACTTATTTTCTTTAGTGTTTCATTCTTTTTATTTGCTATTTTTCTTTTCCGTTTTTTATTTAATTCATTATAGCTCATTTTATTTCTTTCAATAATTGTCATTCACTTTAGTGTTTCATTCTTTTTATTTGCTATTTTTCATTTTTCATTTTTTATTTAATTCATTATAGCTCATTTTATTTCTTTCAATAATTGTCATTCACTTTAGTGTTTCATTCTTTTTATTTGCTATTTTTCTTTTCCGTTTTTTATTTAATTCATTATAGCTCATTTTCTTTCTTTCAATAATTGTCATTCACTTTAGTGTTTCATTCTTTTTATTTGCTATTTTTCTTTTCCGTTTTTTATTTAATTCATTATAGCTCATTTTCTTTCTTTCAATAATTGTCATTCACTTTAGTGTTTCATTCTTTTTATTTGCTATTTTTCTTTTCCGTTTTTTATTTAATTCATTATAGCTCATTTTATTTCTTTCAATAATTGTCATTCACTTTAGTGTTTCATTCTTTTTATTTGCTATTTTTCTTTTCTATTTTTTATTTAATTCATTATAGCTCATTTTCTTTCTTTCAATAATTGTCATTCACTTTAGTGTTTCATTCTTTTTATTTGCTATTTTTCTTTTCCGTTTTTTATTTAATTCATTATAGCTCATTTTCTTTCTTTCAATAATTGTCATTCACTTTAGTGTTTCATTCTTTTTATTTGCTATTTTTCTTTTCCGTTTTTTATTTAATTCATTATAGCTCATTTTCTTTCTTTCAATAATTGTCATTCACTTTAGTGTTTCATTCTTTTTATTTGCTATTTTTCTTTTCCGTTTTTTATTTAATTCATTATAGCTCATTTTATTTCTTTCAATAATTGTCATTCACTTTAGTGTTTCATTCTTTTTATTTGCTATTTTTCTTTTCTATTTTTTATTTAATTCATTATAGCTCATTTTCTTTCTTTCAATAATTGTCATTCACTTTAGTGTTTCATTCTTTTTATTTGCTATTTTTCTTTTCTATTTTTTATTTAATTCATTATAGCTCATTTTCTTTCTTTCAATAATTGTCATTCACTTTAGTGTTTCATTCTTTTTATTTGCTATTTTTTCTTTTTCCATTTTTTATTTAATTCATTATAGCTCATTTTCTTTATTTCAATAATTGTCATTCACTTTAGTGTTTCATTCTTTTTATTTGCTATTTTTCTTTTCCGTTTTTTATTTAATTCATTATAGCTCATTTTCTTTCTTTCAATAATTGTCATTCACTTTAGTGTTTCATTCTTTTTATTTGCTATTTTTCTTTTCCATTTTTTATTTAATTCATTATAGCTCATTTTCTTTCTTTCAATAATTGTCATTCACTTTAGTGTTTCATTCTTTTTATTTGCTATTTTTCTTTTCTATTTTTTATTTAATTCATTATAGCTCATTTTCTTTCTTTCAATAATTGTCATTCACTTTTATTATTTCTAATATTATTTCTCCATTAAAAAAATTATTAATATTCATAATTTTATTCCCAATAACTTATTTAATCTTTTTTATATTCATTTTACTTTGATTATCTCCCCCTTATTTTATCCTCTGTTTTTTTTTTTATTCATTAAATTAAATTCTTCCATTTATTTTATTTTCTGCATCTTAGCATTTGCTTCCTTCTCTTGTTTCATTTTTGTTATTGCATTCATTTTCTTCCTCTTTTATTTCATCCTATTTTCATTCAGGATAATAGCAAAACTCACACAGACAAACCTGTGAAATGCCATCCACAATCTCAACTTGAGCCCCATTTTAGAATTAGCCAACAACTATGTCTCAATCAAGACAAGATTGATCAGCAATATACGAATGCTGCCATTTGCATTTCTGTTTACAATTACAAATGTGATTCCCCACCTTAATCAAAAACCAAAAACAAGCAAAGAAAAAAAAAAATTTATGAAAATACAAAAACAAAGAAAAACAAAAACAAAAGTTGAATCTGACATTCTGTTCCTACAGGATACAAGAATTTGAATAATCTTGTGAGGATTTAAACAAAATTTCATATGTAGATAAAGTTTAACCTTAAAGGAACGGGAAAAATATTCGGTATATTTCCCGTTCATTTTGTCAGGCTAATGAAATTAAAAATCATGAATTAGAAAATTAAATATGGCTTTTATTTGTTTCCCTTATTTCCAATTTTGTTTGAGCCTGAAACCTTACACATTGTCTTTAAACATTTTCAGAAAAAAAACAAAAACTTGATCATTTTGAATATATTTAATTTTAGGAGTTTAATGTCAGAGACCTCTGGAGAAATGATCATTGATGTTTTGGAAAACTACAAACATTTGAATTGATGACAGCATTCCACAATTCAGTTGAATAATGCTAAGACAATTCAAAACAAATTTAAAGAGTCAAAAGTAAGCAGTAAATAAAACTGTATAAATTAGAGCAGCAGTAGTTCCTTTGTTTTTTCTTAGTTGAAGCATTGTCAGTCAATATTATTAATTTTTTTACTAGTATTTACTTTCATCATTTTTAATAGATGAAGGATTGCCAGCCATTATTATTAATTTTTGTCAAGTATTTGCATTCATCTTCATCTTTTATCAGATGAAAGAGTGTCAACCATTATTATTAATTTTTGACTAGTATTTACTTTCATCATCATTCTTATCAAAGGAAGCATTGTCAGCCATTATTAATTTTTGACTGGTATTTACTTTCATCATCATTCTTATCAAAGGTAGCATTGTCAGCCATTATTAATTTTTGACTGGTATTTACTTTCATCATCATTCTTATCAAAGGAAGCATTGTCAGCCATTATTAATTTTTGACTGGTATTTACTTTCATCATCATTCTTATCAAAGGAAGCATTGTCAGCCATTATTAATTTTTGACTAGTATTTACTTTCATCATCATTCTTATCAAAGGAAGCATTGTCAGCCATTATTAATTTTTGACTGGTATTTACTTTCATCATCATTCTTATCAAAGGAAGCATTGTCATCCATGATTAATTTTGACTGGTATTTACTTTCATCATCATTCTTATCAAAGGAAGCACTGTCAGCCATTATTAATTTTTGACTGGTATTTACTTTCATCATCATTCTTATCAAAAGAAGCATTGTCAGCCATTATTAATTTTTGACTAGTATTTTCATTTTTTATTAATCAAAGTATTGTCAGCTATTATTCATTTTTGACTTGTATTTATTTCAGCTTCATTTTTATTAGATGAAGCATTATCAACCATTATTAACAATTTTTTGCAAATATTTATTTTCATTGTCATTTTTTTATCATTTATAGAATTGTTAACCATAATTGTTTATTTTTAAAAATATTTACTTTTATACTCATTTTTTATTTAATGATTCTTTGTCAAGTTTTAATATTAATTTTTGATTAGTATTACTTTCATCATCATGTTTTACTAGCTGAAACATTGTCACTATTATTATTTTGACTAGTATTTACTATCATCATGTTCAGTTAGATGAAGCTTGGCTAACCATTATTATTAATTTTTGACAAGTACTTACATTCATCTTCATTTTTTATTAGACAAAGCATTGTCAACCATTATTATTAGTTCTTGGCTAGTATTTACTTTCACCTTCACTTTTTATGAGATGAAGCATTGTCAACAATTATAATTAATTATTGATGAGCATTTCTAATATTGATAACAAAAATAAACATGAACATCTTCAGATTCTAATATCTTGTACATTTTTTAAACCTATGCCAGGGAACCAAAGCCACATTTAAAAAATGGAAAATTTTGTACCTTCTTAATGAAATAATCTACTACACAACTATATGTCATATATATGTATATCTTGAGAAAGAGAGAGCACTTTCAGAGAGCACTCTAAAGATATGAAAAAACACTAAATCTTTCTAAATAAAATAATCAATTTATATGTTATAAGAGGAAATATAATTTGGAAACAAGGTCAGGCTAAGAGCTTTTCAGAACCCCCTCATATATTGTTATGCTTAACAATTTTATTTACTTTCCTGGAACACGAAGAGAAATCTTAAGTGAGCATATTTGGCCATACTTTTTCATTTGGGAACATACAGTTGATCTTGCATATCAGCATTTTGTTGGTAAAGAGATGCCACTGAACTTCAAGCCAAGACTTTTCAAAAAATGGAATTTTATGATTTTCGTCTCGTTTAAATAAAATAACAGAATGCTACAGATATTGGACATTCAATTAAAAAAAAAAGATATGAATAACTTAAAGCACAGAAAACCCAGAAAATTTTGAGTTGAAAAAATTGCTTGGTATTGTATCATCTTTGTTGTCTAAGCTGTTTTTAGGGGGTTTTTTCATTTATTTTTTTCATCATTTTATTGTTTTTTTAAATAAATTTTTTAAGTTTCTTTCTTTCTGTTTGCTTCTGTCATGAAAAAATATTTCTAAGACTTTTTTCCCCACTCAAAGAATCTAAGAGTGAGAACTTCTTCAACAATAAATAATTATGAAAAAAAAAAAAATGAAGAAAAACAACAAAGAAACAAATGGAACAAACCAAGTATAAAAGTTGCTGAAAAGGTCTAAGTACAACCAAGAAGTCCTTCTTCACAAAAAGAAATCTGATGTTTTGGCCAGATTTTAGGCAGCTGGTTGACCTGAGAACTTTTCAGCACACATACAAACACATATATCCTTCTGTCTGCATTGATGATACAACATTAAAAACTGTTGAGGTGTTCACATATCTTGGATCAACAGTCTCTTCTGATGGAAAAATGGACAGAGAAATCCACTCCAGAATAGCCAAAGCCAGCACAGCATTCGGTAATCTTAAACATAGTTTATGGAACACCAAAGATGTGTCTCTCAGAGAAAAGATCGACATATACAGATCAGTCATTCTCTCAGCCCTTCTCTATGGTGCTGAAACTTGAACCCTGTACCGCAAGCACATAAATCAACTTGACGCCTTTCACATGCGCTGTCTTCATGCCATATGTGATATAAAATGGGATGACAGGGTAAAAAATAGTGCAATACTGAAGAAATGTAACAACGTCACAGGCATTGAAACCATTCTAGCAAAGATACGTCTTAGGTGGGATGGTCATATAGTGAGAATGGATGAGCATAAGCTTCCAAAAAAAGTGCTGTATGAACAACTCCAAGCGTTCAGTTGGACATCCACTCTTATGCTACAAAGACAAATTAAAAGACAACTTGAAACGTCTCATCTTTGATCTGAAAACCTGGGAAGCCCAAGCATCAAACCGAAAGGAGTGGCGTAAGACATGTTTTGGAAGTGGAGAAGGGAAGTGGATCGATCAAGGCAAGGGGGTTACAGAAGATTTGGAGCGAGAGCAGATAGGAATGAAAGGTAAAAGGATGTGGAGAAGGGAAGTGGATAGATCAAGGCAACTGGAGATGTCGATTGACGTTACACTTAAATAGTTGGAGATTGTATTTGTCAGGGAAACAGGAATAAGGAAGGGAGTTCCACAGGCGAGAGGTGCGAGACATGAAGCTATTGGAGTAGAAGAGACGTCTACATCTAACAGTTTCAACGGTGAAGGGGTGGGGACGGGATGCCAGCCTCGTAGGACGTTTAAATTCATGAGGCCTAGGGACAAGCGAAAGCAGCTCCTCGGAGCAATTACCGTGAAAGTATTTGTAAAAAATACAGAGCGAGGCAACGGCGCGTCTGTGAGAGAGCGACTGCAGACGAGATGACAGATCAGGGCCAATTACATTGCATATCCGTCTCTGGATCTTATCAAGAACCCTGATATATATATCAGTCCAATCTGAAATCAATCCAACTATATATATATAGTTGGATTGATTTGAGTTTGTGACAGGGTCACAAGCTCAAATCAAGCCAACTAAATATGTTAGCTCTATCACTGATATTGAGCATTTTTCAATGAGTACTGTGCACACACATATATATATATATATGTGTATATATATATATATATATATATATATATATATATACGTAAGATTTAAGAAATAGCTGATATTTTTATATTTAATGCTCAATATTAAAAATATTAAAATAATATTAAAAATAGGGCGTTAATAATATTATATGAAAAGATTACTTAACTTTTAAATATGAATTTTATACTGACATTGATGTTTCTTGGTACAATTTCCAATCTTCAGGTGTTGTGTTTTTTTTTTTTAAATGTTTTACTGTTCCATTTCTCTTTCAATCCACTTTTTCACCTGTTTTGTATATGTGTGTATTCGTGAATTTAATGTTTTTTTACACGTGCACGTTCATGAAATCTTGTTTTTGTTTACATCTTTAATCTTTTCAGCTGTAGATTTTTTTCCAGTTGTAAATTTTTTCTCCAAAATTAAATTAAATATTTTTTTATGGTTTATATAGAAGTTGACATGTTATGCTATATTATAAATTAAATTGTAATATTTGTTATTTTTTATTATTAATTAAATTATAATATTTTAGTTAATATTTTTAATTTATATTTTAATTGATTTATTATGTTATATTATTATTAAAGTAACAAAGCAAATATTTGTTAATATGTTTGCATCAGCTCATTATTTCATTCTTCTTATTTAATAATTCAATTTAATTTGATTATTAAAAGTTAATGTTGTATTTAATATTATTAAATTAAATTTAGAAAAAAAAATACTGCTTTTTTTTTTAATGCTTACTGTTTGAACCATAACCCCTGAAGATGATAAAATTTACCTAGAAACATTGATGTCAGGATAAAATTGATATTTAAAAGTTAAGTATTATATGCAATATATATACATGAACTCTTATCACCAGTCCAAGAAAGACATTTGAATCACTATCATGCAAAAGTTCATTTTTATAATATGTAGAAATATCTACTCTTTGCTTGAAGAAGGTTGCAAAACCAGAAACACGTGTAGCAGAATTATGGAAAATGAAGTATAATATATATTTTAAAATTAAAAAATCCACATTTGACATTTGAACCAAAAACGTTTGCAGTTTATCTTCTTTTTAATATATATATATATATATATATATATATACAAAATAAATGTTGCATGAAATCATTAGTATACCAATGCAATATCTCATCTATTGAGAATCCTGAAAACATAAAAATCTATATATAAGTTGCACAAGCCATGAGTTCAAAAAGAGATTTAATCAACATCAAAGTTCATTTAGGATAAATAAATACTGAAATCAGACGTCCCTATCAAAATATTTCTGGCACTTAAAAGAAACCAATAAAACACCTACAGTAAAATGGAAATTAATAAGAAAAGCTAGAATATGTAGGTCATTAAATGACCCATGTCCTTTGTGCATACATGAGAAACTATATATTACTAAGTTTATAAAAAATAAAATTTACTGAATCAAAGAAATGAAATAGATATACTTTGCCGACATTGTCAAATGTTTTCCTTAAATAATATTTAAAAATAAAATAAAAATTTTAAAAAATAGGAGCAGGTAATATACGTACTTATATTTGATATGTAATAATAATTTTTCAAAAATAATTTAAGTAATTCTATTACATTTATTTGCTTTAAAAAGAAATATAGTCTATTAGTAATTAAAAGTAAAAATAATATTTTAAAATTGTAGTTCAATATAACGTATTCTAACCCAAACACCCCTTTTAGGAAAAATCATGTATACAAGTACAAATTCAAATTAAAAAAAAATGAGGAAAAACTTCTTCTCGTTGATAAAGAAAACCAGACGACATGCGTTGAAAGGATGTCAAAATTCGTTGAAAAATGCACCCCTACCCTACCTAGACTTAACCCCTTTTTTCGAACGTAACTCATAATTGATACAACAATAGTTAATAAAAATGAACATGCTACCTCCCCTGTCTAAATGATTGGATTTCTCTGTATCCTTGGAAACAAAAAATTATGAATTGTATGTGCATTTAAAACTCAGTAAATTTAAAAATAAGTTATTCCAAAATTCACTTGAAGATGAAACAGAACTAATGCTTTTAATTTAATTATATAATTAAATTTGAAGTTTTTAGCTTCGGTTTTTGAAACATGGTAATTCCTGTGTAGTGAAGAAACCATATTTTAAATCAGTTAATTTATAACATTTATGATCTATAAATTTACATTGAACACTCTTTGTAAAAATAAAAATATCATTAAGAACACCGGATTATCTTACTGTTCTTTCTATTACAATATATATATATATATATATATATATATATATATATATATATATATATATATATATATATATATATATAAATAAATTATTGATTAAAAAATACAACACTTTGTCATCCAGTTGTATTCTGAAAAAAAATAAAAAATATTAACTAAAATATTATTATTTAATTAATAATAAAAATTAACAAATATTAAAATTTAATTAATAATATAGTATAATATAAAAACTTCTATATAAACCATAATAAAAAAATATTTAACTCAATTTTGAAGAAAAAAATTTACAACTGGAAGAAACCTCTACAGCTGAAAAAATGCAAGATGTAAACAAAAACAAAAGAATGTGCATGTGTATATATATATATATATATATATATATATATATATTACTGATTCAGAAATACAAGAGCTGGCCATCCAGTTGTTGTATTCTGTGTGGTAGATAAAATCCCTTTGTCTACAACCTGGTATTCTTTGAGAAGCTAGAAATTTGAAATAGTCAAGCTTGACATCATGTGTAATGACTATTGGGAACATGGCTGTACAAAAAGAATTATTTTATTTCATTTATTTATTATTTTATTTATTTGTATTTTTTCTTATACTAATATATGCAAACATTAATTATATCATCTGCCCTTCAAGATACTGTTCCCTGCGGTGAATGATGTTTTATTTAATATGGGCTGTTTATTGTGCATAATAATAGCTTTTAGGGCTTGTAGTCTTTCCTTACATTGTAGAGCATTTTGATATTATCCACTAATGTTTATGTCTTGTGTTGATAGTTGTATTTAGCTGGTTCCTATGTGATGGTCAATGTGTTCAATCACGGCTCTCCACAACTTCCTGTTTTTTATTGTTCTCAGTTATTTTTAACTATTTAACATTTATCTTTGTTCATCACAAAAAGAAGTGAAGGGTTGCCCTTCACTTCTTTTATGTGAAATCTCCATTCAAGACATGGGAGATCATGGCTCTCCACAACTTCCTGTCTTTTATTGCTCAAAGTAATTTTTGACCCTCCACCATCCCTCTTTGTCCTTGTTCTGTCATATGTTCACTTCTTTTATGTGCTGTGTCCCATCAAGGGGGTGGGTCATCATGGCTCTCCACAACTTCCTCTTTATATTGCTCTCAATTATTTTTAACCCTTTAACATTCAACTCTGTCCTTTTTTTGCCATCCATTCATCACTTCTTTTATGTGCAATGTACCTTTAGCATATGGTTCTCCACAACTTCCTCACTTTTACTGCTCTAAGTAAATGTACTTGTTTTACCAACCATTCAGCACTTCTTTTATGCTAAATGTCCCTTCAGAACGTGAGTGACCATAGCTCTCCACAACTTCCTGTCTTTTGTTTCTCTAAGTAACTTTACTGTCCCTCTTTGTCTTTGTTCTACTGTCTGTTTCCATAAGCTCATTAAGTAGATAATACTCTCTGCTTCCCTTGCTTTAAATATGTACCGTGAGTGTTAAATTCTCCAGGCCTTCCTTCCTCGTTAAGTACCTCAGGAATTTTATCTATCTCTTTTTGATTCAGTTGCAGAACCACATCACTTTTTAAGTTACTTATCTTTTCTCCATAAGACAGTATCCAGATATTCCATTGCATCCTGGTATAGAGATACAGAATCTGATTATTTCCCTTTTCATGATGATAAGTCATATGGGTCACTTCATACAGTAACAACAGTGGTCAGTCATTCAGTTTGTTTACAGCAGCCAAACTGAGCTGTTGCTTTTTTTAGCCTGGGCCAAGGGGCCCAGGTTGAGGCTAAATCTGCATCTCCCAGCAGCTTACAAGCACATGGTGCCATTTCCTTTTGGGAACATATCTTCTCCAGATATGAAAAGAAACTCCAGCTTTCAATCCTCAATTTGGAAAAACCCAAGATTCACTTTTTCCCCTTCATGGAATATGTACTCGCCTGGAATCTGATTCATTTGAATCTGGAGTCCTAAACATGGCTTCTCCAGACACAGGAGTATCTCCATATTATATGTAAGACCTTCATTTTTGTTTCTTCTTACACTCTGTTGTAAATATATGTGATATATAATTTCTCTGTGTGGGATACATGTATATATGTATATATAGTTTTGTGTATGTCTTAGTGGTATATATATATATATATATATATATATATATATATATATATAAAGAGAGAGAGAGAAAGAGATTTGTGTGCCTTAGTATTATAAAAGTCTATCTGAGAATAAAGCATGTTTGTCATTCGTTTTCCTTTCAGTGATTTCATTCCATCTGTGAAATATGGTGTTAATATATCATGGATATAATAATGCCCAAAATTGGGTGTGGGGATACAATACAAATAAACCTTTCTTCCATAACTCTCTCCCATTACACTGGTATTATAGATAGGAAGCAAATCACAGACTTTTTTACTTTTAGGCAGTGAGCAGAAGTTCAAAAATTACCCTTGTAGAATAAGTTGCAGACAGGTAGGTGTGTCTGTATATATACATATATAATAGCTTCTATCTTAGCAGAAATTGTAAAAAGAATACCATTGCCTCAAAGCATTTGTAATTTTTAAGGTTGAGTCATCAATTTAAATGAAAGAAATGCCGGAGGAGAGAAAACTTTATTCCATTAAAGATGTAGGTGAGTTCATTTTTACATATTATTACAATGTATTTATGCATAAAATTCTATTTGGATTTAGGATTTTCCAAAAAAAAAAAATGTGTGTATAGACTTGTTCAAAATTTATTCACTGTGTCATACTAGGCAATTTTTCTCTCCAGAATCTATCTTACATTTATAAGATTACCATTCATCCAGGTATTGAATATTCCTACTACATCTGGTATGGCAATTCAGCTAAGTATTAGGAGATTCTTGACAAAACCCAAAGAAGAATCTGCAATGTTATTGGTCCTGACCTAGCATCTCAGATTTGCTCATTTTTCTGTTGCTTCCCTGTGCCTTTTCTAGTAAATTTAAGATGGAGACCTTTTTGTCTTCCATCGGCATAGCAGATGCTAACATCCAAAAAGGTGACCACTGAGCCGTGGTTCTCTCTGTTGTACTATTTTTTTACAATTTTTCTCTCCAGAATTTATGACATATTTATAAGTTTATCATTCATCCTTGCTTTGAAATATTGCTGCCTCATATATCCGAGTGCTCCTGCTATATATTTAGAGATTCTTGATAAAATGTAAATAAGAATCCGTAATGTTATTGGTCCTGACCTGGCATCTTGGCTTTAGTCCCTTCCCCACTGCCCTAACGTAGCTTCCCTGTGCCTTTTCTATAAATACTTTCATGATTATTGTTCTAATTAATATCTTTTGTGCTACCGAGATATTAGTAATTTAAGCAGTACTAGAATGGCAAAATGATTTCATCATTTTACAGTTGAAATGGCTAGATGAAGCCATAAGTTCTATGCTAACAGTTTCTTTTCTCACACTTCCTGCTTTTGGAAGAGTTGGTGGAACTCAGAAATGTAGCTTTGCAGGACATTTGGCACTGACATAGCAATAAAATAACAAGAGGCTTGCAATGTTTCGTCTGTGAGAAAGAAATTGTGTCTTGGAATATATACTCAGCATGTTTGGACACCTCGACGTGATGTAATGGTTAGCAAGCTCGTCTCGCTAGAACAACTCAGAACTTTTTCTTTATTTATTAGGTTTTCATTTATAGGAAGAACTTTACTACTTCTCCTTGGCACAAGGTTGCAAGTATAGAGCATCCAGTAAGGAATGAACTCACGCCTGAGTCATAATTACTCTGGTGAGAGAGTGTGGGTTACCTCACTTGCTTCGCCAAACCCCATTTAAGTCTACAAAAAAAACAATATTTCTTTCCTTGTTCTTTCTTTTTCTTCCTCTTGCTCTAAAATGTATCAATATGTAGACCAGTGGTTCCCAACCACTGGTCTACACTAATGTGCCGTGGAAAGATTACTGGTGTGCCGCGAAGAGATAATACCTAGAAGCCATTTAATTTCATTTTGTTTAATAAAGACATTCAATTTCTAAATCATGATGACACCACTCAGTTCAAAATTGCCGAATTTGTAGATTTATCAGTCATCAACCTTTTCAATTTTGAGTTATGTGAAGAGGAAGAATTAGCAAGCCTTTCCAGTGATCGTGGTCTCAAATTGAAGTACGCACAACTGCCATTGGACGCCTTTTGGATTTCTGTTATGGAAGAGTATCCAACTCTAAGTAAAAAAGCCATCAAAATTTTACTGCAATTCTCAACTTCGTACCTATGTGAACTGAGACTTTCTAACCTAAACAACATTTAAAATAAAAAAACGTGAAAGACTTAAAAATATTGAAGAAGAGTTAAGAGTGTGTCTCTCTCACATTCGCCCAAATATTGCAGCAGTAGTCAAGAAGCACCAGGCACAAATGTCCCACTGACATTCACCATTATTATCTTATACCCGATATTGAATACAGGATATGTTGATTTATGGGAATAAAAATTCTTCTTATATAATATTCTTTGTTTTTTATTATTTTATTGCAAAAAGGCTTTATGAGTGGAAAATATTTATTTTTTGTGATAGGTGTGCCATGAAAATTTAAAGAACTCAATAGTGTGCCGCCATGTATAAAAGGTTGGGAACCACTGATGTAGACAAAATGTGTTCCCACTGGGACGTGTTCGTTTCCTCAGTCAAATCAATTCTCACACACAAGCACATACACACACGTGTCTATCACACACACAAACAAGCACATTCTTAATAACAGAGTTTTTAATATCTTTGCTTTTACTTTCAGTTGTGTGCATGCTAATATTATTTGTTTTTGCTAATACAAGCATTTAATTGTCATTTGTTTAAGTTTCATGTTTTGCCTAATTTATTTTACCCAGACTCACATGAGTCTGCTGAACTTAGAATAAATGTTACAGGAGTCATTAATGATTTACTGAAAAAAATCCTCACCTAATAAGGCATCCAAAAAATTTCAACTGACCCTCTGATTGTAAGTGTACATACCAATTTGTTCCCATTCATTTTTAAACTAGTGTTCTAGCTATGGCCTTCTCAACATCCATCTGTAAAACCACATCTGTCTTTTGAGTCACTAATTTCAGCTGTGAAGAGATTGTCCATCATTCTCTGCCATATAAGAGATTAGATATTATATAGCAGTTCAGCACTCTTTTCTTTACTTCTAATGGCATTTTCCTATCTCTTAATACTTTGCTTAGTTTATGTAAAGCATGAGAAGATTGTCCAGAATTCTCTGACATGTAAGAGATTAGATATTAGATAGCAGTTCAGCACACTTTTCTTTGTTTCTAACAAGATTTTCCTATCTCTTAATACTTTGCTTAGTTTTTGAAAGGCATGAGGAGATTGATGAGCATTCACTGCCATATATGAGATTAGATATTACATAGCAGTTCAGCACTCTTTTCTTTGTTTCTAACAACATTTTCCTGTCTCTTAATACGTTGCTTAGTTTATGAAAGACGTGAGGAGATTGTCCAGCATTCACTGCCATATATGAGATTAGATATTACATAGCATTTCAGCACCCTTTTCTTTGTTTCTAACAACATTTTCCTATCTCTTAATACTTTGATTAGTTTATGAAAGGCATTAGGAGATTGTCCAGCATTCTCTGACATGTAGGAGATTAGATATTAGATAGCAGTTCAGCACTCTTTTCTATAACCAATAATTTAACTAGTACTTCGAATAGAAACAGGAGAAAAATATAATAGATTTTTAACCTCTCTCTTTTCAAGCACATATGCACAAAAATACAAATGACATGCAAAAAATGGCAATTATAGTGAAATTTCTGTGTTTTTTTTTTATATGCATTTGTGATAGATTATTGGTTTATTTTGCTTCTGGTAAGATCAATATTGGTTTTATTATGTAAAAAAAGAATATAAAATAATAGAAATAATAACAACAGACACTGATAACAATAATGAGCATGCAAAGATAATACCATATTTTATGGCATATAAGAACCCCACCCTTTTCTTTCCTCCCCAAAAGAGGCTAAAATATGTCTTAACACTTCGATGGAAACTTTGTTGGCTAATATTTAACCAAAAGCTTTCGAAAACCAGTACCTGTATCTCATAATATTAGATGTAAATGGGCAAGGTTTATATGTGAAGTTAAGCTATCTGGTTGGCTAAAAGCTACTGAACTTCAGTTATTTATTTATTTTTTATTTTTTTTTTTTTTAAGCGTATCACCCCGAGCAAGGCCGGTGGCCACTATCACGCAAGGGGTTACAGAAGGGTTGGAGGAAGAGCAGATAGGAGTGGTAAAGGAAGGGATGTGGAGAAAGAGAAGGACGGAGGGCCGATCGAGGTGGGGAGGTTACGGGAGATATAGTGCGAGAGCAGATAGGAATGGAAGATGTCAGGAAGTGGATAGATCAAGGCAACTGGAGATGACGATTGACGCTACACTTAAACCGTTGGAGATTGTATTTGTCAGGGAAACAGTAATAGGGAAGGGAGTTCCATAGGCGAGATGTGCGTGACATGAAGCTATTGGAGTAGAAAAGACGTCTACACCTAACAGTTTCAACGGTGAAGGGGTGGGCTTGGCGTATTGATTAGTGTTAACAAATTAAGTAGAGAAGAAAAGGACTCTTACCCTCATCTTCATTGCCATATTCACAACATTTCGGCTGTTGTATCTGGCCTTCTTCAGGTGATTTGAAATTTTGAATCAAACCCTTTATTTCATCCACCAGGGTAGATTGTTCTAGTTCCACGTGTCATGGCTCTTCCGGATGTCTCAGTTATTTCCCTTTAACACAACTCTCCAAGTTTGGGTTCACCACTGCTGTGGCCTGGTATTGAACTCACAACTCTCTGGATACAATCACTGGATCTAACCAACGTCTTCAACCATTGGGCCATGTGTCCTTGAGGACATCCGTGTATGAATTTTTAGGACTTAAATCTCAAAAATTCATACACAGATGTCCTCAAAGTTGGTTAGATCCAGTGACTGGACCCAAAGAGTTGTGAGTTCAATACCAGGCCACAGCAGTGGTGAATCTAAACTTGGAGAGTTGAGTTAAAGGGAAATAACTGAGACATCCAGAAGAGGCATGGCTCGTAGAACTAGCACAATCTACAACAGTGGACGAAATAAATGGTTTGAAATTCCAATCACCAGCCGAAACATTTTGAATATAGCAATGAAGATGAGGATAACAGTCTGAATAATGTAAATAATGCAAATAATAATAATACCTCATCTCATAGATATAGACAGAAGGAAAAGAAATTGAATTTAGAACAGGCTGTACCCACACCAAAATTGATTATTAAACCAAAATATCAAACTGAAAAACTGAATCATGTTCTTGAATAGTTTCATCAGATCAAGAATTTCATATGGATGTCATACAGGGCATCAAACCCATTCAGAAAATCTTAACTGCTTTGCTTATGTATTCTGTCAGCCATTAAGGTCTAAGAGGCACCCCATGTTGCACAGCCATAAAAACTGGGGTGGTGTTAAAGGCAAAATAGCTTGACAAAGTCCATCATGCTTCAGGCTGGTTTTGAATCCTTGAATGGTTGCTCTACCAAGGTTAAAGAGCCCAGTCTACCATACTATTTTACCCATAGTTGGAGAGATGGAGAAGCAATGCATTCATAGCATTCCAAAGGGTATTTGTGTGAAAGTGAATGCAACCACCTTGCTTAGTGTACCAATCACGTTTTGTGTTGATAACTACTACACAATGTACATATACACAGATTCACATACGCCCCCCCCACACACACATATATCTATATATAAATGATAAAAATTATATATATATATATATATTTATCAAGAAAACAAATGACAAGAAGAAGAAAAACTTTTATACTGACACGTTTTGTTCCTTGAGGAAATTTATCAAAAACAAATGAACAAATTCATCAAAAAACCTATATTTACATATACACACACAAAAAGTATGCTTTCCCTCCTGAGGCCAATGTACTGACGAAGAAGGGTATGGTGGGTATATGCGGATAACATAGGTATTCAGAGGGAGCTATGCTGATGACATAGGTATTGATAGTTAGGATAAGATCTTGAACAGAAAATCAACATCAATTACCAAGTGTTCCAAGGAATAGGTTTCAGAATAAACCAAAGAGAATTGAAATAAAAGCAGTGATGGTACCTGCAGTGATGGCATCTGTAGTGATGGTACCTACCCTGAATCTAACATAAAAATTAAGGGTGTGGAATTAATAAATACTGAAACTTCTGATAACTTGTATGGATTAGTTATAACAAATTTAGTATCAGAGAAATGGAAATTGAATATAGAATAGGCTGCACCAGAGGTAGTTTCACCCAATACTGCCAATTGCTACAAAACCAAAACATCAAACTGAAAATTCAAGCCATGTTCTTAAATAGCCTTAGCAGATCGAGAATTTATATGGATGTCATGCTTGGAGCCATACTTGTTCAGAAATATCTAAACTGTTAGCTGTATAAAACTGCTTTCTCAGATCAATGGTGAAAAAAGGCTTTGAGCAGGTAATGCCTGAGTGTCTTGGCAACAATCATCCTTTTTTGGGTATTATGGACTCGCGATGCAAAATCACAAATAACTTTATGAAACAAAAGAAACCACATCACTTGATGACTACCAACAGCAGCAACAGCTAAAATGGATAGCACATGTAACCTGAAGAGAAAATAATGATATAATCAATATATTGAAGTTCCACTTGACTTCAAATAAAAAGTTAGGAAAGATACCCCCATCAGTAGTAGAAAGAATGATAGCAGTTACTGGACTTGAAAAACATTTGTTACCCCGAAAAAATTTTTAAGACAAAGATTTTATAAATTTCAACCTAAAGCATTACTGGCTACTATGTCAACAAATTCCAAATGTTTCCTTATAAGGAAGCAACTAATAATACCATTGTCATGGTAGATAAAAAATAACTTTCTATGTTCAAATCTGAATTAAGAAATGTTCTAAAATATTACGGAATCTTTTAGCATTAAGGATAGGAAAGGAGACTATGGGGGATGTTAAGTGATGCAAATTTTTGACATATAAAAACAAAAGTGAAATAATGTTATTGTTATAATCGTTTTATGAAAGAGGCATGAACTGAGTTAACCATTTTTCTTTCATTTGGTCATCCATAAATACATTGGCTTGAGAAAGGAGTGTTTCTTTTAAGAAAAAAAGATATTTGAAATATGTCATGTCTCCTTGTCTTCATGCATACAATTATCTATACCTGAATTTTTACATATATGTATATATTTATATTATATGCTGTTAAATATGGTATTAATAATGAAAAAATACCAGTTATCAAAAATGAAATTACCTTGAAAATGTGAAACATCCACGTTTTGCCAATCACAGCTACTTGCCAGCCGTACATTTTCTTTCAAGTTATCAAAGTTTTGAATAAAGTCAGACGTATTATTTTGTTGGCCTGAAAATAAAATAAGTAAAAACATATTAACGTGTAATTAATTTTTTTTTTTGGCTTCTTTTAGCTGAGGAGAAAGAAAACATGATCAAAAACTGAATGCACAGTATCCCATGCAGTTGTAACTCACAGCATAAGAATTCATCAACCCAGATATTTGTGGTAAAAAGCAAATAGTAATAAAATTATAGTAATAATTTCCTGAATTACATCTCACGGATGCTCTGGAACATATCATCAGTGATGGTATTTTGTTGTGGAATGTAAGGTGTGTTTTGGGTTTGATGACATCATACCAATTTTCCATGGCAATCAAATTGATATTAATCAGATATCAACTTCTCCAGCATACAATAACAGGGAAATTTCCATAAATATTTTATAGGGGAATAATCATAGGGAGATTTCCATGGGCATTTTAACATAGGGAATAATAATAATAATATTGGGGGATTCCTATGGATATTTTATAGGGAAATAGTAATAATATGGGAACTTCCACTGGTATTTTTAGTGGAGAATAATAATAGGGGAATACTCATGAGTGTTTGATAGGGGAATAATAATATAAGAATCTCAATGCATATTTTATAGTGGGATGATTATAACAGGGATATTTCCATGGGCCTTTATAGGGGAATTTCCAATATTTTTTAATAGGGGAATAAGTGGAATGGAATTTCCCTAAGTATTTTAATGGGCAATAATGATTTCCCTGTGTATTTTATGGGGGAGTAATATCTGGAATTTCCATGGGTATTTTATAGGGGAATAAAAAGTAATTTATAGGGGAATAATAATATATGGGAATTTCTATTTATAAGTGAATAATAGTGGAATTTCCCCGGGTATTTTACAGGGGGAATAATAGGGGGATTTGTTTGCTTATTTTATAGGGGAATAATAATAATACAACTTCTCCGGATATTTTTAGTGGATAGTAATATTGGGAATTTCCAAGGGTGTTTTATAGTGGGAATAATAGGGGAGTTTCCATCAATATCTTACAGGGTGAATAATAGAGGAATTTTCATTGATATGTTATAGGGGAACAACAGAGGAATTTTACAGAGAAATACTAATAAGGGAATTTCCATGTGAATTTTATTATAGAGGAATACTATAGTTAAATTTTAATTTTATAAGAGAATAATAATAATGGAATAATAAAAAGAAACATATATTAATTTATAGGGGGTTATTATTAAAGTGGATTTCCGTGAGCATTTTATAGAGGGTTATAATTATTGGGGAATTTCCACGGGTATTTTAGGGCAATAATAATAATATGGTGATTTCCATAGTTATTTTACAGGGAATTAATAATCTAGGGGAATTACCATAGATATTGTATAGGGTGAATAATTGGGTGGTTTCGATGGGTATTATATCTGGGGTAATAATAATATGTGAATTTACTTGAGTATTCCATAGGGAGTTAATAGGGGAATTTCCATGGGATTTCCGTCTGTATTTTATAGGGAAATAAAAATAATACGTGAATGTGGCTATTTTCTAATGGCCACAATAATAATAATAATGGAATTTTTATTTTCATGTTATTTTATAGAGGGTTATAATTACAGGGAAATTTCCATGGGAATTTTATAGGGGGTTATAATTATAGTGGAATTCTCTCCACACTATTTTAAAAGGCAATAATAATTATAAAGGAAGAATAATAGAAGTTATTCATAAGTATTTTATAGTGGAATTTCCATTGGTATTTTATAGGAGGACAATAATAATAGTTGAATTTTGGTGGGTACTTTATGGGGGGGGGTATAATTATATTGGAATTTCTACGAGTAATTTAAAGGGGAAAATAATCGAGAGATTTCCATAGGTATTTTACAAGAAAAAATCTTGGGGAATTTAAATTGAAATTTTATAGGGAATAATGATAGGGATATATCTATGGGTATTTTATAGGGGTGGGTTCTCAGGGTAGTTTATAACAATTAATAATAATAATAATACATGAAATTCCTCGAGTATTCTATTGTGGTATTTCCATGAGACTTTTATGGAGTAATTTCTGTGGCTATTTTATAGGAGAATAATAATGATATGGGAACCTTCAGAGGTATTGTAGTGGAGAATAACAATAGGGAAATTCCAATGGGTATTTTCTGAGAAATATTAATAGGGGTATTTCCATGAGTATTTTATAGGGGAATTATAATATTGTGAATTTCCAACTGAATTTTATAGGGGTAACAATAATAATAGTGGGATTTTGATTGCTATTTTATAGGGCATTAATAGTAATGAGATTTCCATGGGTATTTTACAGGGACATAATAATCTTGGGGAATTCCTAGTGGAGAACAATAATTTGAAATATCCATGTTTATTTCATAAGGAGATTAATAGGGTGGTTTCCATATGTATTTTATTGCAGGTAATAATAATAGATGAATTTCTTATTGTATAGTGAGTAATAGGGGTATTCTTTGCAGAATTCTCATGGGAATTTTAAAGGAGAAATTCTTCTGCATATTTTATAGGAAAATAAAAATACATGTACTTCCATGGGTATTTTAAGTAGGGAACAATAGCGGAATTCCTATTGGTATTTTGTAGGTGAATTTCCATAATAATAGTGGAATTTTGATGAGTATTTTATAGTGGTTATAATCATAATGAAATTTCCCGGGGTATTATACAGGGGAAGAATATTAGGGGGAATTTTATGGGTATTTTTCAGTGAAATAATAATCTTTGGGAATTTCCATTATTATTTTATTGGGAGCAATAATAGGGAATATCCATGTGTTTTTATAAGGGGATTAATGGGTCGGTTTTCATGGGTAATTTTATTGAAGGTAATAATAATAGGTGAATTTCCTTGTGTATTTTATAAGAGGTTAACAGAGTATTTCCATAGCTATATTATAGGGAGTTAATAATAGGGGAATTTCTGTGCTTATTTTTAGTGGCAAATAATAATAGGTAAAATTCTATTGTTATTTTATAGCAGAAGAATAATTGGGCAATTTTCATGTGCTTTTTTACAAGGGAATCATTGAGCAATTTCCACAAGTACTTTATTGGGGAATGATAATATGGGGAATTGCCATGAGTATTTCTAAGGGAAAGGTAATAATAGTGGAATAATAATAGAATTTCCCTCTCTATTTTATAGGGGAATAGTAATATAGTGAAATAATAGGGGAATTTCCGTGGGTATTTTATAGTTTCAGAACTTGCAAGGGGTATCTTCAGTCATTAACTTATCAGAAAATTCAAATAGCAAATCATGAAAATTTCATGGATACTCCTGCTCTATATTAATTAAATATAAATTCTTGTTATATCTAAGTGTATGTTGTATTTATACAGATTTTATTTTTTATAGTTTCAGAACTTGCAAAGGGCATCTTCAGTCATTAACTTATCAGAAAATTCAAATAGCAAATCATGAAAATTTCTTGGATACTCCTGCTCTATATTAATTAAATATAAATTCTTGTTATATCTAAGTGTATGTTGTATTTATACAGATTTTTCAAAACAAAGAGAAAAGAAAATCCCCAAGAGTTTTTTTATAGCAACTGATGATTTGCCAAGTTGGTGGTGCATCGGTAAAGAGGCAGAATTAAATAGATAATGTGATTGGATAACAAGATATGTTTGACAAAGTATAGAGGTATAAAGGTCAGGGTTTTTTTTTTTTTGAAGAAGGTCCAGATAATTTCCACACACAAAAGCCCAAATAAACAATTAGTTAAAAATAGCAACAATAGCCATTTTATACCTGAAACACACAAAGGAGAAAACTTTATCTGAAAAAATAAAATTGAAGAAAAACAAATCTCATTAACAAATAAAAAATTGCTGGTTTTATTTGTTTTATGTCCATTTATATGGGTAACTGAGTGTTTGGAATTTTTGCTTACCGACCATGAGACTCAGGATCGAATCTCACTATGGTCAATTCATTAGGAAGGGGACCTCTTGGTTTTACAAGTATTGGAAAGATTTGGAAAACCATCCCAGGGGGTGAACCCAAATTCTGTGCTTGAAATTGGGTAGATGGAACTGTTTGGAAACCGTAGATGTTTGTGTTACCATGAACTCACAAGTCATTGGGAATGAGGATTTGAGCCTGCTGGCATTGTTAAAACTGCTGATTATGGGCTCGCTGCTATGAACTTGTAGGGGAATGGACCCTGTGTATAATGGTGTGTGTAATGGTTAGCCATGTTTGTTGCATGTTGAAGGGCTGTTCCCACAATTATTTATTTTTGTTTAGGAAAGATGTGGAAATCATTAGCAATGGTGAAATACAAAAAGGAACATGGAGTTAAAAACATAACAATTGAATTTATTAAGTATTGAAATTACATGCATGTGAACTGAAAAGTGAGACTGAGTTGCGTCCCTTTGATTAGGTAAAATTTGTACCTAGACTCATAACAAAAGTTGATTATTAAAATGCAGTTTAGAAGATTGAGTATGTTTTGTGTATTATGCAAGTTGAATAAATGATGCTGGAATTATACTTGCATGAATTATTGTAAAGTCTGACTGTGTTAGTCAAGATGGGAGTTCTTTGAGAGTCACATTTTGGCAGTGGTGTTGAGTAACGTAGAGAAGTTAGGTTCGAGAGTCTGCATCTGCATGTCGAATCAGAGAGAGCAAGAATCTTCTTCTGGGGAAGAATCACACGTGTTGGGTTTTTATAAGGTCGTAGTCATGTCGGGTGGCTCCAGAATGAATTTGCGCCAAAATTGATCTTGCGAGTGTGAGCGATCTGATTGGTCAATACTGACCAATCAGCAAGCTAGATTGACGGTGGTTAACCAATGAATGCCTGTTGATTATTTGTAAGTATGATGTTGGTAAAATGTAACAGGAAGAGTGCATTTCCTACCAGAGGGTAAACTAGTTGTCATGGACGAGTCTACAAACTGTAACTAAGCTCAGCTCAACCTAGTTTCAGTATAAACCAGAGAGTGTTTACTTGAGTGGGTGCCTGCAACATGGATTAGCTGGCCACCCCAGCAAACAAGTGTCCTCATAAAATGAGAGTAGCTGTTCACTGATATTGACTTCAAGGTTAACTAGTTTGATTCACATCATTCACTAAGAGATTGAAAAAATTTACCTACACTCTCCATAATGGTTGATTTAACACAAGGTCCCAGTTAATACAGATCCCCCTCACACATACATGTATACATTGCCCAAAATTTCCAAATCCCTCAGCACTCTTTTTGAGATGCCTTAGACACCAGGGACCTTTTCCTTTAAGAACAATGGGGAAGCTATTGCCTGATTGGGTATAATACCATAAAACTGGACATTAATTTTCCCCCCAGATCCCGTAAATAGGGTGAGCAGTGACAGATTATTTTCGATTCATTTCACCCCAAGCAAAGCAACAAAGCCACTAACACACAGGAGTGTTACTGAGTGTGAAAGAATATGAGAAAAACATTATTAAGGAGCAAGAACAATAAAATAACAAAAATTTAAATACGATGCCAATAATTATCATCTGTCTTCTTAATTTCTGAAGATCAAGCCTGACTGGAAAGCAAGAAGCTGGAAGAGAGATCCACAAGTGAGAAGTGTGAGAAAAGAAACCGTTAGCATAGAACTTACTTTTACATCTAACCATTTTCACTGTAAAATGATGAGACCTAGCTGCCAATCTAGTATTGTGTTTGAATCCATATATGCTAGGCCCCATAGAGGAGAGTTCATCAGAACAATTACCATGTAAATTATTTCTAGAAGACAGAGGGATCTATGCTAAGTCAGTGGTAAAGTGACTGAAGCCAAGATGCCAATACAAGAAGTCACTGGAAATCTATGTTACAGCCATTGCAAAGTGACTATTTAAATATAAACAAGACAAGTCTATTAAAAATGAAAAAGAATTCATTTTCTATTGTTTTTATTCAAAATTATATGAATAAGTCAAAATAAATAATTAGGTTGTATAAATATAAGTAAATTGTAAATATAGATGCAAGGATGGACAGCCTAGAAATCATCATGACTTGTCGCCGACTTCAATAGGCTGGACACCTTGTCTGAATGCCAGATATCCTCCTATCCAAATGAATCCCCTTTTCAGAGCTAGCATCTGGGAAGAGTCCATGTGGAGCCTACATTGTCAATTCAAGGATCAGAGCTCAAAAACACCTTGCTGATGACAGAAATAAATCCAGTCAATTGGGAGACAGAAGCTACAGAGAGAACCAATTGGAGAAGAGCAGTCCACAAAGAAACAGCATCCTTCAAAATACAGAAGATGAAGAGAACCTAAAGAAAAGCCAGAGCTCTCCATCCCTTGAACCCTCCTACGCCTACCACACAGCGGCTGCGGACGTCTCTTCAGATCCAACATAGGACACATTCCACACAGAAGGAAATGTCTATGAACACCCCAATACTCAGCAACGAGTTCCACCAATGACAATGATATATAAATAAGTTCATTGTGTAATTTTTCTTGTCAGAATTTATCTTGCATCTTAATTGGTTTGTCATTTGTCCAGGCAACAAGTATTGTTGCCACATTTGGTTTTAGTGCCTTAGACGAAAAAATATAATGCAAATCGAAATATGTTTTTTCGAAATGTGTTATTGATAACGGAGACAAACTTGTGGAGCTTGCAGTTGCATTATATTTTTTCATCTCAGATGCTACCTGAATTTTACCAAAAACAAAATAGTTTTCAAGCCAGATGATGGCTGGAGGAACTGTCAAAAGTACTTGCATATTTAAGGATGACCTAATACAGTTTATAATTTTTAAAAACAGGGATCATAATATATATATATATATATAAAAATATAGTTTTAAGGTGTGCTATATTTATGGTATAAAGTGCTCAATATCAGAGATAGAGCATATATATATATATATATATAAAAGTGAACATTGAAGTCAACACTCAGAGGTGACAGGCTGTTTCATACAAGACACAATTATCAGGCGGCCTGATGATTGCCTCTAGCATGAAACAACCTGTCACCTCTGAGTGTTGACTTCAATGTTCACTTTTATATATATATATATATATATTTAAAGACATTTATATATATTATGTTTAACGTTCTTTTTATAGATACAAGTATTTAAGCAAATGCTCTGTTTTATAAGAAACAGTATTAAATAACATTTACCGGCCTATATAATATAAAACAGAGCATTTGCTTAAATACTTGTATCTATAAAAAGAACGTTAAACATAATATATATAAATGTCTTTAAATAAATTGTCGGACTATGTCCAATTCTAAAATATATATATATATATATATATATATATATATATACAAAAGTAAGTTAAAGAATTATTGTATTTATTTTTAACCCCAAGTTTTTATTACCTCAAAGATTTTTTTTTTATTTTACGTCTATAGTCTATCGGCACACCCAAGAAAATAAGAGGGCACATTTTCCTTATTAAGTTTTCTGGGGTGGAGTGCTCAGTCTGATAGACGCAATGTTTACAAAAGACTAAACAAAACAGAGCATCTATTACGAAATGTAATGATATATATGTATATAATTCTTAAAATAGGGAAAATTTTATTAATCAAAAAATTCGATACAAAAGTATCATCTCAATTAAAAATAGAAATTTCAAGGTACATTTTGTCAGATGCTTCAGCAGAAGAAAATTCATTACAGTTAAGAAAAACTAATGAAAGGAAACAAACCACCTTTTGCAATAGAATTAAATTCAATGTTGCCCAGAACAAGACAAAGACTTGCCAAAGTTGTTAAGATGCTGTTTCATCCGAGCCCTGTGCAGTACAGAGAAGAACTTCACAATAGAATTAATTTGTATCCCCCGCACTCCCCCCCCCCCCGCTTGTCTCTCTTAGTTACATTTTCTTAATTCCACAAATTTTCTTCTGACAAAGTATCAGACGAAAAGTACCTTATTTTTAATCAAGATGATAAATTTGTATCGGATTTTTTGATTAATAAAATGTTCCCTGTTTTAAGAATAACATATATATATATATATATATATATATATATATAATTTCAAACATTTAGATGGTATGGCACTAAATAATCAGCTTTTATATATATAATAATCAAAAAGAAAACCTTAAATATTCATTTTGGTATAGAGTGTATATAAATATAAAAGTTGAATACAAAAGATGAAACTTGAAGGTTTTTGTTATGATTATTATTATTATAATGCTCTGTAATCTACATTGAGCTCTCCCTGGATTAATATCCTCCTTGGAATTATCCCTACCAGTCACAAACTGGTAATACTTATACTTTTATAGATATGTATGTGTGTGTATACATATAAAAATATTTATTTTTATATGTTAGCTCTGGCTCTGATATTGAGTGCTTTCTAATAAGTATGACGCATATAATACATATATATATATATATATATATATATATATATATATATATATATTTGTTTATATTTATATACACACACTTTTCACACACACACACATATATATATATA
>OZ038499.1:51874356-51879356 GCA_964036315.1 Acanthosepion esculentum
ATACACACACACACAGACACTCATATATATTTACACATATATATACACACACAGACACACACATATATATACACATATATATACACGCACACACATATATTTATACATATACACACACACATACACATATATATATATATATATATTTACACATATACACACGCGCGCATATATATATATGCACACAAACACACACATATATTGATGATTTTAAAATAGGATACAGAATCCCAACAAAGTTTTTAATAAATATGCTAAATGAAAGATGTTTCATTGAAACTAAATTTGAGTACGCGTTTCACCTTCTTAGGCTTTTCATCAGATCCAAAAACGAAAGAAAGAAATGTGTCTATGCGTATTTGTGTGTATGCTTAAATAATGAATCTTAGGACTTTTTCCCTAAGATGGCGTTTCTCGTGATTAAAGAAGTAAGAAAATGAGAGACTATTGAAAACAGCCGTTAATTTTTATTCTGTATCTTTTCTTTACAATTCTTAGTTCATGCCCAAAATCTGTTCACATATTTTTTCCCAGCTTTTTTGTATCGGATTAAAGGAAAATCCTCGTCTCATTTTCAAAACGGCTCAAAAGCAAGAAATTCATTGAGCCATTTCTGAAATGAATCCAAGGCAAAGAATTCAAATCCTCATCCAATCCTTCAGAAGGGTTTGAAGTAAATGATTTGTTTTTTGGTCTATCCTTATGTTTTCTGTGTTTTATGTTTTTAAAATACGATACAAAAATCCCAACAAGATTTGCAAGAAATTTCACAAATCTATTTTGAATTAAATGTTTTCCATTTGTCCAACATATATACATATATATGTATATATATATTTTTGTCATCCACAGACAGACTGTTTTGCTGTTTCACAGCTCATCAGTGTGGCTAGACATCCGGTTGCCTCTAGCTAGGATCGAAACCCGACTGAATTTGCATCAGTCGGAACTTCTCCCACTAAGCCGTCGGTGCACCGGCAGGGATGAAGGTGAATTTTAGCGTGTTTATTTTTAGATTTAGATAAACAGACAGTGACTGACAGTGACTCAATTCTGCTGAAGAGTCATGCAATATTAGCTTAAATAGTCACTATTTACAAATTCACACCTCAAACCAGATATATATATATATATATATATATATATATATATATATATATATATATATATATAAATAAATAAAGTGCAGTGAAACCAGAGAGCTCAACCGAAATTAATTTTTCAGGAGCCAATTATGTATATATATATATATATATACGAGCATAGTACATTTCATTTCCTTCATTATTTTGGACAAGGCTAATTATCATATATGCTAATTTGTGAAATCATCTTGTCACATCACTTGTGTCAAGCCTGCAACTATGATATAGCGTTTCTTTGCCAGCGATTGTCCTTTGATATTGTCCAGGGCATCACAGTTGCCATCACCACAACCTGAGGGCAGAGGTTAACTCAACCACGTTGGTTGCTGCCATAACAAAATCATCAGACAATTTATTTAAATTGAATTGTAATGACTTTTGAAATACGATTTTCTTAATATTTCTCCCTTACCACATTGGTGATTGGAAATACGAACACAATTTTATTTCTGGAAATTATTTCTGAACATATTTAATCTATGTCTTAGGATGAAAATACAGTAATTTGACCAAACATCTGCTAAGAGATTATGGCTAAAGAAGGAATAAATTGTAATGCATCACTAATACTCTTTTGTTGACAGAGAATTTAAAAAAAATTAACGCCAATATACATATAGTGGTCACACAACCAAGCAAAGCAAATTCATTGTAGAATTTAAAAACTGAAATATAAGTCTGAACCATTTATAAATATCTCTTATTTGTTCGTCATTCAATCATCACACTGTAGTAACTTTTTGTCACACTAACAGCAGATGAATGGCTGTAGTGGATATACATAATAGCAGAGACAGGAGCTGAATGGAATCATCAGAAGTTCATGTTCTTCTCTCCAGCCAGTCATTATATATGTGTGTATGTATATATATATATATATATATGGAAAAGAAGTTGAAAATGTAACTGGTATCTTTAAGAATATTTATTTAGAATAACTTTACCGGTTTCACAGTTCTATCATTTTCAGAAGTTAAATTGAAGCAAAATACATATTTTTCTTATAATTCTGAACAACAAATAAGCATAAAGGGATAAATTAATTAAAGGATAATTAAATAAAATAAATAAATATAGTTTTAATGTGTGTTACATTTATGGGCAAAAGTTCTCAATATCAGAGACAGAACATACGTAAATGTCAAAGTGGACAATGAGTAACTGGCCAGAAGAATTCAATTTTATATATATATATATATATATATATATATATATATATATATATATATACACATATATATATATGAAAAGATTACTTAACTTTTAAATATTAATTTTATCTAAACAGCAATGTTTCTTGGTAAAATTTCCAGGCTTTAGGGGTTGTGGTTTTAAACAGTGTTTCCATTTTTTATTTTATTTTTATATCTTCACTTTGTTCCACATCGTTTTCAAAATAGAAACAGGAGATATGTAGAAAACTTATATATATATATATATATATATATATATATATATATATATATATCATAATTAAGTAATTCATCAAGTCAGGAAGAAACCTCAACAGAATGCAGAAAGCACTGGACAGCCGTTTCGCTCTATATTTGGGACTCATCAACAGTGCGCATCCACTACCGAGAATTGAAACCAGGAAGTTATGATATGAGGCAAACTTCATACCAACTGTGCCAATGGGCCTTGGTGATGAAGAGATAACGAATTAGAATTTCTATTATATATATATATATATATATATATATATATATATATATATATATATCTCCTGTTTTTATTTTATTTATTTTTTATATAACAGGCAAGAAGAGTATGAACAAATAGAAGAACTTCACTAGAAAC
This sequence comes from Acanthosepion esculentum, assembly GCA_964036315.1. Lineage (NCBI taxonomy): Eukaryota > Metazoa > Mollusca > Cephalopoda > Sepiida > Sepiidae > Acanthosepion > Acanthosepion esculentum. The sequence goes on from OZ038499.1 coordinate 51,877,302, forward strand.
AAGGAAAAGAGTACTAAACTGTTAACACAGTATGCATCCTCCTATATGGCAGTGAGTACTGGATGACCTCCTCAAAGATAAAGAGACTTGAAGCAACCAAAATATAGTTCCACAGAAGGATGCTGAGTATACCATGGATGGACATGTGAGCAATGACAAAGTTTTAGTAAAAATAGAACCAAATAGGAAATTTATACAAAACATCAAGAAAAATGAGCTGAAATTGCTAGGATGAATAATGAGGAAAGAGGACTTAGAAAATCTGATACTCACAAGATAGATTGAAGGCAAGACAGACAGAGTAAAAAATATACATAACATGCTTGAGAAAATGGATGGTGGAACAAAGTTTAGGAGAAATAACACAAAGATAAAATTTATTAAGGGCTACGAATAAGAGGAAGTTGAGGAGAGCCACGATCAGCTACGTTCTGCAGGGAGATGGCATATAAAGAAGGAGAAAATTAATATTTACCAGACCAGACTTTTTGAACATACATTAAAGAAATTATATCTTCTGAATTTTAATGCTACATCAATTGTTATTATTCTGTCTTCTTGAACCCTGTTCTTTTATTGTCCCTTCTACATTTAGTAACCCCTTCCAACTTAGTGGCTTTATCACCTTGTTTAGAATGAAATGATTAAAAACAACGTCGAGCAAAAGGAAAGAGTTCATCAGAAGAATTCATGCTGGGGACATAAAGAGCCGTGTGAGTTCAGCTTCAGAAAATGGCATATCATCTCTGAAAGATAGCAAAGAATTTATACACATCTCTACCCAGGTGCACCGAAGCAATTATTCAATCTAAGAGAAGCCACATGAAATATTAACAAAGTACAGTATCTTCTTGAAATGAACATGATGTAATAAATTTTCATTATATATATTTTTCTATTTTGAAACACTTTATCTGTTTTGGAGTGTGTGAGGAGATTGAAAAACTCTTATAGGGTTGCCTCTCATCTTCAGCAGTTACTCAGAACACCTGCTGCAAAATATGATAATTAAGTGTGTATAAATGACTCCAAAGGAACCAATGTTTCATCTGTAGCAAACACTATGGAAAACATCCAATTATATGCTGGCAATTATGAAAAATTTACAATAGTTTAAATACTTTCTTGATACAGTATTATATATTATATATGTGCCGAGCCGGGAAATTTTTCTCCCTGGAATCGATCCTCCAAATCTATAAATCAACCATTCGCCCTTGCATGGAGTATTGCTGCCATATATGGTCTGGAGCCCCTGCTGTTTGCCTCAGGGTTCTTGATAAGATCCAGAGACGGATATGCAATGTAATTGGCCCTGATCTGTCATCTCATCTGCAGTCGCTCTCTCACAGACGCGCCGTTGCCTCGCTCTGTCTTTTTTACAAATACTTTCACGGTAATTGCTCTGATGAGCTGCTTTCGCTGGTTCCCAGGCCTCATGAATTTAAGTGTCCTGCGAGGCTGGCATCCCGTTCCCACCCCTTCACCGTTGAAACTGTTAGATGTAGACATCTCTTCTACTCCAATAGCTTCATGTCTCGCACATCTCGCCTGTGGAAATTCTTTCCTTATTCCTGTTTCCCTGACAAATACAATCTCCAACTATTTAAGTGTAATGTCAATCAACATCTCCAGTTGCCTTGATCTATCCACTTCCCTTCTCCACATCCTTTCACCTTTCATTCCTATCTGCTCTCGCTCCAAATCTTCTGTAACCCCCTTGCCTTGATCGATCCACTATCTTTCTCCACATCCTCTCCTTTACCACTCCTATCTGCTCTTCCTCCAAACCTTCTGTAACCCCTTGCGTGCTAGTGGCTTCCAGCCTTGCTTGGGGTGATAAGCTTAAATATATATATATATATATATATATATATATATGGAGAGAGAGAGAAGAAGTGAAAGTTAAATAGTGATCTGAAGATCATGAGAGTATGAAATTTGAGTTAGGACTTGGTCAGGCTGTTCTTTGACAGGAGTTTACATTGTAAAGCATTTTCTTGCTCTGTCAGGGTATTAAGGACTTTTCTTTACTGATTGCCTTTAGGTCATTTT
>OZ038499.1:51884356-51904356 GCA_964036315.1 Acanthosepion esculentum
ATAACATTACTAGTGATCACTCCAAACACCATTATATTGACTGGATATATTATCCAATTCTTTCCAAATCTTCTGCACTGTCCTCAGATAAACACCCAAATGTTTGTATTGCATCTTCTGGTGCAAATGTAAAGCCGTACAGCATGCTGTTTTAAAATTGAAAGTGAATGGCATCATGGTGCTGTTTTTCACACAGATGGTGCCCAACTGACCCTACAATATTGTGCAGTTGACAAAATCAAAAACAAACAATGCACATATGTATGAGGAGGATTTACCCATCACACCCTGTGTGTTTGTGTGTGTGTGTGTGTGTGTGTGTATATATATATACAGTGTAACCCGGATATAAGAGACCCGGATATAAGAGAGATTTTCTCTGGTCCCAAATTAGAGCCTGTGTTAATAAAACAAAATAGACCAAACCTTGATATAAGAGAAACCCGGATATAAGAGACAACGTCTCCGGTCCCGACAACTCTCTTATATCTGGGTTACACTGTATGTATATATATATATATATATGTATGTATGTATGTATAGATAGATAGATAGAAAAAGATGCAGGAAGGGTGTGCTAGAAGGTTCTGAGTATGATAAAGAAGTATTTTCAAAGTAAGAAAAAAGGCATTTATCATATTTTACAAGGTAGTTAGGCTGAGAACTTTGCACTACATTTTTTTTATACATATGTGTGTTTTTATGTACTCCTGGCATACATATATGTAAATATTCTTGCATATATTTAGGTGAACATCTGATTATATATATATATATATATATATATATATATATATAGTACTTCATTCCAATATTTTGATCAAACAATAAATGCAGATGAAAAATTAATCATCTTGCCAGACAACCTTGACAAGAAAAATAGGAACCATTTCCCTCCCCACCCCATAACCCCTTTACCCTCATTCTTTACACTAACCCAACACTCATCAAGACAACCAAATACCCCTCAGCACCAACACTCTCCATACCACTCATTTTCCTTTTTACCCAAACGTTTATTGCTTTCTCCTTAGCCAATATTATGGCTGCTCAGATTTTGAGTGAAAAAAATCTTTTTTTTTTTAAATTCCTCTTCACTCCACATACCCATATATATATATATATATATATATATATATATATATATATATGCGCATGTGTGTGTGTGTGTTTCTGGATATATATATATATATATATATATATAAAGTAGTCTGGTACAAGGATTAATATGGACAAAAAGGAAGACATTGTTGCCTTATTTACAAAATTAGGAGATCAGTCGATTCTACTACCTTGGTTTCAACCTTTCAGTATTGATAGGTGGTTTGTATCAATTGATTTCTGAATCCAACTCTGACCATGAATCTTTTCAGTATTATAAATATATATATATATATATATATATATATATATTGTTAAATATAACAGAGAACTAATGTCTATTATGTTTGTTCATGAGCCATACATGACTACATGAGAGAAAGAAATTTTATCACGAGAACCATCTGTTTAGATGCAATGTAATATGTTGTGACTGGTTTGTACGATATCATAGAACCGCATTATGAATTTATGGCCTGCGTCTGCTATTCTGCAACCATTATCATCGGATAGCAAACTTCTATGTAAACATAACAGGATGTCATCTTTCATGGCGAACATCTCTGTTGTATTGTCCATATAACCACTCTGATGATGGCTCGTGTGAGCCGAAACCTTAGATCGAGGAATAGTAAAATAAAAAAAATATCCAAATGTTGGACAGTTTTTGTCTTAATTTTCTCCCAAAACTAAAGCCACTATACAAAGCTCTAAGAACAGCTCATGATCAAACATAATAAACATTGATTGTCTGTTATATTTAACAATATATGTTTGAATAATCATCTGCTGCCCCAGTGCACTAAATTCATATATATATATATATATATATATATATATATATATATATTTCCTGAGACCCATAGGGGCACCATGTGTACTACAGCCACAGCAGAAGTGGTATTTCTTGGGCAAGATGGTCTGACGGAGCCCAAACCTCTCCAGGCCAGTTTTGAATTTTTTCACCTAGGCTGGTTGCCACCCAAGGTTATGCATAGCTGGGAGGAGAAGAGGATTCATACATTTCCCAAGAGTAATGGATCCAAACGGATTTCAACTCAGGTCTCTGATTCCTCAATCTAAGACGCTATTCATTACTACACCATGCCTCGTGTATATATATATATATATATATTAATATGATAGATTTTTATATATCTTTAAACCTTATTTTTAGTGGATACCCCTATTTTGAGTAGACACTCCATTTATTTTAAACAGTATATATTTTTTTTTCTACTAGTTGGATCATTTGAGAAATCTTATTAAACAAAAACATTTTTATCCAGTTGAATTTAAACCTGCATCCTCCTTAGCAGCAGGAACCAGAATATGCCTATTTTTTATGGTGACTGAAGAAAAAAAAATAATGTAAAAGGTTTAAGGCTCAATTGATATCAAGTACTTCCAGCCAGCCCTTTACAAGCAGAAGTGGTTATGAGGCTTAAGTATAATTAGCCTTTGATTTATTTATTATATAACATCCTCTCTTTGATGATTTTCATTTTAATAATCCTGACAAAATTCACAGAATTACTATGCTGAGAGAACATGCACTTTGGATTTTTATTCAGCAGTAAATACACTAATCAAAGAAGGAAACAAAATATTTTTTATTTAAAAGCTGAATATTCTGGCTTTATAAAACAAAACTTAAGCCAACTAGATTAAATTGTTTAAAATAATAGTATAATTTTTCCAAGCCACACAAATGAAAATATTTTGAAATAATCAAATATTGAGGAAAAAATTAGGAAATTCATTAAGAGAAAATTATAATTAATACTCAGTTACTATAATTTGAGCTTTTATGACAGGAAGAAATGGAAGGGAAAAAAACAAACTATTAACAAATAAAATAAAAAACAAGTTAATTCTTTGAGAAAACCACTCCAGAAAATTGGAAATTGAATTAATCAAGTCGAGTAGCATCAACAATGTGTTAAAATGTGGAAAAAGGTGAAAAACCTCAATAATATCATACAATTAAGACTTCGACAGAAGAAATGTCCTGGTCTCAACAAAAACGTTTAAGTAATATTTCAACCTTGACCACACTAAATTTAAGATGTCTGCAGAAATGGAACATAAAGCAATATTCATCCAATCATTACAAAGTCTATCTTCAAATATAAACAATCACAAAACTAATGATGAGAAAATTGAGAAATCTATAAAAAAAAAACTAAGAAATAATAAAGCATCACTTGACACTGAGACTAAACTTTTGATAAAAGCTTACTTTCTCCTCAAATTCACTAACAAGCTTCTCTATTTTATGAAATGTGTTTGGAACCAGAGATGCATCCCCAAAAAGTGGGGTTTATTATACATTAATGAACACTTTTCACTTGAGGTGTATCCGCTGAATCATGGGTATATCATGGAAGGACAATGTACCAAACACCGGATTTCTGTCTCTCGTTGGCTTAACAACCATGTTCCCTCTACTCAGACAGCACAGGCTCTGATAGCTGGGTCATGTTCATGGATATATTAATGCCTATAATGGCAACTGGATATATTCTTTCTTTTCAAACACTCCCATTTTGTGATGTATGGTGGCCGTTAATTATTAAGTATAACTCAAGACTTCAATGTTAAGATAAAACAGTATTTAATTCCAACTGCAAATAAATCCTTAACAAGAACAAAGAAGTAAAAAGTCAACCAAAGATAATTAACCATTTCAGTGAACACCTTGTTAGTAGCGCGGCTCGGCTTAACGTCTGGTAAATCCTAAATCAAAACCCAAATCATCGACGCACAATAATTCACACTAATTCAACTGGATAGTTTTACTCAATAATTACTCAATAATCACTCCAGTCAGTAGCCTGACACTGCTATTTATACATATACATATATTCATAAGTCCAGAGAGTCACGTTCGAACCTTGGTGTTGGTAGTTACTCATTTTCTTCCTATATGTTGATCAGTAAAATTAAAACAAAATGTCTGGTGTCTTTAATAACATTTGCCTTGAAGAACATTAGCTACTTAACTACAAGGTGGTTAACATTGGTGGTAATGTTAACCACCTGATGAGATGTCTAAATTAGACATTGAAACAAATAAGCATTTTTGTTTTGGTAACTTGCATGTTCCAATTTAACAGTTTAAAATAAATATATTATTAAGTATAACTCAAGACTTCAATGTTAAGATAAAACCGTATTTAATTCCAACTGCAAATAAATCCTTAACAAGAACAAAGAAGTAAAAAGTCAACCAAAGATAATTAACCATTTCAGTGAACACCTTGTTAGTAGCGCGGCTTGGCTTAACGTCCAGTAAGTCCTAAATCAAAACCCAAATCATCGATGCACAATAATTCACACTAATTCGACTGGATAGTTCCACTCAATAGTCACTGCAGTCAGTAGCCTGACACTGCTATTTATACACCTGGTGGAAAATATATATTCATAAGTCAAGATTATCACACTAATTCCAACTGCAAATAAATCCTTAACAAGAACAAAGAAGTAAAAAGTCAACCAAAGATAATTAACCATTTCAGTGAACACCTTGTTAGTAGCGCGGCTCGGCTTAACGTCCAGTAAGTCCTAAATCAAAACCTAAATCAAAACCCAAATCATCGATGCACAATAATTCACACTAATTCGACTGGATAGTTCCACTCAATAGTCACTGCAGTCAGTAGCCTGACACTGCTATTTATACACCTGGTGGAAAATATATATTCATAAGTCAAGATTATCACACTGAAACCTCGGGTGTTGGTAGTTACTCATTTTCTTTCTATATGATAATTATTTACATTGTTTGGACTAGCAAAATATTGATTAATATTTTTTTCTCTTTACAGGTAAGCATTCTTTATTTACACTCCTGAACAACTAGGTAAGTGAAATCATGACATCTCTTTTTTGTCAGCTTTATTACAATTCTTTATTCATTTTGTGACGTACGGTGTCCGTTAATAATTAAGTATAACTCAAGACTTCAATGTTAAAATAAAACAGTATTTAATTATAACCGTAAATAAATACTTAACAAGAACAAAGAAGGTCAAAGAAAGATAACCATTTCAGTGAATAGCTTGTTAGTAGCATGGCTTAATGTCCAGTAAATCCTAAATCAAAACCCAAATCACCAATGCACAATAATTCACACTAATTCAACTGGATAGTTCCACTCAGTAATCACTGCAGTCAGTAGCCTGATACCGCAATTTATACACCGGGTGGAAAACATATATTCATAAGTCCAGAGTGTCACACTTGAACCTTGGTGTCAGTAGTAACTCATTTTCTTCCAAAATGACATCCCATTAATTTACTATTCAATAAAAGATACAACATAACTAATGTTTTTTATTATAGAACGTCTGCAAATTTTCGATAGAACATATAGAAATAAATTAAAACTGAAGAAAAAGGGAATGAGTGCAAAGATTACTGCAAAGGTAAGACTATTGTCTGCATAATTTTTAACCTCTTGGAAACATTGGAACTACATTGCAATGTTATCTGGTCTTTTTTCTATACTATATCAAGGAATATCATGTACGTTTTTTGGTGTTGTTTTACAGCGAGGTTCATCCTGCACAAAAGCCCAGGGGCCACTCGAGCTAGAGGGTTATGTTAAGAGGCAGGATGTATGGATAGGAGAGAATTATTAACCCTAAACATGAACAGGTTAAGTTTGTAGTGACCAGGGAAACATCCTCTTGGGAGTTGGTTCCACAGACCAGTGGTTCATGGGAAGAAGCTGTTTGAGTGGAACTTACTTGAAGATGGAGAGAATGTGTGTGGTTTGCTACAATGTAAGTGGCATGGCAAGGCCTTGTTGTGAAGGTTATGCCTGGCAGAACTAAGGAATGCAGTTCATCTGCGCTCTTTCAGTGAAAGTAGTCATAGAACAGCAAGAGGCTTGCCACATCCCACCTGTAAGAGAAAGGTTGGTGGCTGAAAAATAATTTGTTACCCATAAGGACTCTGGTACACTTTGAACTTATTGAGGCTGGAAAGTGCACCCTGGGCAGTTCCCACCCAAATTCTCATCTGACTTGTTTGAGTCGATCCTTCACAGCTACAAACCTACCATTCATAGAATACTGTTGTCATATATGGTCTGGTGTCTTCGCTGTTCATCTCAAGCTTCTCAACAGAATCCAAAGATGAATATGTAATGTGATAGGTCCTGATCTGGCATCTCGTCTACAGTCACTTTCTCACAGACATGATGTGGCTTCACTCTGTCTTTTCTACAAATATTTTCATTGCATCTGTTTGACAAGCTATTTTCACTGGTGCCTGGACTGCATGAATTTAAGCATGCTACTGGGTTGGCATCTTGGCCCCCACCCTTTTACTGTCAAAACAGTTAAATGTAACCACCTCTTCTACTCCAACAGCTTCTTCTCTTGCACTTCCTAACAGTAGATCTCTCTTCCTCTTACTTGCTTCCCTGATAACTATAATCGTCAAAAATTTTAAATGTAATGTCAATCGACATCTTCTGATGCCTTGATCTCTGTCCTTTTTTTTATCCTTCTCTATTCGTTTTATCCTTTCCTCAATCCCCCCCAAATACCCAATCTTTTCTCTTTTACTCTCTGCAACCCCTTACATACTAGTGGCACCCCTTGCTTGGGGTGAAATGCTTATAAAAAAAAAATGTCACAACAGTACTCCATTCTTGACCTGAACTGGCTCTTGTTAAGGTAGAGGATAGCATGTGAGTCAGGTACTTACTGGACTGGTACAGGATGCTGACCATTTCACTTTCTGTAGCCCCTTGCGTACTAGTGACACTCTCGGCTTGCTTGAGGGGAAATACTTTAAAAAAATATATATAACAGCTGACAATACTTTTTCTTACCAGTAGTAGATTTTTTGACTTCAACCTGATGTGTTACTTGATAAACGTTTCTTTTTTTTATCATTTCCTCAATCCCCCCCCCATGCCCAATCTTTTCTCTTACTTTTACTCTCTGTAACCCCTTGTGTACTAGTAGCACTCCTGCCTTACTTGGGGCAAAATGCCTATAAAAATAAATTTGTGACAACAGTGCTCCATTCTTGACCTTAACTGGGTCTTGTAAAGATAGAGTATAGCATATGGAGTCAGGTACTTACTGGACTGGTAGAGGGTGCTGACCATTTTACCTGCATCTTTAGTGATGGCTCATATATATATATAAGTTCCACTTCAGGTCAGGTGTGAGTTTAAGGCCCAATAATCCTTCAAGGCACAGTGCTTTTCTGAGGGGACATCCATTCACCGTGACTGGTGGTAGTTCAGGGATCCGATCAATCAGGGTAGTAACTAGTTTGGTTAGCAAGGAATGTAATGATAACCAACCGGCTTTTTCCACTGAGTAATTCTTGCTTGATCAAAATAGCGATCAGCTGCCAATCTCTGATCACTAAGATTTTTAGAGGTGTACCTGAGAATAATCTTAGGCATTTTATTTCTGCAAGTCAAAAAGAGAATTGGTCCGAAGATCAAACCCATTGATACTAACAGGATGATACATTCGGAAAAATGAGATTCATTCACTACTACTACTACTACTACTATTTCTCTTTCTAAGAATTTTACATGTCTATAATGTACTGTGACAGTTGACACTAAAAATCTCTATTTATATGAGAAGATAAGTTCATCTATCATCTGGTTCCCACTCCTCCCCAGTCTTTTGAACAGGAGTAAAGGTTTATTCCTTGTTTCTTGTCTAAAATTGGGTTTACAGTTCCTTCTAAAATATTCTCATTCTCTTTCACTCCTAGTAACTCCTTGCGTCTTAGTGGCATTATTGACTTGATTGGAGTGAATTAAAAAAAATGTTATTCGTAAAACATCAATTGCAGTTGCGAGCAAAGAGCCCATAAGTAAGACCATATATGATCTGGAATTCATAGTCATCCTTCTTCTAGGTTGGTTGCCAACCCCAGCTAGAGAGCCTAGTCTTCCCTCATATTTAACCCATAGATGGGGATGAGGAAAAATTAATTCATATCTTTCAAATAGAATTAGTTACATTTATTTTCATGCAATATCCCTTGGAAAACTAGTGAATTCATGTCTTCTCCCTCCAGCTTTGGGTTAAATATTAAAGCAGACAAGGCTCTTCAAACATTACAGTACCAGCACATATATTTCTGCTATAAGAGAATATAATTTGCATTCAAAATGAAGATCATTAATAGCAACAGTTTTGTTTTTTGTTTGACGTTACATAATGTAAATAACAATTTCTAATCTTTTTGCAAAGTTGGTGACATTTTCTACCAAACAATGAGACGAAAGGATGAGATAAGAATAAAAAAAAAATACTTTTATTATAGAAGAATAAATTCTTTGGATTTTTTCTTCCTTCTTTTGTCAAAGAAAATATCAAGTTAGGCAAAACAGACATACGAAAAATAGATTGGAAGCATCGATAAACTCTATTCTAAAAATATTTCTCATGGTTAAAAAAAATTACAATGATACTAAGATTTCAAGAAGTTAGATGTGTGTTTTGGTGAGGGTAGTGGTGAATACAGGCTTGCAGTGTACACACACACACACACATATATATATATATATATATATATATATATATATATATATATATATATATATATTGAGAAAATTGTAGGACAAAGTGGAAAAAAGTTTATTTGTGAAGCGTTTTGTCCTTCAGGCTTCTGCGGACTAAATTTATTATGTTGGTAGGACTACACATGCACATGGCAAAGGGGTGCTGGGAATTTCAGAATTTAAAAAATTTTTTTTTTAATTCATTATGATGTAAATGTCTAGAGATTGCCTTGATTGCAAGGTCATCTACAGTAAGCTTGCGCCCTGGCTCTTACAATGTTTCACTTTCCTGGCAGATCATCTAATATCACAGTGATGGTCTCAGCCTTTTGGCTAAGATCAAAGTGTAGTATCTGTTCGCGGATTGCTCACTGAATGATCGCCTATGGGGCCGGGATTCCTTCTCCGATACGGGCCGGCGGCAGGGATTCGTCCCTGCGCTGGTGGTATCGTGGCTACGTCTGACTAGCTATGACCAGCTCTGACCAGCTTGGACAAGCTATGACCAGCTAAGACCAGCCAAGACCAGCTATGACTAGCTAAAGCCAAAGCACTGCGACCCGGGTGAAAACTCGGGTCCATTCCCCCTCCCTTCCCACGTTAAACTCCGACCTTGTGTCACAACCTGACCGTGTGGGAGGTCAAGTAAATCCCGTGTAGTATCTGTTCGCAGATTACTCACTGAATGATCACCTATGGGGCCAGGATTCGTTCTCCGATACAGGCCGGCGGCAGGGATTCGTCCCTGCGCTGGTGGTATCGTGGCTACGTCGGACTAGCTATGACCAGCTTGGACAAGCTATGACCAGCTAAGACCAGCCAAGACCAGCTATGACTAGCTAAAGCCAAAGCACTGTGACCCGGGTGAAAACTCGGGTCCATTCCCCCTCCCTTCCCACGTTAAACTCCGACCTTGTGTCACAACCTGGCCCTGTGGGAGGTCAAGTAAATCCCGTGTAGTATCTGTTCTCAGATCGCTCGCTTAATGATCACCTTTTGTCTGAGATTCGATCACTGATACAGGCCGGTCACAGGGATTTGTCCCTGTGCTGGTAGTATCGCGGCTACGTCTAGCTATGACCAGCTTTGACAAGCTATGACCAGCTAAGACCAGCAAAGTCCAGCAACCCGGGTGGAAACACTCGGGTACCCCTTCCCTCCCCACATTAAAAACCGACCTTGTGTCACAACCTGACTCAGTGGGGGGTCAAGTAAATACATATCACAGTGAGGGATACATACTAACAAAAATGATGGAAAGAAAAAGAAAAATGAATTTGGCTAGATAAAAGAAAAAAATTCCCAGCACTCCTCTGTCGTGTGCATGTGTAGCCCTACCAACATAATAAATTTAGTCCAATGAAGTCCTGAAGGACAAAATGCATCACAAGTAAACTTTTTCCACTTTGTCATATAATTTCCCCAATATTGTTCTTGATATATAAATATATATATATCGTTATCTCATGTATACACACATACATATTTTTTTTTACAGTGCAGTTCACTCTGTACAAGAGGCACTCAAGGTAGAGAAGGTTACAGAATAATAGGCACAGCTCATGCAGATATTTCGAAAAGATAATGGTCACCCCAAGACATGAACTTTGAAGATTGTAGTGATTGGGAAAACGTCCTCTTGGGAGTCAGTTCCACAGACCAGTGGCTTGTGGGAAGAAGCTGTTCAAGTGAAATTTACTTCTCACCAATGGAATACAGAGAGAATGAGGGTGGTTTGCCAAAATGTGTGTAGTATGGCCAGTCCTAGCTGTGAATGTTAGAACTGGTGTTACCGAGGAATGCAGTTCATCTATGCACTCTCAATGGACGTAGCAATAAGTCTGTGAGAGAGGTCTTGCAGCATGGAGAATAATTTGTCAGCTGCAGATATGACCTTGGACCCTATCAACCCTGGAAAGTGAGTATTGAGCAACTCCTTCCCAAATATGTCAGCAGTACTCCATTTTAGGACAGATCTGTCTCTTGTAAAGGTAAAGTATAGTATGAGGAGACAGGAACTTACTGAAGCAATACAGGGAACTGACCCATTTTTCCAACATCTTTAGTGATGGATCGTATGTACAAGTTCCACTTGAGGTCTGAATTTAAGTTTAAGGCCCAATAGTCACTCAAGGCAGAGGGCCTCCATGGGGGAGCATTTATTCATCATGACAGGTGGTAGTTCAGGGTCCGATCAACATTAAAAAGTTAATGATTGAAGCTCATAATGAGATCTATGACAATAAAATATCCATAGAAATTCCCTGATTTCATTGTTAAATATTTGAGCTTAACAACTTTAACAAAATATTGCAATAACAATCACCAATCTAAATGCTGGTCATTATTTTAAGAAGTGGGTACAAATGAAAAGATTTGAAATTGACAATTTTTTCCCATTTCATTTTAACAGCCATTAAACACTTCTTTCTTTCTTTCTTTCTTTCACTGTAACCATTTAGTGCCTTTTTCCCATCTTTCCAAGTGATCAAAATGGAACAGTCCATTATTTATGAGATATTGGTAGGGTGTAACAGTTGAGCAAATTAACAAAGGGAGGGAACAGTCAATTACATTTTTTAAGCATTTCATCCCAAGCAAGACAGGGGTGCCACTAAGATTGCGACGGGTTACAGAGAATAAGAGCAAGAGTAAAGAGGGGTGTTTGAGGAAAGGATATAGAGAAGGACGGGGATCAGGATGAAGGCATCAGAGGATGTCGACTAAGATTACACATGAATATTTGAAGATTATAGCCATCAGGGAAGCAAGTAGGAGGAAGGGAGTTTCACAGATGGGAAGTGCGAGAGAAAAAGCTGTTAAAGTAGAAGAGGCGGTTAAATTTAACTGTTTCGACAATGAAAGGGTGGGGACCAAGATGCCAACCTAGTAGAACACTTAAATTCTTGCAGTTGGGATACCAGTGAAAGTAGCTTGCGAGAGAAGTTGCCATGAAAATATTTGTAGAAAAGACAGAGGGAAGACACTTCTTTCTTTCTTTCTTTCTTTCTTTGATTTTCTCACTGAAACCAAGTAGTGTCTTTTCCCCTCTTTCCAGATGATCAAAATAGAATACTCCATTATTTATGAGGTGTTGGCAGGGTATAATGGTCGTGTGAACTAACCAAAAGAGCGAGGAACAAGCACAATTATAATACGATTATTATAGTTTGGATATATGGAACAAAAAGTAAGGTGCAATTTTAATCTGATGCTAGGTGTATATATGACCGCCAAGTGTTTTCAGTCAAAACCCTTTCATGGTAAAAAAGGGCAATTCATTACCTATATACCTATATATTAAAGTATTCATATATTAAGTATTTTATCAATTCCGTGGTCATTAATAATAAAATATCTGAAATGGTTTCTTTATTTTTTTCCCCTTCTTTTAGTGAAACTCAAAACCTTTTTGCATCACAAAGTGTTTGGGTTGCTTGGCAATTAAAATTACCAAAAAAAAAAAAAAACATACAAAATAAAGCTACAAACAGAAAAAAAAATTTCTTTGATGTAATTTTAACACATTGTTGAGTAGATAAATACTGTCTGGCATTTTTTTTGCACAATGCAAATATCTTAGATGCACAAATTAGATAAAGATTTAAAACATGAAGCCGCCTGCTATTGACCGATAGTAAGCTAATTTCACCGTCCACTGCTGTTGTAGTGAAATTGGTCATTGTTGGCTTACGGCCACATCAAGTTGAAACACTGGTTCCTGTATGAACGAGGAAGTTAAGCAATGTTGAGCCTGGTCAGTAATTAGATGGGTGACCGCTTGGCAAGACCAGATTCTGCAAGCTTGCGTTTGTGGGCGATGGATCAAAGCTGGAAATTGGAGAGCTCCAATTCAAATCAGGTTCATTATATTCATGATCATAAATCCCATCGTCTCATAGGGTCCCTATGGCATCACAGGTGCTTCATGGGCAAGACAGGGGAAATACCTGATGCTGTAAGTTTAGATATGTGATTGGTGTAATGAATAATGGCTCAGAGTTGTTAATCTGAGAGCTGAATTCATTATATTCATGCATAAATAAAGTTGGTAAAGATAAGAATCCAAATCTTCCCCAGTTATGGATTAATTAGTAAAACTTGTATCACTAAACCATTATTAGCTAAAAAAAAAAAAAAAAAAAAAAAAAAAAAAAAAAAAAAAAATTTGCATACAAAATATTTAGATTTTGGCACCCATAGAGGTGTTGATATGCCACTAAATAAAAACAACAAAATCAGCCAAACTAAAACATGATTGAGGCTTTGAACCAAATGAGACTAAGTTTTATGAACTATTATTAAAAAAAATTTTTTAATCAAATTCACCCCATGCAAGGCAGTAAAGCCACTAAGACACAAGGGGTTACTGGGTGTGGAAAAATTAGGAAACAGAAAACGTTGCTAAGGAGTGAGAACAATAGAAGAGTAATCAGGAAAACAGTAGATAACGATTGACATTACATCTGAATTTTTGAAGATTAAAGTTGACTGGAAAGCAAGAAGCCAGGAGAGAATTCCACAAGTGACAAGTGCAAGAAAAGAAACTCTTAGCATAGAACTTATGATTACATCTAGCCAGCTCAACTGTAAATAGATGAAACCTTGTTCCCAGTCTTGTACTGCGCTTAAATTCATGTCTTGGTACCATAGCAAAGAGCTCATCTGAACAATTGAAAGTATTTATAGAAAAGGCTACTTTATGGCAATGGGAAAGTAACTGAAGCTGAGATGCCAGGTCAGGACCAATAACATTGTTAATTCATGTCTGGATTTTATCCAGACTATTTAAATGTATAGCAGAATCTCAACTCCAGTCTAGTGATGCACTTAAATTCATAGACGCTAGGTACCATAGCGAAGTGCAAGCCTGCTAACTAAGAATGCTTATCAAACAAATCTCACAGACTGTTCTTATAGGAGTGATTTCAAAAACCCATGACCTTGTGCCAGTTTTGAATTTTTTTTCTTTGACTAATGTTCACCCAATATAAGGCACAAGAGTCATTCATGATGGAGAGCTACTGAATGAAGTGTGTGATATGAATGTAAACAGAGGGAGCAGACCATGAGGATAACGGATACAGATAACAGAGACATTTTTGTAATCATTTCACCCCAAGAAAGGAAATAATGATACAAGGAGTTACTGGGAGTGAAAGAGAACAAAAAGACTTTAGTGAGGGAAGAGTGGAACACACAGTTAGCTGCATCTAGCTATTTCCACAGTAAAATGGCGAGACCTAGTGTCCAATCTAGTCGCATTCTTGAATTCATGTGATCAAGGTACCAAGGAGGATAGACCATTATAACCATATATATATAGTATAGCTGGCCACTTGTATTCGAGGATACCTGTTTACTAGGGTGGCTAGCCAATCCCTGTTGTCGATGCTTGCTCAGGGGTGTTTGTGTTTGTTCAAAACCCACAAAGCCAACCTGTGGTTTATACTGCAACTATTCTGAGCAGACCTTAGTTACAGTTTCTGGGAATGAGCGTGTTACCTAGTGTGATCAACAATTTGAATAAGGCCAGCATGCTCAAACCCTCCGCCACGATGACTTGTGACTTTGTGCTAGGAGAGCTATCGACAGCCCCCAAGGGTTAAATCTACCCAATTTTACCCACAAGGCTTGGGTCAACACGTGGTGCCACACACGGGATTGACCTCTCCAGTCTGATAAGCATCAGGAAGTCTCCTTCCTGACAAATCAACCATGGTGAGAGTTGAACACTGGTCTCATGGTCAGAATGTGAACGTTCTAACCACTTGGCCATGTGCCCATAAGAAAATTATATATCAAGAGAGAGAGAAAGAGAGTGACTATTTTCCCAAATGAAAATTCTTCATTTATAAGAACATTCCACTTGAGAGAAGTGCAAGAAAAGAAAATATTAGGATAAAATACACAGTAGCATCTAGCTTGTTCCACAATAAAATGGTGAGACCTAGTTGCCAATCTAGTAGCATTCTTAAATTCATGTGATCAAAGTAGCAAGGAGGGGAAGGTCATTAGAACAACTGCCATAAAAATATTTGCAGAAAAGACAGAGGAAAGCCACATCCCATCAGTGAGAAAACGACTGAAGTCGAGATGACAGGTTAGGATCATTTAAATTGAAGACATTTCTTTGAATATTGTCATCTGAGGAAATCTTTCATCCTGTAATAGTCAGTTGCTTAGCTTAATTTGTAATATATATAAATGTGGGTAGAAAAAAAAAACAAACGCTTATAAGATAGTGCGAATCACAAAGAACTGCCAGGGACCCTAACCAGGCTGCCCCTTGTATGAATTTATTTCGTATATCTGACACATGAAGACACAACACTTCAAACCTAACATTGAAAACACAGTGCAGCTGATTAATTATTTTTTACCTTAAAAATCACTTTCCCCATAGACGAAAAAAAAAACATCACAAGCTCCTTTATGACTATTTCCTTAGTTCCACCAACTCTTAACCCCACAGCTAAGATCCACCATACCACATACATTGAAGCAAACCACCCTCATTCTCTTTTTATTCCATTAGTAAGAAAGAAGTTCCACTTGAAGAGGTTCATCACACAATCTAATAATTTGTGAACTAATTCCCAAGATGATGCTTTCTCGACCATTACACTCTCAACCTGTTAAAGTCAAGTGTTATCTGTTATTTTTTTAATTGTTTTCCCCTTCAAGCAAGGCAATAATGCTACTAAGAGGCAGGGGCTTACAACGTGCAAAAGAGAATGGTAAGACTTTAGTTCTTCAGTATCTGCCTATATTTCTGAGATGAGGTATTATGTACACTATTTACATTATTCGGACTATCGTCCTCATCTTTGTCGCCATATTTATTACGTTTCAGCCATTGTATGCTTCAGCCTTCCAATCTGAAGAAGGCTGAAGCATACAATGGCTGAAATGTTGTAATAAATATGGCGACAAAGATGAGGACGATAGTCCAAATAATGTAAATAGTTTAGTTCTTCAGCATTTAACACATCCCCCGTTTATATATTATATTTATTATATTTATAAATTAAAAATACAATTATCAGTATGTCCCTTCCTTTGCGTGCATGACTAGTCATGGCAACGTAAATTTGGTCTGATGAAGTCCTATTAACGAAACATGAAACACGAAAACCTTTTTATAAATTGACATACTTTTTTTCCTAAAATAGGTATGATGTAAGTTTATTCTTTGAAACAGTATTTCCTTTTTCATTATATATTAATTTCTTTAGACATACATACATACATACAGAGTGCGATGCATAAATTGTCGCCATGCATATCTTTAATTTCATACATGCCAGTCATTTGTTTTTGATTTTGTCAACTGCATAGTATTGTAGGGTCAGTTGGGCACCATTTGTGAGAAAAACAGCACCACGATGCAATTCACTCTGCCAGAAATTTTGGAAATGGCATGCTGTACTGCTTGGCATTTCTTTTGACATACTGCATACAGGGTGTGATTGTGTAAATTGTTGCCATGTATATTTTTAATTTTGCACTTCATTTGTTTTTGATTTTGTCAACTGCACAATAAAGTAGGGTCAGTTGGGCACCCTCTGTAAGAAAAAGAGCAGCATGATGCAATTCACTCCACCAGAAGTTTTCCACCCCCAAGCAAGGTGATGCTGCCACAAGCAGGGGTTAGAGAGAATGGGAAGACTTTAATGAGGAGAAATGAGGAAAGCACAATGAAAGAACAGGATTCAGGAAGACGAATGATGCTGCATTTAAATTTTTGAAGATTGTAGGTCACAGGGAAGCAAGAAACCAGAAGTCTTCCCATTCTCTCTCACCCCTGTTAGTAGCAGCATCACCTTGCTTTGGGGGAGTGGATTTCTGGTGGAGTGAATTGCATCATAGTGCTCTTTTTCCCTCAGATGAGAAGTACAAGAAAAGAAACTATTAGAACAGAAGTGGTGGCTGCATCTATCTAGTTCAACAGTAAAATGGTGGGACCTAATTGCCAACCTAGTAGCACATTTAAATTCATGTAGTCAAGGCACTAGGGAAAAGAGCTTATCAGAACAGTTGCCTTGAAAATATTCATAGTAAAAAAAAAGGGGAAATCACATCACATTGGCAAGAAAGTGACTGAAGTCGAGATGCCAGGTCAGGATCGATTATATTACAGACCCTTCTTTAGATTTTTTTTCAAGGACCTCAAGCATACAACAAGAGTACCAGACCGGATATCGATGAATGGTAGATTTCTAAATGTACAAGATGGATTCTGACGAGGAAAATTTTCTGGAATGACACAGTGAACCAACTTTCCTCACAGAATAAACCTAGCATATCATTCCTCCATATCCTCATATATTGCCATTCTTAGCGCTTCGTCATGCCACTCATACAACCACCTCCTTCACTAAGCCCCAAGTTTTTGTGGTTCTTTGGTCTTGCATTAGGTGAACATTAAATAAAAAAGAACTCAATTGTAGATGCAAATTCACAAGTAATTCCATTATATTTCCACAAGCCAAACATTAAATACCAAAGAGGTGCTTCACATGCTCAGGCTTGGGCTACACTGGACTATTGTAGTGTGTCTCTTACTCAAGATTATGTCAGAATAGAATCTGTAATCAGTATCACACTAGACTCTAAAGGGAACCAGTTGACCTGGCCTGACCTGACCTCCCAGGCTATGGGAGCAGAATCATATGACTACATTAGCTGTACCTGGTTTTGCAAGCATCAGAACAAGCTGTATGATAAAAACCCCGGGTTTCTTAACCAGGATGGGTTTCAGGTGTCTGTGAGGATCAGATAGAAATTAACATTTATTTTCTATACAGCCCTTGTCTCAATCAATGGCTTCCCATTGAAAGAAATAAAAGAAAATGTATCCTGTCACTGCTTGAAAGAAAACACACCCATTCCCTACTTACAGCACCAACCACTGGGTGTCTCTTGACTTGCTGTTAGGTCGATGTTTACCATTTAAACATGTATTATTCTTTGCATGACCGCCATCTTTTACCACTCCATCAGAGCAAGTGATAATTCTCATTTCCCATGGTTTATCATGGCTTGATTATATTCTCATATACTGTTGAGGATTAGTTAAACACAATTTCTTTCAAGCGTGGCTGGCTGAAAAGGGATGAGGGTGTGGTGTGCATAAGGCTGCAGTATAGAGAAATACATGTACAAGTATTATGAAAGACTCTAGTTATCTGCTTGTCTGTCTATGAAGGGTTCTTATAGGGACCTGTAGGTAAAATAGGTAAAAGGGTCCGTGACTCAAAAAAGATTGAGAACTATTGATATAGTCAGATATATAACTGACTAACCCAGAGTTTGGTGAAGAGTCTCTCAGACATCGCAGATGAAAATATAAAGTCCATGTTTCAGCTGAACATCAGTAATAAATATGTTGTAGCATACCTACAGATGATAATGGGTATGTCCCCATTCACATAAATACAGTAGTAAATACTGTATGTTGGTCTACAGTTGAAGATTCATTGTGGAATTCACTTGACTCACTTCTAGCAGTTGACTACTTTTTCTCCATGCCACTGTCAAATCTTATATATGTTGTTCTTGTCCTAAGTATTATCATTCATTACCAACCTTTGTTTGATTATTCTATTTAGTAACCTTCCCTAGGTTACAACAAAATACATTTTTTAAAAAATATGCTAGAATTTGAACTCTGCTTACTTATTTCATTTTCAACACTGATAACTTTTACGCAAGCAGCAATTCTTGAAAATCATTCATATTAGAATTTAATTGCAATACACAGAAGCAGAAAGGTGCTTGCTGTTGAGGACAGGTTTCAAAGGGATGAACTTTGTTTTCTGTTTTTTTTTTTTCCTTCTTTTTCCTTTAAACATCAAATTTCTACCTGTCTGTTGCTTTTCAATCTTGAGTTTGAGGATTCGCTTGGGTTTTCAGTTTTGGATATTTTAAGCCATTTTCATGTTTTATCCATTGCGTATAAAACTGGCTAAGAGACATCTGGGAACTAGAGATATTTTCTCCCAAAAGATGTCTTTAGTGCCACTGATACATCAGCTGGACACTAGTGTTTGCTTTCGTATTATGATCATTGATGTTTCTTTCTTAATCGCAGGTTTTGAAACCAATGAAGAAAAAATATATATATATATATATATATATATATATATATACCCTCAGAGGTGACAGGCTGTTTCATGCTAGACGCAATCATCAGGCCGCCCTGACGATTGCGTCTAGCATGAAACTGGCGTACACATGGTGCCCCTACAACTCGTAGGGTCATGGGATAAATGTATACATATATATATGTATACATATACATACACAATACAGTTTAAAAGTTTGAAGCCACCCCCAGAATTGGGAAGAACTTGACAGAAGAGTGAAAGAAAAAAATGAAAAAAGAGCTCTTAGAGTCATTGAAAAAAGAATGGAATCAATTTTCAAACTTATACTTTGAGAAACCTTTGCAACAAATGCCAAAACATTGTGCTGCAGCAATCAAGGCTAAAGGAGGATATTTTGTTGAGAGCAAAATGCTTTTTTTCTTTTTCTCATAATAAAATTTCTAATAAAAGACATGTCTTATTTTTTTTAACCATATATAATAATTATATAAAACCAATGAGATTGTATGGAAAAGAATTGAAAGTTTTGTGAGCCACCAGGAACCTCTTCTTGCCACTGTCAAATGGAGGAAAAAAATAGCATGGTTTGGACATATTACAAGGCACAACTGCCTGTGCAAGAACATCATATGCAAGGCAGCATTGAAGGTGGACGCAAGAGAGGATGCCAACGTAAAAAAATGGTTGGACAATGTCAAACAATGGACAAGTATGATGATACCAGAATTACTGATGACTTCTGTGGAGGAGATTCAGCATGGCTTCTGCATTCGGTTTGGTTTGGTTTGGTTTGGTTTGTTTTATGGCACATCAACCTCAATGGGTCATTTAATTCAGACAAAATTTTTATTGCTGGTAATATGTTTTTCTTCAAAAATCTATTTCTGGGAATATTTTTCCTTGAAGAAATCTATAGCTGGTCATATTTTTTTCAAAGAATGTATAACTGTTTGTATTGCTGGTACTTTTTTTTTTTTTTTTTTTTTTTTTTAGTATTGCTGATAATAATTTTTCCTTCAAAAATTATTGCTGGTAATAATTTTTTTTATTACAAAGTATTTCTGGTATTAAAATTTATTTTTACACAAGTTTGGGTGTTAACTATTTGCCCATAGGTGTGACACCAGCAATTAAGAGGTGGTTCCACACTCTTCAAAAACTCCTGATCAGAGGCCTTGATGTTGGACATAGTTTATCATCTTACGCAGGACAAGTTTCTGCATTCGGTT
>OZ038499.1:51909356-51926856 GCA_964036315.1 Acanthosepion esculentum
TCAAAATCAAACAACATACGTGCACAAAATTAAAAATATAAGATGTCAATAATTTACTCATCGCAACATGTGTATGGGATAACAATATATAAATTTTTATATATCAAGAACAGTTTCAGAGGGAAGGTGTATGACAAAGGGGAAAAATTTTTGTATGATGTGTTTCATCCCTTAGGAGTTCATCAGACGACGTTTGTTTACAGTGATGCAACTACACACACATATGAACAAGAGATGTTAATAATTTCAAATTTTGAAAATATTTTTGAAAAATTTTTTTAAATTGTTTTTTTTTGATTTTGTCTTTTTTATAACCTGGGTGTGGGAGGAGTATTGACACTTCAGAATTCTTGCGGCTCTCTGTTGAATTCACACCGTTTTGGACATATCCAAAACCCAGACAAAGTTAATCTATCACTGTCAGTATACCATGCAGGTGAGGCACTCTGGTCGACCCTTACCTTAATGCCTAACTGGGTAGGCTGAACAGGTGAATTCTTACCTTTCCAAAATGTATGTAAATGAATATAACAAACCTGACAAATAGCGCAACTCAGATCTCCGCTTAACAATTCCAAGCCATCATCTATTACACTATTGTCACATCCAAGCTCACAGCATCTGGTATTCCCAAACAGTCAACTATTCAGGTACTGACCAGGCTTGACATTGCTTAACTTTGGTGACTGTACAGGAAATAGTGTTTCAATGTGATGTGGCCATAAGTCCCAGGATTAAAGAATAATATTGAGTTTGCTGTCAAAGAATAAGAATACGATTTAACATGTTTGTAAATCTGTTGGTAGCCAGTAGAACTCATATGATATAGGCAAGTTCTTTCAAGATAGCTGCAGGAGAAGGTCCAGCAACCAGAATGCCAGTTTGCAACAATACTGATGGAGATAAAAGTTTGAAAAAAAAAAAAGTGCGAAGCAATCCAAATTTGCTGCCACACTTTGTGTGGCCAAAAACAGATACCGTCTTGAAACGCCCACATTTTTGGAGGTGTAGGTTTGCATGTCCTATTTAATAAAAGACACAGGCCAACATCGACCCTGAGACTTACAAAACCACTGATGCAAATCGGCGCATATAAGTGAGTCAAGTGAATTCCACAATGAATCTCCAACTGCAGACCAACATACAGTATTTACTACTGTATTTATGTGAATGGGAACATACTCATTATCATCTGTAGATATGCTAGAACAATTATAATTTCAAAAAATTAAAGTTTCACTGAAATATGTTCTTAATGGCAATATTATTGCACTCCAATGAAGTCCTTTTGGAGGACTTAAATGCAAATTTTTTTCCGTTTTATCATTCAATTACCCACCACTACTCTGATTATATGCAGTTAATATATCATGTTCTCCTATTTGATTTCAAATATATATTTTTGCATAGCTGCTTTGTATATAATAAAAAACAAAAACAAATTGTTATTACATATTGTTTAAATATGAAGTGGGATATGGTTCAAGATAAAGTTTTTTTGGGAGGTGGGGGTAAAAAATAATAATAAAACCGACATCAATTACAGACAGTGTCTTCTACCAGCTACAGAAACCATTTCAGCAGGGGTAATGGGGTTGGTCTGAATTTCTTGATCACAAAGAGCGGGGAGCTTCAGACAGAGTTGGTTGGGTCTGAGATGTAAAGAGGTTAAAAAAAAAAAACGGCGCTCAAATAAGCAATATTGCAAAGAGAGAAAAAAATGTCTACCTTTATTGTGTAGGTTAACTAATTTAAATTTACTGAAAAGTGTTTGTTTTTTTTACAAAAGGAAGAAAAATAAAAACAGGTGAAATTTTAAAGAACCAAAAGGAAAATTAAAAAAAGGTTTAAAGGGAAAAAAAAGAAAAGAAAAAAAAGAAAAGGGAAAAAAGGAAAAAAAAGGAAAAAAAGGAAAAAAAAGGAAAAAAAAAAGAAATACTTGAGTTATACTACTCTCTCATTAGTCTAGCTATCCTTTCTGGTGTATCCGGTGAGAATAGAACTCACTATCAAAAGATTGTGACTGACTTATTAATCAATGAATATTGAAAAATTAAAGAGGGAAACAGACTGTCTGTGTCCCATAGTAATTATTACATTTACATACACATTACATACTCTCAGTGTCCCAAACATTATGGGACAGATGTAGTAATTTAATCTTACTACTGTCCTATAATAATTGCTACATTAGCATACACATTTCATACAGTCGCTGTCCCAAACATTATGGGACAGAGGTAGTTATTTAATCTTGCTACTGTCCCATAATAATTGTTACATTTGCATACACATTTCATACACTGAGGGTCCCAAACATTATGGGACAGAGGTAGTCATTTAATCTTACTACTGTCCCATAATAACTGTTACATTTGCATACACATTTCATACACTCAAGGTCCCAAACATTATGGGACAGAGGTACTCATATTTACTGTATTTGTCAACATCAAGGCCACTGTTTTTTCCTGAAATAAGTCTTGAAAATTTGCATAAGATACAGGAATACAGTTTACCATGTGGCATAGGTAACCCTCATCTGAGTTTAGCACAGACCTATGAAACCCTAACCTTTGCATAGTAAATTTTCAAGACTTATTTCAGAAAAAATACTATGTCTGTGACACTGGCAAATATAATATTTTATCTTACCTCTGTCCCATAATAAGTGTTACATTTGCATATATATTTCATACACTCAATGTCCCAAACATTATGGGATGGAGGTAATCATATTTATTTAATCTTGTCACTGTCCCATAATAATTGTTACATTTGCATACACATTCCATACACTCAATGTCCCAAATAATATGGGACAGAGGTAGTGTTAAAACAAAAGATGAGAAAAAAAGTAAAAAAAATTAAAAAATATGTGTAAGAGAGAAAGAAGGAAAAATGAATGAAAAAGAAAAAAAATCTGAAGATAAACAAAAAGGGAAAAGTAGAATCAAAAGAAATTCAAATGAATGAAGAAAGGGAAAGAAATAAAGAAGAAAAGGAAAAACTCTACAGAAAGAAAAACTGAATAAAAATTAAGTTAGATGAAAAAAGAAAAAAACAATAAAAAGTAAAATGAAGAAAAGGGGTGAATAAAAATTAGTATTTGCAAAAAAAAAAAAGAAAGACAGATAACAAAAGATAAAAGAGAAAAAGATAAAAACCTAAAAAAAGGGGGAAAAAAAAAACCATATGAAATTTAATGAAAAAAAAAATCACAGAATAAAATACATACAAAAATAGAGGAAAAAAATGAAAGAAAGTAACATAAAAATAAAATAAATAAATAAATAAAAAAGTAAAAAATATTAAAAATAAAAGTTTTATAAAATTTGGAAAGAATTTATTTTCTTCAGACATTTTTTTCAAAGCGGATACCTTTTAACTTCTTTTCTTACTTCTCATCCTTACCCTTGCCCTAGTAGACATCTGGAGTTGAGAATCAATTTTCAATGTCTTACTTGTTTTCTACAGTCTTCAGCAACTGTCTGTCTGTGTGTGTGTGTGTATATATATATATATATATAGACACACTTTATTTTAGGATATTACATCGAAAACATGTCAAAATCGTCACGCAGTTGTATGTCGATGCATATCAATGCAACTCATCAGGCAATTGCAATTGGCGAATGAATGATTTAGTTTGATGAAATACATTGATATTTATTTATTTCTGAAGAGATGCATTGATACGCATCGAAACACAACTGCAACTGTGTAGTGATTTGGAAATGTTTTCAGCGTAATATCCTAAAATAAAGAATATTGCTCTTTGTATTGAGCCCTCTTTTAAATTAAATGTTGAAATTGTACTCTATTCATTCTCATCTTACCTATATATATATATATATATATATATATCACTTTAAATGTTATTTTTAGTCAATAATCATATTTGAAGATGACACTGTTTAATCATTTGATCGGCTAGGTTGCATCACAGTTAAGGTACATCAAATCTAATGACAGTTTCCCTCTGCCCATAGGGATGCATGTTTGAATTCCAGTGGAGAGTACATATTTTTATTTAATAAGATTTCTCAAATATTCAATATAAAAAAATAAACAAAATATACTGTTAACATTTAAGTGACAAAAATCTGTTGGATTGATAAAAAAAATCCATTACTTTATATAAGTGTATACATACGAATGTATGTATCTGAGCCTCTCTCTCTCTCTCTCTATATATATATAGATATAGGAATGGGTGTGATAAAAAATGTACATATACACACAAATACTTGCATATACGTAAGTATATTTATTCCTAAAGTGTTATAAATTGTTATATACCGTACCTATGAACACTAATGGGTATGTCCCAATCCTCATAAATACATTGGACACTATTGTAAGGGGTGGGGGTAATATGCTGTCTAAGTAGTACACCACTAGCAGTGGTTTACCTACTTCACACTGCTGGCGAGTACTGTATTTTGTTGATGTTATAAAGATTACAATTTCATTTCTGTTTTGGTTATTTCTCATTCAGTAATCCTCTCTAGGGTACAACCTAAATACAGTGCTCAATGTTATGAAACAGAGCTATAGGTATATATTAGTGAATATATATAATATCCAACGTCAATAACACTATTTGATGTTTCATACAGTTAATACAATTAAGATTGCATTAATTGTATGAGACTCTGAGTAGTGTTATTGATGTTGGATATTATGTATATTCACTCATATATATATATATATATATATATATATATATATATATATATATATATATTTATCCAGATACCAACACTAGAAAGGTTACTGAGTAAGGCTCTAGACCCCATCCAGGCCAAGGGACCCTTTTCTACTTCCCATAAGCATAGCTAATGCTAACCTCCAGCAGAGTGACTCTTTGCACCTTCTAGGCTAAAATTCTCAGCTGACATGAAGTTAAAAGACTGTATTGAATCTACTGCTAGATCTGCTCCTAAGAAAGTTGGTTTACTGTGTCAGGTTAAGAATATTTCTCTCCAGAATCTATCTTGCATATTTATAAGTCTACCATATGCCCATGCTTTGAATATTGCTGCCATATCTGGTCTAATGCTCCTGCTATATATATATAGAGAGATCCTTGTTAAAATCCAAAGAAGAATAAGCAATATTATTGCTCCTGACACGGCATCAGCTTTAGTCACTTCCCATCACCGTAAAACTGTTTCCCTGTGCCTTTTCTATAAATACTTCCATGGTAATTGTTCAGATGAGCTGTAGCACAGTACCAGACTGGCAACAATTTTCTCATTATTTTACAGTTGAAATGGGTAGATGTAACCGTAAGTTCTATGCTAACAGTTTCTTCTCTTGCACTTCTCACATGTGGAAATCTCTTTCAGTACCATGCTTTCCAGCCAACTTTGATGTTCAAAAACTTAAATGCAATGTTAGTCAATATCTATTGTCTTCTTGATTACTCTTCTATTGTTTTCACTCCTTAATAATGTTTCTGTTTCCTAATTCTTTCACATTCAAACCTCTTCCATCTTAGTTGCTTTACTGCTTTGCGTGAGGTGAATTATATATATATATATATATATATATATATATATATATATGACAAATGGAAAATGTTTTTGTGATGCATTTCTTCTGTTGGGACTCCAGTGGAAGAATTCTTAATGGATGAACTGCATCACAAAACCTTTTTCCAATTTATCATACATCTTTTCTTTCAAAACTCTTTTTGATATATCCTTATACCATATATATATATATATATATATATATATATATATATATATATATATATATGTATGCAGGTGTGCAGTAAAATAGGAAAGAACACGTTAGGTAGATAATCCGGTGTTCCTTAGTATTTAGCTTTATTTTCAAAAAGACAGTGCTCCATACAGAAGTAGAGCTTATATTATAATAATATTTTTAGTTTTTAAAAATATGATTCCTTCGCTACATAAGAGTTCTCATGTTTCAAAAGCGAGAGCCGAGACCCCTAACATAATTTTTGAAGTTATGTAGAGTTAAGGTGTCTGGACCCGCTTCCTTGTCAAGCGAGAATTTGGGAATAAGCTATCTTTTGGTTAGCAAGTGTTTATAAGTGCGGTATCATTGGAACATTAGTTGCTATGGAAACGGCTAGTTTCGGCCGTTGAAGTTAGGTGGTTGAAGGAGCTAAGAATTTAGAATTAATTTTTATCTACAGGCCAGTCCCCTTCCAAAAATCCGTATCAAGTTACAATGGGGATTCTATGTCAAAAGTGGTCTTATATATATATATATATATATATATAATCTTTAATCATTTCACCCCAAGCAAGGCAATAGAGATGCAAGATGCAATGTTTTAGTGTGAGAGAATCTGAGAGAAAAATACAAAAAAGAAGACAGAAGATAACGATTGACATTGTATATAACCAAAAGTTTACAAAGGAAACCCCAATCAATAGTAGAAAGTCTAATAAGAGTTACTGGCCTTGAGAAACCTATTGTCTTGAAAATCTGTTTCCAGAGAAAGATTTTATTAATTTCAAAAGCTAACTTTTCAATCAATGAATGTTGAATGTTTTCTTATAAACGAAAAGTCTAATTTCATCATGACCATTTTAATTTTGGAAAATACAAAGAGGTTTTATATATTTATCTCCTGAACTCCCCTATTTTCAGATATATATATATATATATATATATATATATATATATATATATATGTGTGTGTGTGTGTGTGTGTATATATATAGATATACCAATGTTATTGTAACACAAATATTACTTCAAGCTAACATAACACTGATATTGTTAACACATTCCTATCTGGTGTTATCTTTCTTTGGATATTCTTAACACTTTCACTGTTGTTGCCTGGCTATGCTGGCTTTTTTTGGGGGGAAAAATAGGAAACTACCAATAGACTGCAATTAAATGATCGTGATTTTTTATGGGTGTCAGCATAACACCCTAACACACAAAATATTCTATATAAATAAAGCGCAGTGTACTTGTGTCCGTCTGTCCATCTGTTTTTCAATATCAATGAACCAGAAGTAATATGCGATTAAGAATTAAATAAATAATATTTTAAAGTTAAATTTAAAAAATGAACAGAGTGAAAGGTTTAAAAAATAATCCTTTATTAAAGGTTTAATTTTAATTTCGCTTTTCATCGCAATTCCAATTGATATCGTCGAATTAAACTGTAATTAAAACTTAAGAGGGATGTTGCTCATAGAAAATAAAAATTGTGTGCAAAATAAATGTAAACAAACTACAGAAATCATTTGTGTATACGAAGAAAGATTATGCCGAATTAAGGTGTCGAATAAAGATAAAATAATTTTATTATTTTCTAAATTCTTATAACTTTTATGTACAGAGGATGCTTAAGGTAAAAGCCTGAAGGCCCAAAAGCCCTCCCCGTCCTGAGTATGACGATAAACTACATCCGTGTCCTGGGTAAGACAATAAACTACGTCCAACAGCAAGGCCTCTGATCAGGAGGTTTTGAGGAGCGTGGAACCACCTCTTAATTGCTGGTGTTCCTAGGTCCATCCTGACCTGGGGTGGTAGCACCTGTTAGGGTCCCAGCTATGGGCAAACATTTGACACCCAAACTTGTGTAAAAATAAATTTTAATACCAGAAATACTTTGTAATAAAAAAAAAATATTACCAGTAATTAATTTACTTTTAAAAAAAAAATGTACCAGCAATACAAACAGCTATACATTCTTTGAAAAAAAAATATGACCAGCTATAGATTTCTTCAAGGAAAAATATTCCCAGAAATAGATTTTTGAAGAAAAACATATTACCAGCAATAAAAATTTTGTCAGCATTAAATAACCTATTGAGGTTGATATGCTGTAAACCAAACCAAACCAAACCAAAAGCCCTTCACAGAAGCTAGTTTAAAGTTTGCCCAAAGGTTAGTTAAAAATATGTCTGAAAACAGGTTATTTTATACAGTATACAGTGTCTATGATTGTCTGAGAATAGCACTAAGGGCAAGTTAGCTTATAACATTAATAAAAAATTGTCAATTCATGGTGACTTGAAAATGTATAAATACATTGACAGTATTTAATATATGTACTTATCCATCTTTAATGGATAAGTACATTCACAGTGGCAGAAGTGTTAATTTAATTAATGGGTTTTGAGCACGGGGCTCTTGTAATCATGAGCACTACTGCTTTTGCAGAAGAAAGAAAGTAAAAGGGGAAGAAAAGAAAGAAAGACAACTAGAAAGAAAAAAGAAATAAAGAAAGAGTAAAATTAAAATGAAAAGAAAGAAAAGTAAGAAAACGAAGAGAGTAAAGAAATGAAGGAAAGAAAATAAAGAAATGACTAAAAGGAAAGAAAGAAATGACTAAAGGGAAAGAAAAAAGAAATGACTAGAAAAAAAGAAAGAAATGACTAGAAAGAAAGAAAGCAAACAAAGAAAAGTAAATAAAAAAGAAATGACTAAAAAGAAAGAAATAAAAAATGAAGGAAAAAAGAAAAAAAATGTCTAGTGAGAAATAAAATGAATGAAAAAATAAAGAAAGAAATGTCTAGAAAGAAAATGAAGGAAAAAATAAAGGAAGAAATGACTAGAAGGAAAGAAAATAAAAAAGAAGTAACTAGAAATAAAGAAAGTGAAGGAAAAAATAAAGGAAGTAATGACTAGAAAGAATGAAAAAATGAAGGAAAAATAAGGAAAGAAAGAAAATGATGGAAAAAAATAAAGTAAGAAATGACTAAAAAGAAAGAAAAAGAAGAAAAAATAAAAGAAGAAAGAAAATGATAGAAAAAATAAAGAAAGAAATGATTAGAAGGAAAGAAAATAAAGAAAGAAATGATTAGAAGGAAAGAAAATAAAGAAAGAAATAACTAGAAGCAAAGGAATAAAGGAATGACAAGAAAGAATCTCATAAATTTCTATGAAATTATTTTCTTAATATAATTAATTCAAATAATGTATTTACAAGTATTTATAGATTTAAAATAGGAGTAAATATATATATATATATATATGTGTGTGTGTATGTGTGTATTATAAAAAATAAGCATTCTCTTTAAATAAAATAGAATTTGTGGCTATACAAAATTTTAACCACTTATCATTTTTTTTTCAGAATTACAACTGAACAAAAGAATTTTTTAAACCAAATTTTCTCATTCATTTCATATTTCTTTTTCATCAGTTTTTTCATGTCCCTTTGTTCTCATCTTTCTCTCTCAGCCATTTTCATTTTTCTTGATTTAACACTCATTTTTTTTTCTCATTCATTTCATATTTCATTCTTTCTTTCTTTCTCTTTCAATCCATTTCTTCTTCCTCGCTCATTTTATTTTTTCATTCTTTCTCAATCATTTCTTTTTTATCTTATTTCATTTTCTCTCTCTCTCTCTCTCCCTTATTTCTTATTCCATTTTACTTTCTGTGTTTTCAACTCATCAACATGACTGATGATGCCACCAG
This sequence comes from Acanthosepion esculentum, assembly GCA_964036315.1. Taxonomy (NCBI): domain Eukaryota; kingdom Metazoa; phylum Mollusca; class Cephalopoda; order Sepiida; family Sepiidae; genus Acanthosepion; species Acanthosepion esculentum. Next base: position 51,918,792 of record OZ038499.1, read on the forward strand.
GCTGAACGCACAGATAAGACATCTGTTGTAACTTGTGTTAAATAAAAAATCCATAATTCTCCCCATCATGAATTGAATGTTATTTGCTTAGCTTAATAATCAAGAAGTATGAAACAAAAATATGGAAATACAAGAAGAGAACTCTGATATTTTACAAGTACAATGCAATTTTAAAAAATACTTCAATATTTATCAATTTTATTTAATGGCTAAGGAAAACTATTTAATACACACAAAAGTGACATGAATATTTATAAATAAATAAATATACTATCAAAGAAATGCTATATATATATATATATATATATATATATATATATATATAACCAAATAATAGCAGACAGAACATAAGGAATAAGAATCCACAATTTGTAACATTTGCTTTTTAAAAAAAGTGCTCCATACAATGTAGAGTAAAATATCATAATATTTTTATTATATTCGATGATAATAAAAACATTCAACATAGCTACACAAAAGCTTTCATGTTTCAATATTATGATTGTATTTCATCAGGTCGGGGTAGAAATCTTGTGATAAAAAATGATTTATTAGGGAAATTTAAAAACAAATTGTTACCTCTTTTGGGAAGTTTTAACATGGAAGTTTTTGTATAGCAATGTAAATGTGATAATTATAATGTATTATAATATATATATATATATATATATTAGGAATATATATATGTATATACATATTAGGAATATACATATAAATATATATATATATACAGACACATATTAGGAATATATATATATATATATAGTAGGAATATATATATATATATATATATATATATATACACATAGTAGGAATATATATATATATATATATATATAGTAGGAATATATATATATATATATATATATATATATATATATACATACATAGTAGGAATATATATATATATATATATATATATATATATATATATATACATACATAGTAGGAATATATATATATATATATATATATATATATATATATATATACATACATAGTAGGAATATATATATATATATATATATTAGGTGTATATATATATATATATATATTAGGTATATATATATATATATATATATATTAGGTGTATATATATATATATTAGGTATATATATATATATATATATATTAGGTATATATATATATATATATATATTAGTAATATATATATATATATATTAGTAATATATATATATATATATTAGTAATATATATATATATATATTAGTAATATATATATATATATATTAGTAATATATATATATATATATATTAGTAATATATATATATATATATATTAGTAATATATATATATATATATATTAGTAATATATATATATATATATATTAGTAATATATATATATATATATATTAGTAATATATATATATATATATATATATATATATATATATATATATATATTAGTTATATATATATATATATATATATATATATTTATTAGTTATATATATATATATATATATATATATATATATTAGTTATATATATATATATATATATATATTTATTAGTTATATATATATATATATATATATATATATATATATATTAGTTATATATATATATATATATATATATATATTTATTAGTTATATATATATATATATATATATATATATATATATATTAGTTATATATATATATATATATATATATATATATATATATATATATATATATATTAGTTATATATATATATATATATATATATATATATATATATATATATATATATATATATATATATATATATATATATATTAGTTATATATATACATATATATATATATTAGTTATATATATACATATATATATATATATTAGGAATATATATATATATATATATATATATATATATATATATGAGGGTCATTCAATAAATAAGGTGAATTTTTCAATATAAGGACTTCTAATACAGATAGAAGCTTACACTTTTTTATTTTTTTGTGGTTTTACTTCTTTTTCACATGGATTTAATTTCTCTTGCAGATTAAAAGACTTTGCTAGATGCAATCGTCAGGCTTGATGATTGCATTTTAGTATGAAATAGCCTGTCGCCTCTAAACGTTGACTTCAATGTTCACTTTTACATATATATATATATATATAGTAAAGATGTAATGAATTTTTTCTTCATTAATCTGACTGATTTTTATCACTTTAAATGGTATTTAATATTTGAGTAGATGCTCCGTTTATTTATTAAACAGTATATTTTTTTATTTTAAATGGTTAATAAGATTCACTAAAAATAACATTAAAGTGATAAATATATATATCCAGGTAAGATGAGAATGAATAGAGTAAAATTCCTATATTCGTAACATTTAATTTAAAAGAGTGCTCAATACAAAGCAGAGCAATATTCTTTATTTTAGGATATTACATTGAAAACATGTCAAAATCGCTACACAATTGCAGTCGTGTTTTGATGCATATCAATGCATCTCATCAATTGCCATTTCTTATATAATTTTTAAGTACTCAGTAATCTTGAAAATTTATGAAAATATTCTCCATAATCTAATGTTTATTGAATTTTAGAAATTTTTAATTTATTATAATCATCACTCTTATTTTCTGGTAATGTTGTGTATGGTTGCCTGTACTTACAAAAATGGGCATGTTTCTACACATAAAAAAAATTCAAAAGTCTTTAAGAGATATTGGTGTATGATGATTTGTATTAAGCTTTTACATATAAAAGTTGTTCTTTTATAATAGGAAATAGTACTTGGTTGTTTTTTTTTTTATAGTTTGATACCATAGAGGCAATGCACAAGATGCACATGGGTATTTTGTGAAAGTTAATGTAGGCCATAGCAGGCAGAAGAAATGGTTTAGAATTGACCTTCATGAAGCAGCTGGAAGATCTGGACTTTGCAGATGACATCAGCCTTCTCTCCCACAAACAACAAGATGCACAGGTGAATCTGAGTCATGTTGCAGAAGATGTGGAGAAGACTGGCCTCTAAATCAACATCGCAAAGACAGAGGTCATGAGCATAAAACAACAGACAATAAGACCTAGTGCGACTACATCAAGAAGACATCAAGGAAGTCGATAAGTCTGTCTAAGCTTCGTCAGTAAAGATGGGGGGGGGAGATGAAGACATCAAGTGCCGAATCAACAAAGCCCAACATGCTTTCAACACTCTGCGGCCAATCTGGATATCAAAAACCATCTCGACGTCAAGTCGGTCCTACTTTATGGCTCAGAAACCTGATGAGCAACTATGACCAACATCCACAGGCTTCAGACATTTACCAACTGATGTCTCGGAAACATCCTCAACATCAGGTGGCAGCAAGCAACGGAAATGGGGATGGATCGGCCACACCCTCCGCAAGCCCTGCTTCCAGTGTCCCCAGGCAGGCAGACCCTTGACTGGAATCAACAAGGGGAGCGAAAAGTGGGTCAATGAAACCAGACTTGGTGCAGAGGTGAAAGCAGCCGGCACAACATGAGCCGAGCTGAAGAGGATCACCCAGAACTGCGTCTGTTGGAGAGGTGTTGTTGCAGCCATATGTTCCCCAAGGAAACAAAAGGCATAAGAAAAAGAAGAAGAAATGTGTTATTAATTGGATATAATCACAAAATACATTTTTGAATTTCTAATATAGAAGGAAAGCGAGAAGAAAGGACTAAACTCCAATTGTCAAAAGACAGAATTCATGGTTGTTAGCAAAAGCGACAGCCCAACAGGCAAATCACAAATTGGAGATAGCAAAATCAAACAAGTACAGAATTTAAATATCTAGGAAACATTTTAACATAGGACGGAAAATGCAGCACTGAAATCCAAAGTCTCATTGGGGTAGTGAAAGATGTAAAGATGCTTTCCAAAAGCTAAGCAAAGTATTAAGAAACTGGAAAATTTCATTAGGATCAAATAAAAGAGTACTGTGTTGTTAAGTAATATCAGTTCTCCTATATGGTAGCGGTTGCTGGACAATCTCCATAAACATGAAGTGATGTGAAACAACAAAAATGGTGTCTACAGAAGGATGCCAAAATAACACATGAGCAACAACAAAATTTTAGATAAAATGGAAGCAAAAAGACACATATTTAGAATCAGAAAGACAGACTCAAAATTTCTAGGGCATATAAGGAGCAAAGAGGGCTTGTAAGATGTGATACTCGCAGGACATATTGAAGGCAAGAGGGACACAGGAAAGCAGCACATAACTTACCTAAGTAAATGTTTGGTAGAACAGGGGTTAGGAGAGATAGCAAAAAGATAAACTTTATTAAGAGCTACAGAGGAGAGGAAATTGTGGAGAGCCATAACCGCTCACATCTTGAAGGGACACAGCACATAGAAGAAGAAGAATGAGCTTGTGCAAATGATTGGTAGAAGAAAGATTAAAAGAGATAGCAAAAAGACAAACTTTGCTAAGAGAGACAAAAGATAGGAAATTGTGGAGAGCCATGCCTGCCTACATCTTAAAGGGAAATGACACATTAAAGGAGAATGAGCTAGTGAAAATTTTTCACAGAGCTGGTATTAGGAGATATAACAAAAAGTCAAACTTTACTAAAACCTATAAAGAACAGGACATCGTGGAGAGCCATGCTCCGAAGAGACACGGCACATAGCAAAAGAAAAACAAGGTTGTGTAAATGTTTGGCAGAACTGGGATTAGAAGAGATAAGGGGAAAAAAAAGGAACTTTTCTAAGAACGGCAAAGGACAGGAAATAGTGGAGAGCCATGATTGTCATGTTCTAAAGTGACATGGTACATAAAAAAAGAAGGGGCTTGTTTAAATGTTTGGGAGAACTGGGATTAGAGAAATAGCAAAAAAAAAAAACCTCAAGAACTACAAACAATAGGAAATAGTAGAGAGCCATGATCGCCTACATCCTGAAGGGTCAGGACACAGAAGAATGAGCTTGTGTAAATGGATGGCAGATCAGGGATAAAGTGAGATAGCAAAAAGATAAAATTTAATAAGAGCTACAAAGGACAGGAAACAGTGGAGAGCCATGAATGTTTATGTCCTGAAGGGACATAGTACAGAGAATAATAATATAAAAGAAACTATGAGATCTGTAAATCAAAATAACTTTAATGAGTCCATATAACAAAAAGTCCAGGGAACTAAGAGAAATAATAAAATGTCGACAAATGACGAAGACATGTTTTTAGGCTCTAATTAAGATTTATGAACATTTTGGTAACTTTTGTTTACTTTCATTCATTATTTTTTTCATTTTTCCTTCCACTGTTTTTGCTATTTTTACTCCCCACCCCGCCCTGTCTCTATCTCTCTTCCTCTCTGTAAGTAAATCTCTATTGTTCTTTCCTTTGTTTTCTTTAAATTTGCAATTCTTTCCTCTTCTTTTCAGCCTGTCTTTTACTAATATTGACTCCCTTTTTTTTTTTTGACGTTATCTTTGTTTTTCAACCATTTTTTTTCTTTACTCCACTTCCTTTATAGTCAGTTATTCTTTTCTATTTCTTCATTTTCTTTCTTACACATCTTCTCTTTCTTTTTTTTCTCACTTTTGAGGTTAATCTTTTCTCATTTATTTTATTCATTTTCTTCCATTTTCTCTTACTTTTTTTCTTACACATCTTCTCTTTCTTTTTTCTTACACATCTTCTCTTTCTTTTTTTCTCACTTTTGAGGTTAATCTTTTCTCATTTATTTTATTCATTTTCTTCCATTTTCTCTCTTTCTTTTTTCTTACACATCTTCTCTTTCTTTTTTTCTTACACATCTTCTCTTTCTTTTTTTCTCACTTTTGAGGTTAATCTTTTCTCATTTATTTTATTCATTTTCTTCCATTTTCTCTCTTTCTTTTTTTTCTTACACATCTCTTTCTTTTTTCTTACACATCTTCTCTTTCTTTTTTTTCTCACTTTTGAGGTTAATCTTTTCTCATTTATTTTATTCATTTTCTTCCATTTTCTCTCTTTCTTTTTTTTCTTACACATCTTCTCTTTCTTTTTTCTTACACATCTTCTCTTTCTTTTTTTCTCACTTTTGAGGTTAATCTTTTCTCATTTATTTTATTCATTTTCTTCCATTTTCTCTCTTTCTTTTTTCTTACACATCTTCTCTTTCTTTTTTTCTTACACATCTTCTCTTTCTTTTTTTCTCACTTTTGAGGTTAATCTTTTCTCATTTATTTTATTCATTTTCTTCCATTTTCTCTCTTTCTTTTTTTTCTTACACATCTCTTTCTTTTTTCTTACACATCTTCTCTTTCTTTTTTTCTTACACATCTTCTCTTTCTTTTTTTCTTACACATCTTCTCTTTCTTTTTTTCTCACTTTTGAGGTTAATCTTTTCTCATTTATTTTATTCATTTTCTTCCATTTTCTCTCTTTCTTTTTTTCTTACACATCTTCTCTTTCTTTTTTTCTTACACATCTTCTCTTCCTTTTCTTTTTTTCTTACACATATTTTCTTTATTCTTTTCTTACTTTTGAATTTCATCTCACCTCTCTGATTTTATTAACTTTCTTCCAATCTGTACAATTCTGCACCTGCTGCTTCTTCTTTTTTTTTTTTCTTTTGCAATATTATTTGTTTCTTTTATTTGGATTTCATTTATTTTTCAATCATCTTCTTTCTTTGGACATTTTCCTTTCCTGTTTAATTCTTGATAATTTTTTTTCTCTCCTTTCAATTTTTCTTCTTTTTCGTTGTCTTGATTCTTTCATTCTTCATTTGTTTTTTGTTCTATGAAATCATTTTTTTATTTCTTTCTTTTCCCTTCATAATATTTTTCTTTGATATACACCTTCCAAATTTTTGTCTTTTCGTTGTTTTGAGTTTTTCATTCTTCCTTTACTTTTCTTTCTAATCATTTTTTCCTTCTATCGTTTTCATTTCCTTCTTAATATTTTTTCTTTTTTTGATATACTCCTTCCAAATTGTCTTCAGGCTTTCTTTAATTTTTTTCTTCTCTTCACTTCCACTTTTTTTATTCCCCTATTTTTATTATTATTATTATAATTCTTCCTTCTCCTTTCTATATTTATCTAATATCACTTTCTCTTTTCTCTCTTTCCAGTCTGTATTCTTATTTCCTTCTCCCAGGTGAAAAGGTCAGAGGTGTATGATTTTAATTAGTTATTAAGTTGGCCTATAAATTTGAAAATGACATGAAGGAAATTAAAATTTTAAAAATGTGTATGAAGTAATCACCATTGGAGGAAGAAGTAAAAAAATGTAAACATTAGAAGAAAGAAAAGAGATAATGGAATAGGGTATGGAAAATGGAATATATATATATATATATATATATATATATATATATATATATAATATATAAATATAATGTATAAACATAAAAATGTCTTAAAATAATTGTCGGACTTTGTCCATTATATATATATATATATATATATATATATATACTAGTAATGATCTTATAAATATAAGAAATTATACTCGTCCGGAAAACCTTAGGTGCCTTGATTTGTGAATAAACAAACCAATTCCAAAGGGAAAAAAAGGTACAAAAAAAGAAAGAACAGAGAACATGTACGTCAGCCGAAAATAATCATCTAGCATCCAAAGAAAAAACCCTGATACGAGTAAGTAAAATAACTAAATAAAGTGCTGAATACACTAAGTAGAGCAAACCTAAATTAAACCTAAAGAGCCAGACAAACCTACCACAGTTTCACCTATATATATATATATATATATATATATATATATATAAAGTCTCCTAGACCCTTAAATTGTTTGTCATTGTTCCTTTAGTAAACAAAAAAAAATAATGATTTTTTTTGTCAACGATTTTTTTCTGATGAAGGCTTGGCTAAAGGTTTCTTAGATATTTCCCCACCATTTTAGTATTAACAAGTCAACATTTGTTTTATTTAAGGCAATAATATCATATGGTGGACTCTCCCATCATATTCGTCGTATGAGGCTCAAACAGCTCAGTCCCTAGGAACTGACAGCCCAGACACCACTGCATATGAATTGATTATAGTGGTGAAGGCTTTGTGCAGAACCAACCACACTTTTTGAAGAGCTGAATACAGAGACCTGGTGCACAGCATGCCAC
>OZ038499.1:51931856-51941856 GCA_964036315.1 Acanthosepion esculentum
CTTGAAAAAAGAAAAATTTCTAAAATAATTTAATTCCTTTGTGAAATCCTGAAAATTTCATTAAAATTCAACAATTGGTTGATTTTTGCAAGAATTTCCAAATCAATATGATTTTCACCACAAAAAAATATGCTAAAATGTCCTGTACTAATCTTTGGTCCTTTCACTGATGCAAAAAAAAAAAAAAATAAAAATAAAGAAAATTTTTAACATTCTAAAAATATAGTTTAAGACTGAAAAAATCTTTTGGTGTCTCTTCTTAATAATAACAAAGATTTTGATGATAAAACTTGGTTTTTATTAATTTTGTGGCATTTTTTCATCATGCTATGTTCATTTTTTAGCATATCTATAGAGTTACTTAATATGCTGACAGCTTTCAAATGCTTTCCAAGATCAATGGTTAAAAATGGCTTTGAGTGAGTGAAGCTTGTGAATCTTGGTGAAGACTATTCCTTAAACTTTGTGGACTAGCGCTACAGAATCACAAACAAAGAACTATATCAGATAATATAAACTACATTACTCGAGAGCTTTCAACAGCGGCAAGAACTAAAATGGCTAGCACATGTAACTTAAGGAGAAAATAATTATATAAACAAGATGTTGACATTCCACACTACTTCAAACAAAAGATTAGAAAGGAAACCCTCATCAGTATTGGAAAGAGCAATAACAGCTACTGGACTTGAGAAATCAATTCTCCTGAAGATTCATTTTAAGAGAAAGATTTTATAAATTTGAACCAAAAGCAGTACTGGCTGCAAAATTCTCTAGCACAACTCTGTGAATCAATTTTCTTAGAAGCAGACCTAGCAATAGATTCAATATAATCTTTCCACTTTATGGCATTAATATTCAAAGCATAATAATAGACTTTGTAAGATCAATTCAAATATCTTCTTCGCTCATCATTTGGTTCATACTGTTGGCAAACTTAGACTTTGGTTCCTGCAAATAAACTGAGTGTCAAAAGAACTGTTTTTTCCCTTGACACTGCTATTATTTTAACTACCTTCACTACTCAACAATGTTTATTGTTTTAAAAAGTGATGACTAGAATTGTAATAAAACCTAAACATATGATGAAAGTGAATTTATACATTTTCTCTGTTCTTGAAATTTGACAAGAAAAATAATAAACACTATTTATTTATTAGATTGTTTATTGGTATGGTTGGCAAAACATCAGTTAATTGCCAATTGATTCAAACTTTATAAAATGGTAAATAATAAGGATTTCCTTATACAGTAGTTAGTTGGCATATTTTAATAATTTAGTAAATTTTTATCAATTTATGAATAAAAAACTGTTTTCATATTTATTACTTTATAAAATGATTGCATTAGTTCTAATTGTATTAGTTTTTGAATGTTGTAGATATAAAATTATTCTTGAAAATAAACAATCTAATAAATAAATAGTGTTTAATATTTCTGTTGTAAAAATTGACAACAAAGATGATAAATGTTATTTATTTATTAGATTCATTATTTACTATATTATTTATTGAAATGGTTGGCAAAACATTGACTAATTGCCAGTTAATTCAAACTTTATAAAATGGTAAATAATAAGGATTTCCTTATAGTTGGTTCACATATTTTAATAATTTACTAAATGTTTATAATTGTTTTCATATTTACTTCTTTATAAAATGGTCGTATTGCATTAATTTTACTGTTATTTGAATGTTGTAAATATAAAATTATTCTTGCAAATAATCCAATAAATATTTTGTAAATAAACAAATATTTAATGTCAAATATTTTTAAAAGCAATGCAATTTAAATGCAATGTCAATCGTTATCTACTTTTATCTTGATTACTTTTCTATTGTTCTCATTTCTTAGTAAAGTTTCTGTTTTCTAATTCTTCCACAACCAATAACTTCTTGTGCCTTAGTGGCTTTACTGCCTTGCATGGGGTGAATATGATTCAAAAAAATTATTGGAATGGTTGTCAAAACATAGGCTAATTGCAATCAATTTGAACATTATAAAATTGTAAGTAATAAATATTTCCTTATAATTGGTTCACATATTTTAATAATTTGGTAAACGTTAATAAATTTATAAATAAAAATTGTTTTCATATTTATTTTTTTATAAATTGGTAAGTGATAAATATTGCATAGCATTAGTTTTGATGGTAGTAGCTTAGAGTGTTGAAGGACAAAATGATGAATGGACGAAATGTAGAAAAGACAAAGTGTCTAAGTATCAAATGGACAAAGTGACAAACAGGAAAAGAGTCGAACTGACTAAAGGATGAAAGGCCATAAATGTGTCTACAATAGAATACCTTTTACTTAGTGTTCAAGTATTCTGCCAGTAAATAATTATTTTTAAATTTTAAACTAATATAAAAACGTCCAATGAAAAAAATCTTTCTATATAATTGCTAATTTTTCTGCATTCAAATAACAGTAAAGAGTTAAAATTTTATATTTATGAGAAATTACAATTGTAGTAAAAATTAGAATAAAATTTAATCAGTTTAACTCTTTTTGCTTTTCAGCACTTTGTCCATTTGATACTAAACCCATTCAACATTTTTTTATGTTTGACATTTTGGACGTTCATTTTGTTTTTTGGACACTCTGTCCATGCACGTTTTTCATACAATTGTACAAGTTTTTAGAATGTTGTAAATATGCAATTATTTTTGTCAATAAACAATATAATAAATAAATAGTGATTAATATTTTTATGATAAATTCTCAAGAACAAAAGAAATGTATAAATTCACTTTCATCATATGTTTAGGCTTTATTTGTTTGTTTGTTTGTTTGGGGTTTTATGACATATCAACCACTATGGGTTATTTAATGCCAGATCCAGTATTTACTAGATATATCAAAAACGTATAGCTGGCAACAGCATTGTTTCAAAAACGTATAGATGGCAACATCATTGTTTCAAAAACGTATAGCTGGCAGCATCATTGTTTCAAAAACGTATAGCTGGCAGCATCATTGTTTCAAAAACGTGTAGCTGGCAACATCATTGTTTCAAAAACGTATGACTGGCAACATCATTGTTTCAAAAAAGTGTAGTTGGCAACATCATTGTTTCAAAAACGTATCCCTGGCAACATCATTGTTTCAAAAACGTATAGCTGGCAACATCATTGTTTAAATTTTTTCCTACTGATTGACCCTAAGCCACCACTTTCCATCACATTTTAGGGGTAAGGTGTTAGCATATTTAGTGTAGGGTTTGGAAGGGAAAGTTAATTGTAAGTTGTAGTTGTTTTGGGATGGATTAGATGTGATGGGGCATGACATGACCAGCCGATTGATCGGATCGACGGCCTTTTGGTTGGACGTAGTTTATCGTCATACCCAGGACGCAGATGTAGTTTATCGTGATACCCAGGACACGGATGTAGTTTGTCGTCATACCCAGGACGCGGATGTAGTGTGTCGTCATACCCAGGACGCGGATGTAGTTTATTGTCATACCCAGGACGTGGATGTAGTTTGTCGTCATGCCCAGGACGTTAGGCTTTATTATGGTTCTAGTCATAACTGTTTAAAACAATAAACATTGCTGAGGAGTGACAGTAGTTAAAATAATAGCAGTGTCAATGGAAAAACTGTTTTTTTGACACTCCATGTTTTTTGCAGGCATGAAGGTCCAAGATTACCTGTTTTACAGTCTCAATCACTTTTTCTTTTTATATGCCCTGTCCTTACAGGAGGTAGGTGATCATGGCTCTCCACTTTTCCTATCCCTTGTTGCTCTCAATAAGCTTCATCACTCTGCCACCTCCCCCAGACCATGTTCTGTCATCCACTTGCTCAAGCCCACCAGGTATGTCATGCATTGCTTTCCCTTGTCTCTCTATCCTTCTATTCAACCTGTGATTTTCCAGGCCCTTCTTTCTCATTATGTGTCCCAGAAATTTCAGCTGCCTCTTCCTGATGTTAAGTATAAGCCTCCTTCTTGTTCTCATCCTCTCTAAGACCGCATTGTTGCCCACACGCTCGGTCCATAATATCCTTAGCATCCTTCTGTAGAACCACATCTCCATCGCCTGAAGTCTCTTCTTCATCTTTGAGGAAATCTTCTAATATTCGCTGCCGTAAAGAAGAACAGATGTCACGTAACAGCTCAATATTCTTTTCTTTGCTACCAAAGAAATACCCCTGTCTCGCAATACTCTGCCCAGCTTTTGGAATGCGTCCTTGGCCATCACAATACGTCTACGGATCTCAATGTAAAAACCTAATCAAAACAGTGATAAATCAAAGAGGCCTAAACAAGGCTCACTCCCCCATAAAAACGATGTAGGCTGAAAGAGACAGGTGAACACTTGTGCTTGCTGCAAGAGCGCGTGTATCAGGTTGTGCCTACTAAGGTGGGGAATGCGGCGGTGGCCATAATTAATAATAACAATTAAAGCTTAACAGTGATAGCACGCATGATTAATTAAACCCCCATGACTGTCCCTTGCAACTCTCAACAAGTCCCTTCCCTCTGTTCCTCCCTCAGACGACATTCTGTCATCCACTTGCTTAAGCCCGCTGGGTATGTCACGCGTTGTTTTCCTTTGTCTCTCTCTCCCTCTATTCGACCTGTGAGCATCAGATTCTTCATGCCCTCCTTCCTCATTATATGTCCCAGAGATTTCAGCTGCCTCTTCCTGATGTTAAGTAAAAGCCTCATCCTTGTTTGCATCCTCTCTAAGACCTCATCGTTGCTCACACGCTCGGTCCATGATATCCTTAGCATCCTTCTGTAAAACCACATCTTCGTCGCCTGAAGTCTCTTCTTCATCTTTGAGGAAATCGTTCAACATTCACTGCCGTAAAGGAGGACAGATAGACTAGCAATTAATTTACAATTTATTACTTAAGTGTATTTTTTAAAAAATTTAGGGTCCACAGTAGCCACACTAATTTAATCTGGCCTTGAATATATGTTAGAAAAAATAAATGATGAAGCAATTGTTTTAAAAATCATTGGATAATCTGAAAAGCTACAGGCTAATTAAAGGGTGTGGCACTGTCTGATGTCTTTTCCATTTTGTTCCAGGGTAAAAAGCAAGAATATAAATGTCTGGGGTTTGTAACAGGAGAGCGTAATGAGAGCAGCTGCTCGGTAGGATGAAGCAATTAAAAGTAATTCACTTAGCAGCTGACCAAAATATGTGCAGAAAGATGATAAATTGTTTTAAAATCTCTTGAAATAAAAAAATTTAACAGGTAAAGAAAACAGAAAGAAAGGAATATGTTTTAAACATAAAAATAAAAAAGCATGTGTAAATATTTAAGATAAACTTGTTGAGAAAAATTAGTTTAAAGCAGAAAACTGCAAAATGAAACAAGTAAAAAAGATGATAAATTAAGGGAAAAATACACACAAAAATAAAACTATGAAAGTTACAATTCATATATATATATATATATATATATATATATTATAAATTAATAGATTTAAAATATGGTTTTTTCGCTACACAGTGATACCATGTTTCAGAAATGGAAGCTAAAGCCCCTGAATTTAATTTTGTTATTAAACCAAAGACATTAGTTTTATTTCCTCATCAAGCGAATGAAACTAATGTCTTTGGTTTAATAACAAAATTAAATTCAGGGGCTTTAGCTTCCATTTCTGAAACATGGTTATCACTGTGCAGCGGTAAAACCATATTTTAAATCTATTAATTTATAATATTAATGCTCTGTGAATTTAAATTTACATAGAGCACTATTGTGTAAAAATAAAAATATCTATAAGAACACCGGATTTTATATCTTACTGTTCTTTCCTTTTTATTTATATATACATATACATATATATATATATATATATATATATATATATATATATGCCTGACTGAATAAATTGCAAATATTATGTCTGTTTATTTTTTATCATAATCCTTTCATATTCACATTCATTTTTTCTGTATATTGTGGTTAAATAATGCAAGAAATGCACTGCAACAGGTCTCATTGTTACAGTGAATTTCTTGCCTTATTTAATTGTGATATATGAAAAAATGTTCATGAATATGAAAGGATTATGATAAAAATAAGCAGATATAATGTTTGCAATTTATTCAATCAGACATGACTAATAGAGAATTTGCTACCGTGAATTTCTTACCTTATTTAATTGTGATATATGGAAAAATGTTCATGAATATGAAAGGATTATGATAAAAATAAGCAGATATAATGTTTGCAATTTATTCAATCAGACATGACTAATAGAGAATTTGCTGCCTAAATACACAGAAACATATATATATATATAAATTTTCGCTTGAAGATGAAGCAGGGCTTAACACCACAATTCAACTAATTTCAATAATTATATTGAGGGTCTTGGCTCTCGCTTTTGAAACATGAGAACTCTTATGTAGCGAAGGAATCATATATTTTTAAAAATATTATAATATATATATATATATATATATATATATTGGTAAAAATGTATGACAAAGTAGAAAAAAGTTTGTGGGAGATATGTTTTGTCTTTTAGGACTAAATTTGTTAGATTGCTGCAGCTACACATGTGCATGAACAAGGGATGCTGGGAATTTAAATTTTTCTTTATTTATTTTTTTGCAGAGGTATATATAATCTAGCTTTATTTAATTAGATTCTTTTTCTGAAGTTGGCTCTATTGTATATTCCCCCAACCCAAAAAATGAAAATTTTAAACTCCCAGCATCCCTTGTTTGTGTGCATCCATAGTTGAATCAACGTAACAAATTTAATTCAATGAAGTTCAAAACGTGTCGCACAAAAACTTTTTTCCACTTTGTCATACATTTTCCCCCCATGAATGTTGTTCTTGATATATAAAAATTTATCCATTCATGAACAGCATGTCTTGGGCAAGTAGACCTAGTCATGTCCATTCCCCGCCCCTTCCATATCAAACCCCGGCTGACTTGAAGGCTCCCCTTGGCCATGGACACATGGTCATTGATTCCATCTGGGAAACCCTTTAGCATGGATGTTAACTTCACTCTTGGAAGCTGTCCATTCCATGATGACATTTTATCACCATAATGGCTGCATCCGTAGCTATGGGGCCCAGTTTAGTCCATTGTGCTAGATAGTCAGTGTCCCTATAGAAATGTTAATCTACCTTCTGACAGATTTTGTTTTTAATACTGCTGGGTGTCTAGCAACCCTCCCCAACAGAAAAGCAGAGTGGGGGAACCGATTTAGCTGCTGATACCCCAGTCATGTGACAATGCAATGCCTTTAGCTACATGGAAGGATATAAGCTGGAATAACTCATTAGTTACATAATACCAAAGAGATCCTTGTCCACTTCTTGCGCAAACTACTTTGGCTTTTCTTCCTGTCTTTTGATTGACTGATTTGTTTTTTATGGCTTATCAACCTTTTTCAGGTTATTTAAAGCCAGAAAATACCTTTAGATTGTAAAAGTATTTTGGAGATAATAATGACTTACGGATACAAGTGCTACTAATTAACCCATTGTTGGGGGAAGAGTACGTAGAAATTTTGGCAAACTTGGATAAACATGCTTGCAATAAGACTGTCAAAAGGATGATTTTTTTTCCCATGACACACTTTTTTTAAGTACGTTCACTCTTTAGTTTTTATTGTTTACTTGCAAAATCTTGAGACTGTCTATTTTAAATGAGACGTATCACGCATCACTTGAGAAATGTCCCCCAAATTCCAAATGTCTGCTTGTGAGCCCCCCTGCTAGAAAATATATTGATATTCCTTTTTATTGCTTATCTCTTTACAATTTTAAGACTTAATGTGGTGGCTGCAGAGCAGTAGCTTGTTTTCATTTTTTTAATCATTTCACCCCAAGCAAAGCAATAAAGCCACTAAGACTCAAGGGCTTACTAAGTGTTAGAGAATATGAGGAAAAAGAACATTATTTGGGAGAGAGAACAATAAAACAACAAGAATTAAGAAGACAGAATATAACGATTGACATTGCATTTAAATTTTTAAAGAGAAAACTTGACTGGAAAGCAAGAAGCTGGAGGAGTGTTCCACAAGTGAGAAGTGCGATAGAAGAAACTGCTCGCTTAGGACTTATGGTTACATTGAGCCATTTCAACTGAAATGATGAGACCTTACCACCAATCTGGTGCTGTGCTTAAATTCACAAAGTCTAGATACCATGGATGAAAGTTCATCAGAACAATTGCCATGAATGTATTTATAGAAAAAGGCAAAGGGAAGCTACATTATGGTGGTGAGAAAGTGACTGAAGCTGAGATGCCAGATAATGACCAATAAAATTGCAGGTTCTTCTTTGGATTCTTGGATTTTATCAAGAATCTCTAAATACATAGCAGAAGCATCTGACCAGATATGGCAGCAATATTCAAAGTAAATACGAATAGTAGACTTATAAATATGTAAGCTAAACATTTTTCCCTTGACACCACTATTATTTTAACTACCTTAAATCCTACATTCTTCACAGTTTCTACTTTAATTAGCTCATGTTTTGCCAACCATTCAGATTAAGAATATAATAGCATAAATTCAAATTGCACCTTCATGATGGTGTGTGAAAAGGACAGTTTTTCCCTCAACACCACTATTATTGTAACTACCTCCACTCCTTGGCAACATTTATTCTTTTCATAAACAATAATTGTAATAAAACCTAACCATATGATGAAAGTGAATTTATATATTTTCTTTGATCTTAAGAATTGACAACAAAAATAATAGACACTATTTATTTATTAGATTGAGTTGTTTATTCATATGAATAATTTTATATTTACAACATTTTGAAAAGTGATACAACTGTATTAAAACTAATGTAATATTTATCATTTATCAATTTATAAAGAAATAAATATGAAAACAATTTTTTTGCTCATAAATTCATAAACATTTACTAAATTATGAAAATATGTGAACCAACTATAAAGAAATCCTGATTATTTACTATTTTAAAAAGTTTGAATCAATTGGGAATTAGCTGATGCTTTGACAACCATTCCAATAAACAATCTAATAAATAAATGCTTATTATTTTTGTTGTCAATTCTTGAGAATGCAGACAATATATGCATTCACTTTCATCATGTTTAGGTTATATATTAGAAATGAGAAGGCTTTATCTGTTTTGTATGAGTCTTGATTATAAACGAGTAGGCAAACATAGATAAACATGCCCACAGATGTAATGTCAAAAGGACATTTTCTTTTCCACTCATTACATCACTTTTTTTAATTACCTTCACTCCTCAACAATGTTTGTTTTAAAAAGTGGAGATTAGAATTGCAATAAAACCTAAACATATGATGAAAGTGAATTTATACACTCTTTTTTGTTCTTGAGAATTTACAACAAAAATATTAATCATTATTTATTTATTAGATTGATTATTTACAAGAATAATTTCATATTTGCAACATTCTGATAATTTCATATTTGCAATTGTATTAAAACTAATGCAATGTCATAATTATCGTTTACCAAATTATAAAGAAACAAATCTGACATTTTTTTATTCATTAATTTATAAACGTGTACAAATTTATTAAAATATATGAACAAGCTATAAGAAAATCCTTATTTACCATTTCATAAAGTTTGAATCAATTGGCAATTGGCCAATGTTTTGCCAACCATCCCAATTGGCAATCTAATAAATAAATTTTGTTGTAAATTTTCAAGAACACAGAAGATATACAAATTCATTTTCATATTGTAATATAGCAGCATCTCTAAGTAGAAGCTTTATTTGACTAATTCAGCTCACCCTGTTGGCTGGGGCTTCAGAATACACCCCAACTGCACCTCTGCAGAGGGGTAAGACCCTACAAATGAGGTGTCCTGGGTAAGACGATAAACTATATCTGATAGCAAGGTCTCTGATCAGCAGCTTTTGAGGAGCATGGAACTACCTCTTAATTGCTGGTGTTCCTAGGTCCACCTTGACCCAGGGTGGTAGCACCTGTTAGGGGCTTAGCTATGGGCAAATAGTTAACCCCAGACTGAGGTCAACATGTTATGA
>OZ038499.1:51949356-51961856 GCA_964036315.1 Acanthosepion esculentum
TTTCAACACTTCTGATGTCTTATCAAGTGATGGTGTTGAAGTGTTGAAAAAAAATGGCTATTTTTCTAGTGATTTTATAACATATTCATGTTATAATTTTCAAATAAATTATATTTGCTCTACTCTGTATTGAGCACTCTTTTAAGAATAGTATTTTTTTGGTTATTGGAATTCATTCTGTATATGCCAATCCTATACTTGGATTTATATATATATATATATATATATATATATATATATATATTTGTGTATTTAGGCAGCAATCCTTCTTTCATGCACATTTCATTAAAAACGACTGACAAGGTGCTTTTATTTAGTTTTTTATATAATTATCTCGTGTGATCTAATAAAGTTTTTCTTTTCACAGGGTAAATTATATAAAAACTGTCCGAATGTTCTTTTTATCCGAGCGCTTTCGGCTATACATTTAGCCATTTTCAAGGATTATATTTCAACTGTTAGAATTAGAAATAGAAATAGTTTGTTATATGTATGTTTTATAAAGTTATTCATTTTTTTTGTTTTTTTTTTGTTTCAAAACATGGTCAAGATATTATGTCCATGTTCAAAGTTAATATTTTTAAGTGTTGGTTTAATCCTTGAAAATGGCTAAATGTATAGCCGAAAGCGCTCGGATAAAAAAAAGAACATTCGGACAGTTTTTATGCAATTTATCATCTGAAAAGAAAAACTTTATTAGATCGCACGAGAAATTATATAAAAAACTAAATAAAAGCACCTTGTCAGTCGTTTTTAATGAAATGTGCATATATATATATATATATATATATATATGTACACACACACACAGAGATAGAGTAGAGAAAAGAGAAAACGGGAACAAAAGAGATATGAAAGGAACAGGGGGTAAAGAGATATTGAGAGTGAGATAAAAAGAGGGAAAGAGTATAAGGGGATACAACAAAAAAAAAAAAGGGATAAATATACTAATTAGACGCAAAGAAATAACAAAACAAGGTGAGTGGGAAATGAATGAGGGGGAGAGAGAGAGATATGGCAGGGTGAGGTGATTTGCCGCTGTTCTCCAAAATTGATCAACAAACTGTAAATGCTTTATTAATAGAGACAGATTCTATTTTCGGTGGTCAGGAAATAATATTGCTTGAAAGTAAATGTGAAATAGAGACATGGCAACCAGTTCACACTGGAAGGGTGGGGAAAGTGAGCCTATGGGTACTTAACAACTAGAATGTTGGTTTGGGCTTGAGGGGAAAGTTTTTGTGCCAAGTAGCTGACTCACTTTCATACACTTATACTTTATTGCATATACTAGCATAGTACCCATCAAAAACTATTATTTATGTATGAATTGGCACTTCTTTCTAATATAAGCATATCTCTGCACATTCTCCAGGATCAAAGGCCTGCTCCCTGGCTCTCTGTCTCGGTTGTGCTTTTTTGCCAAAGCCTTCAGGCTAGGATCAAAGTATAGCATCTGTTCTATCCGCTTAGCTACAAGCAAAGATGGGTACTGGGGATTTCAACCATGTAGCTACACCTTCTTCACTGGACTAAACAGGGAAAGTTGGTGGATACTGATGCCAGTATTACAGTAGTCATGGGGAAGATTTGTTCTTAGTCAGTGTCATATGCATATGGGGACCTTTTGTCATTTTTGACCATTTTTGTGTGGGTAGATTCTCCTTTCCCCAGCCTGATGGATGGAATCAAAGTAGAGTATCTGTTCCCTCATTCAACCATTAACAAATATTTGAAAATAAACTTCTGTTTGTAAATACAAGTTACAAAATAAAATCTCTATACTGATGAGGTCTCTCAGGGGATGATACATGCTGGTAAAAAAAAAAAGTTTTCCTTTTGTCTACACACACACACACACACATATATATATATAATTGTTTATTTAAAAATTATAACATAAATATGTTATAAAATCACTACAAAAATAGCCATTTTGTTTCAACACCTCCGGTGTCTTATCAAGTGATGATATTAAATGTAGAATAAAGTGTTTTAAAAGTTTCAAATTAATTAACGATCCTTCTTAAGGGGAAACACTGTTACATAAACAGGAATGACCAATCAAAATACAAGTACATGGGAATTCTAAAAACTTGACAACGACGTAAGGTTATAATAGCTATTAAAAGCTTTAAAGTTGGGGTTTTACTAAAATAGAATTTATTCTAACCAATAAGTATTAAATTATATGATAAAATTTGAAATTAAAATAAAAAATTACCCATTTTAAAATCTAAATTTAATCTCTATTAAGTTTAAAATTATAAAATTACTGAGGAAAAAAGAAAAAATACATATCTTATTCTATTTATTTTATTTTTATTGAAATTACGTTAGAATAGACATTAAGATCGACTGCTCTTAACTTCATGACAACATGGATACATTTGAATTCAAAGTGTAGGGATGGGATGATGACCTCTAAGGAAAGACAATACATACACACTCAGATTATAATACATAAGCACCCAGACATATTTAGATATATACACACACACAAAAAAAAAAGGTGACGAGACAGGAAACATCTCCACGACCCTTTACAAAAAAAACAAAAAACAGAACACACACATACATACATACATACATACACAATTAAATGTGCATGCAATTTTCTATACACATAGACAATGATAAAGACATGTACATACACCCTCAAACATTGACTTAGACACTCTGATACTACAACCAAGAAATATTCAAGATTGAAAGTGTTATTAAACCAATTCTAACCACTTATTAAAATATAACTTATATGGGCAAATATACATAGATAAAAATGGTCTACTAGAACAGAGAAACAAAGAATAGGGAAAGAAAGGACATTAAAACAGATATATATGTATAAAAATAACATCATCTAATATATAAAAAAATGAAAATTCCAAACACACAAATATATATAAGAATATATATTTTTTCATATATGTCTATATATGCCTTATTATACATTAGGTGAAAGAAAATAAGAACTACCTACAGATATATATGTACAGTGTACACACATTCATTACTGCAGACAGAAGCACAGAAAAGCCTACTTATCGATAAATATATACACACATATATACATATATACACATACACACATATATATATACACATATATGCATATGCATATATACACATACAGAAGCAAGCATAAATATATCAACCCACACAGCAATGTAAAAAAGTAAACAAACCAAATATAAATACACATACATACATACATACAAATACACACATACATACATACATACATATATATATATATATATATATATATATATATATATACATACATACATACATAAATATATGTATGTATACATATACGTATATAAACTAAACATACAAACATGCATATATATATACAAGCACATATACAAACACACGCATATATATAAAAAAACATACATAGATTTAAACATATACCTATATATACATATATATGCACATATACATCCATAGACTTAAACATATACCTATATATACATATATATGCACATATACATCCATATATATATATATATATATATATATATAAACACACATAAAAATAGGAATATATATACATAAACCTACACATATTCTAACAATATTATCTTATTGACGATAAAGTACAGTAAAGTCCATAATAATTTTTAAAAAGTAACAATACACAATTGTTGATTAAGTCTATAAGCAATTAAAAGATCCTTATCAAACAAAAGTAGATTTTAGTTAGTATTGATGATACATTCCAAGACACTAATATATACATACATATATATATATACAAAAACATACAAACATACATCCACATATACAAATATATAATCATGCATAAATACCCATATCAACACATCCACATATACACATATATAAGTACACTCACATCCAAGCAGATATATATATATATATATATGTGTGTATATATATATATATACACACACACATACAAATACACATATATATACATATATACACACATACACGCACCTGTAGACACAAACCAAAGTTTACATACCTACACATACTCACAAACAAGCTCACATATGATAGGTGTCAACACACACACATATATATATATATATATATATATATATATATATATATATATATATATATACATACCTATAATAACAAGTACAGATATATACACATATACACATAAATACACACACATTCAACCATATACATACATATACAAACATAAACATATATCCATATACATACATACATACATACACACATATACATGTATCCCTACATACATACATATCCATACATACAGAAGTACAGGTAAATAGAAATATACATACACAATACATCTGGACATATATATATATATATATATATATATATATATATATATATATATATATATATTACCCTCATCTCCTCTTCTCCTTTTTACCTTCTTACTTTATATATATATATATATATATATATATATATATATATATATATAAATATACTAGACTAGACTACCTGTGACCCGTTGTGTCACTGATGGTTCAAGTTATAAAACATTGAAGTTAATTTCAACATTAAAAAAATTGTCTGTTTGAAGAAAGTTCAATTAAAAATACTTACTGTATAAACAACTCATATTTTTTAAAGCATTAAAACTACAAAGACATGAAGGAGTGAGAACAATAGAAGAGTAATCAAGAAAATGTGAGATGATGATTGACATTGCATTTAAATTTTTGATGATCAAAATTGGCTGGAAAGCATGGAACCGGAAGAAAGTTCCACAAGCAAGAAGTGTGAGAAAAGAAACTGTTAGCATAGACTTATGGTTACGTCTATCTAATTAAACTGTGAATTGACGAGACCTTGCCATCAAGCTTGAAATACACTTATATTTATCAAGTCTAGGTATTATAGCAAAAGATTCATCTAAACTACTGCCATCAAAGTATTTAGAGAAAAGGTAAAGGGAATCTACCTTATGGCATTGGGAAAGTAACTGAAGCTGAAACAACAGGCGCCGACCAATAATATTTCTGAGGTTTGAGAACCTCAAAGACAGATATAACTGAAATAGAACTTTTTTAATATAATTTTCCAAACTATCCAAAAATCTTCATAATCTAAAATATTTTAACATTTTATTGAGTTTTAGGGACTATGGCTCTATAGTTTTAGTTATGAAGACACTTGCTGGGGAAATGTTATAAAAATTCTTAATAAATTATAACTTTACTATAGTTACCACTCCCATTTTCTGATCAAGTATGGACATCAATATTTACAAAAATCGACGCATTTAAACACACATAAAATAAATTCAAAATTCTTTTTAAAATATTGGGATTTACTGAATTGTAGTAAGCTTTTCCAGTCATGATTAGTAAATACAGTTTTAATTTAATGACAATATCACTTGACTGATACAAATTAATACAGAATTTTAAAAGATTTAAGAGTTTATAAATTATTCTAATTAAAATGTAAAAATTCTTGTAAAAATTCATTATTCATCAGAATTTTTTTTTTTTTATATTAGTGACTATTGTTTATAATATCTTATTCATAAAATGATTAAAAGATTTTGTAATTAAATAATTACTTTTATTGCATTTTTTATTTTACAATTCATATTTTATATTTTATATCATATTTCATATTTTGCAATATTTTCTGTGTCTGATGAAAAAAATTTGGTTATTTTAAATTATCCAAGGAGTTGTCGAAATAATTAATAAAAACTTCAAGCAATACAAAAAAAGAATTTCTCAAAATTTCATGAAATTAAATGGCTGGAGAGTAAGAGATATAAAAAAAAATATATTTTTTCAAGTATGTTCTGAAGAAAAGAAACATTTCTAAAATAATTTCATTCATTTGTGAATAAATCCTGAAAATTTCATTAAAAATCAATAATCATGGGATTTTTACAAGAATTTCCAAATCAATGTTTTTCACCACAAAATGTCAACAAAAAAAACAAGATTTTTAACCAAAATTTCCAAGGTTCTTGAAAGGATAAAAAAAATTATTTTAACATCAAAAATCCCTTAATCTTTCCTCTTAATAACACAAAGCTTTCGATGATAAAATTCTGTTTTTATTGGTTTGTTTTGTTTTATGGCATATCAGCCTCAATGGGTTATTTAATGCTGACAAGATTTTTATTGCTGGTAATATTTTTTATCAAAAATATATTTTTGGTAATACTCACTTGCTGGTAATAATTTTTCCAAAAAGTATTGCCAGTATGAAAACCCTATGAAAGTAAATTTTCATAGGATTTTCACTGGGTTGTTAACTATTTGCCCATAGCTGGAACCCTGACAGGTGCTACGACCCCAGGTCAGGGTGGACCTGGGAACACCAGCAATTAAGAGGTGGTTCCACACTCCTCCAAACCGTCTGATCAAAGGCCTTGCTGTTGGATGTAGTTTATCATCTTACGGTTGTTTTTATTATATTTTGTGCATTTTTTCATAATGCCTCCTCTATTTTAGCAAATTTTGGGAGGTACTTAAATTTAATGGGCTTAATTTGTTAATATTATTTGAGAAAAAATAAATATAGATGACTTATAGAAATAATTACAAAGATTAAAAAATTTACAAAATTCAAAAATGACCCAAGTCAGGATTTCAAATTTTACCTGAGTATATCAGCAGTAATATACTGGTGTATTGTTATGTCACTTACCTGCTTATCACCAGTTTGGAATTTTAACTTAAGTCAGGGTTCACTTACACAAGGTTTAGTCAAAAAGCAATACCAGTTCCTCTTTCATTACAGCAGATTTAATAGTAGATGCACAGAAGCCATGTCAAAATGAACAAAAAGTCCCAGAATTCCAAATATAGTCCTCAAGATTGTCTCCATTGTTTAGTGTCAGTAAAAAAGTAATGCTTATTCTTTAATTCCAAAAGATTTAATAGTAGAAGATACCAAAATAAACACAAAGACCGTCAGGATTTCAAATTTACTCCTCCTTTCCCAGACAAGGGTCAGTCAAAAAGTAATTCCTGTTCTTTTTTAATTACAACTGATATAACATTAAAAGCAAATAAGGCATACCAAAAACCAGGCTGTTGGATTGTAAATATATGTCTTTACTGTCTTTTACAGTTAGAGCTGCATTTCTCAACACATATGCTTGGGCACACTAATGCACTGTGAAATGTAGTCAGGTGTGCCCCAAATTAACAGAAAAGTAATTTATGAATTATTTTTATATTTAAAGAAATCTTTATTTTTAAAAGGCTAGAAATATAATTCAAGACCCGCCATCCAGTGGTTCCCAAACAGTGCAGCGCACCTCATAGGTGCGGCGGAAGAGGATAGCAGGTGAGGCAAAATGAGCGAAAGACAAAGATTTAGAAACAGTTTCAAAAAATTCATATGCTAAGGCATATGTGGGCCAAATTAACAGAAGAGTAACTTATGAATTATTTTTATATTTTAAAAAATGTTTCTTTTTTAAAAGCTAGAGACACCAAGAACATGACTTCCATGCCTAACTCAAGTTTTTGTCTTTTGGTATTTTAAACTGGATGTTAAATTCCTTAATCTTTAAGAAAGCGTGAATAATCCTTTCCCTTTTGTTTTCACTGAGGGGTCAAAATCAGTTATTATAAATCCCTTTAAATGAAAAATGTGCCATTATCTTCTTTGAGAATGCTAAACCAAAATTTTAAATTTTATGACTAAGTTTACCTTATTAAAATTTAAAGTGTGCCCCAGAGGTTTAGTTATTCTACAAGTGTTCCCCAAAGTAAAAATAGTTAAGAAACACTGAGTTAGAGAAATAGCTAAAGTGGCTGTCTTGTCAGTATGCATATACTCTCAGGTTTGCTGTGTTGCTATTTTGTAAATGCAATCTGAACCAAGCAGTATTTTCCAGTGGGAGTCTCTCCATGTTCAGTTATAGCTGTACTCTTTGGCAACTAAAACTCAGCTGCTTCCACTGAGTCTAAGAAAAACACTGCCCAACCTAAGGATTGAACTCACAACATCACTAAATTCACAAAGCAACACTTTTATCCATGAGGCCATTTTCCTACAGTAAAGCGTTGGTTTTTGAATGTTTTAAATAAAAATAAGAACTAGATGAGATATCCCTAGATAGCGATTTTCCAAGCATAGCTTAGATGTGGCACAAGGCCAAAAGTATGGGGCATCCAGTGAGGATCGAACTCACTATTCAATTGTAATCATTCTAGTGAGACAAGCTTGCTAACCATTACACTGCCTCGAGGTGCCCTAGTGATTTTCCAAGTATAGCTTAGATGTGGCACAAGGCTGAAAGTAGGTGGCACCCAGTGAGGATTGAACTCACTAATCAGTTGTAGTTGTTCCAGCAAAACAAGCTTGCTAACCATTACACCGCCTTGAGGTGCCCTGAGATATCCCTAGATATGAGCAGTAGAACAAGAACAGTCTATGTAGATTAGATAAAGTGTTCAGTTCAGATATCCATGTAGGTTACCTCAATCAATATACACCTAAGGAAGGCTGGAGAGCACAACAGCTGAAATGGTGTGATGAAAACAACAAGGATGAGGACAACAATCTGAATATAAAGTGTAACTAAAACCATAGCTGTAGGGAGAAATGGATTCATCCCTTTCCCAAGGATATTTGTGTGACAGTGAATTCAGAATGTGAATTCAGTACAGTGATGATAACCACTACACTATAAGCACATCCATTGAAAACGAAAGTTAGGTTAATATAATAACAAGACAATATGAGAGCGTAACAGTCATTGGCAAGTAAATAAAAAAAACGAAGCACTTGCAATCCAGACCCACTGATGAATTACCAATTTATTAACTATATAGATATCTAATTTTGCATACAAAGTGATAATCTAAGTGTCTAGTGCAGGGTTAAGGGTTTGAGATAAGTAATTTGTTTATCTATCTTGAGTGAAAGAGTTTTAAATAGGACCAAGAGGTCATAGAAAATGAAGTAGCGTGTGAGAATGACGATAAGACCGAATAAATGAGTTTACTTTTTGCTTCCTTTTCTTCTTTCCGAAAACATATAATTGCTTCTATTAATAATCATAGTTAATGTGATTTAACGATTCCAGTAATTTTTCAAATATTTTGGCTGCTCAAACAGCTTGTAAAATCTTCCTTGTTCATTTTAAGACCTGACAGCTGATCTCTTAAACAGTTTCAAGGATAGGGATCAAACTGCCAGCATTTGGATAGAATATGAATTCAGTAAATATATAGGAATAAAAAGAGGTGTAAGACAAGGATGTACCTTCTCACCAGACTTATTCAACCTATCCCATGAAATGATTCTAAGTGAATTAAAGATTCACTATTGGTGGCCACAATCTTAACAGCATAAGATATAGAGATGACACAGTGTTGATAGCAGACACAGAAAGGAAACTACAAGAAATCCTCCAGAAAGTGGCAAAAGAAAGTGAGAAGGAAGGACTAAGCATAAATTGCAAGAAGATAGAATGTTTGCTTATTTACACTATTTACATTGTTTGGACTGTTGTCCTCATCTTTGTTACCAAATTTCCAACGTTTCCGACTGTTGTACAATTTGGCCTTCCTCAGGTGATTGGAATTTTGAACCAAACCCTATATTTCATCCATTGGGGTAGATTGTTCTAGTTCCATGCCTCTTCTGTATATCTCAGTATCAGTTATGACCCTTTTAAGTCAATTCTTCAAGTTTTTGTTCACCTCTGCCAGGTATTGAACTCAAAGTCAAGTCACTGATTTCAACCAATGCTTTTATCCACTGGGCCATGTGTCCTTCAGTTAGCAAAAGGAACAACCCAACATGCAAATTACAAATCAAGTAAGCACAACAATTTAAATACCTAGGAAGTGTCTTAATAAAGGATGGAATGTGTGACAGTGAAATCCAAGGGCACATTGGGTTAATGAAAGATGCCATCCGAAGGCTAAGTAATAGGAAATAGGAAAATGTTGTTAGAAACAAAGAAAATAGGACTGAACTGTTATGTAATATCTAATCTCCTCTATGGCAGTGAATGCTGGACAATCTACTCATGTCTTTCTTAAACTAAGCAAAGTATTAAGAGATAAGAAAATGTTGTTAGAAACAAAGAAAATAGGACTGAACTGTTATGTAATATCTAATCTCCTCTATGGCAGTGAATGCTGGACAATCTACTCATGTCTTTCTTAAACTAAGCAAAGTATTAAGAGATAAGAAAATGTTGTTAGAAACAAAGAAAATAGGACTGAACTGTTATGTAATATCTAATCTCCTCTATGGCAGTGAATGCTGGACAATCTACTCATGTCTTTCTTAAACTAAGCAAAGTATGAAGAGATAGGAAAATGGTGTTAGAAACAAAGAAAAGGGTTCTGAACTGCTATGTAATATCTAATCTCCCATATGGCAGTGAATGCTGGACAATCTCCTCACAGATGAAGAAGTGACTTGACGTGACAGAATGTGGTTCTACAGAAGGATTCTGAAAATACCATGAACTGAACAATAACAATGAAGTTTTAGAGAAAATGGTCACAAAAAGGACACTTATGCTAAAGAGAGAGTTGAAATATCTAGGGCACATAATGAAGAAAGGGGGCTCAGAAAATTTGACACTCACAGGACATATTGAAGGCAAGAGAGACAAAGAAAAAGAATGCATAACCTATCACCTATCATATAAGCTTGTATAAATGGATGGCAGAACGGGGATTAGGAGAGATAACAAAAAGACAAAATTTACTAAAAGCTACAAAGGACAGGGAAATTCTGGAGAGCCATGATTGCGAAAGACCTGAAGGACACATAGAAGAAGATTGTGCATGATTCGATTACTTATAGGGAAGGTTACTGAATAGAATGATCACATGAAGGTTGGTAATGAACGATAATACTTAGGACTCAAAAAACATATAAGATTCGCCAGCAGTGCGTAGAAGTAGTAGTCAACTGCTGGAAGTGAGTCAAGTGAATTCCACAATGAATCTTCAACTGCAGATCAACATACAGTATTTACTACGGTATTTATGTGAATGGGGACATACCCATTATCATCCGTAGGTATGCTACAACATTTTATATATATATATATATATATATATATATATATATATATATATATATATATACATATATATATATATATATAGAATAGTAAGGAGAAAACTTGAAACATATAAATCAACTATAAATTTATATCAGCAGATATACATATATATATACCGGCCTCATCAGACTGACTACATTTTATTCTTAATTTAATGGAATAACCTGAGAGAGCTCAACTTATTATTTATAAGAAGCAAATGTAGTCAGTCTCATAAGGCTGGTGTGTGTCTGTGTGTGTGTATGTGTATATATATATATATATATATATATATATATATATATATATATATATATATATATTTATATATGTATGTATATATGTATGTATGTATGTATCAATTGAAATAAATTTACAACTGATTTATATGACGTTTTAAGTTTTTCCTTACTATTATTTATATTGCTCTGTATATAAATTTAATTTTCCTGTTGTCTTTATATACACATGCACACAAACACACACACACATATATATGTATATAAAAGTGAACAATAAGTCAGGACTTAGAGGCCTCTAAGTGCTGACTTCTATGTTCACTTTTATATTTACACACGCTCTATCTCTGATATTGAGCACTTTATCCCATAAATATAGCACACTTTAAGACTATATTTCTTCATATATATATATATATATATATATATATATATATAGCTCTGTATATAAATTTATACATTGAGCTCTCTTCATGGATTTGACTTTTTAATATTTTTATATTAAAAAGACATCCTTGGAATGATCCTTGCCACTTACAGATTTCGTATTATATATGTTTCAATTAAAAACATATCAGATAAAGAATGTGACCTAAATAGGCAATTTTATATACATGTTGAAACTGGTAGATAAGCTTGATAGGATATTAGAATAATGCAGAACTTATACTGGCAGCAAACCACCTGCATATGGATAGTAAATGGATTCAAGAAATATACAAAAATATCAAGGGGTTTAAGGCAAGAATTTATTCAATCTATGCGGGCTTTTTTTAAAAATTTTATTTAAGGAAAGTACAAAGGTGGACACAGGTTCAATTTCTACTGGAGGACATATTTTCTTTACTTAGGTTTCTTGAATGGGTAGTCCAATAGACAGACATAATACACACTGTTTGCTAAATAAAAATGGGGCATCTATTTCAAATAAGACGTGTCCACCCACACACACACACACACACACACATACAATGTAACCCGGATATAAGAGACCCTGATATAAGAGAGACACAGATATAAGAGAGATTATATCTGGTCCCAAATTAGAGCCATACTTACCTAAACAAAATAGACCAAACCCGGATATAAGATACTTATTCTCCGGTCCCGACAACTCTCTTATATCTGGGTTACGCTGTATATATCTTTATATATTGTGTAAATTTTGGTAGCATGTTTTCATTAAGATAATTAAATAATTTAGACAAATTTTGTCTACTTATTTTTAATAGGATCCTCTC
>OZ038499.1:51966856-51991856 GCA_964036315.1 Acanthosepion esculentum
TGTTAAGTACATATGTTTGCAGGAATAATTATTCAGAAGAGTTCTTTTCTGTTCTGCACAGAGACCGGACAAAACACCACCTGAATATCTTAGAAGCTGCTGTGATTAACACACGACACCCGACTCTATGTAGTCAGAAGGAGATCAAACTAAAATTAGAACTGTTTGGGGAAGGGTCATTCGCTCGATCTGGATGACAATATAGCTAATATTTTTCCCTTTTGTCTTCTGTCCAAATTTAAAATCCTATTTGGAAAAAAGAACATCTTCAGTACTATTTTAATACCGACGACTGTCTTCTGACGAAGTTTCAGTCAAAAGGCATCTTAGGTTATACTTATTTCTTTAGAGTTTAATCGTTAAACATTAAATTATGAACTATGAAGAGGTGCAACAGCGGGTGGTTCATTATCATGCAATGTAAAATGTCGCATGATACCCGCTTTTGCTGGACGTCTACGATTTTATAGTCAATTGCCACCTTCAGTCGGTGCGCTCTGAAGTGACTCCTTATACCAGCCATCGACAAACACACTCTACCATTGGTGAACATTTGTTAAGGACATATGTTTGCAGGAATAATTATTCAGAAGAGTTCTCAGTTCTGTGGCATGATGGATAGTGGCTTGGATTGAGGAATCAGAGAGCCAAGTTCAAATTCCAGCGGAATCCATTACATTCAATTATCTGCTAATACCCTTCGGAAAGGTATGAATCCTCTTCTTCTCTCCCCCCCTCCATTCTATAGCT
Organism: Acanthosepion esculentum; assembly: GCA_964036315.1. Classification (NCBI taxonomy): domain Eukaryota; kingdom Metazoa; phylum Mollusca; class Cephalopoda; order Sepiida; family Sepiidae; genus Acanthosepion; species Acanthosepion esculentum. Next base: position 51,967,607 of record OZ038499.1, read on the forward strand.
TTGGATGGCAACTGGTCTACTGCAGAAAGAAACTGCAGGAAAAACTCTGCTTCGTCAGTCATGTACTGAAAGAGCGTGTATCACACATGACACATAACTGACTAACTGATTTAGTGGATTTGCTCTCCGGCCTTTTTCAAGGGATCCGTGAATCCGGGTAATCCTCATGCAATTTTAAAATGAAAACTTTATTCAATTTATGGAGGTAAATAGTTCTTGTTCCACTGTCTTTGTCTAGGGATATCTCGTTGTCATCTTTTTTTTGGTGGGGATATTGACTGAATTGACCGTGTGTTAGTCTGCTCTACCCAGCTCAGGGACTGAACTCACATTTACTATGCAACCAAATTTATAAACTAATAATTTAATCCACTGAACCAGTGATCATCTAGTGTGCTGTGAAATATTTTCATGGCATACATATTTATGTGTGTGTGTGTGTGTGTGTGTGTGAAGAAGTAAAAATGCTACATCGTTAGTAAATTTACTAAATAAGCTGCACAAATAGTTGAATAAATAAGATTGAAATAAACTAAGTTTATATTTGTGTGTCTATATTTTTTAAATCTATGGTTTTATTTCATAACATTTAAATGTATATCCTTTAGAGATTTTGCTAAATGTGTTGTGATATTTTTATTTGCTCTTAGGTGTGCTGTTGCTTAAAAAGGTTGAGAAACACTGCATTAGACTATTGTCTATTAAATAAAGGTTTCAGCTCAAAATCTCGTGACAGTGACTCAGATGTGCAAACACATGAAGAAGTTAAGAATACACCCTGGCCAAATTGTCGAGAATATAACAACAATCATCCAAATAAATAACGAAACAAGTCAGAAAGTTAAAAAAAAAAAGATGTTTAGAATTTAGAATTTGGAATTAGGCCTATTTTTATTCTCATGTATTTGAGTAACAATGAGTAGTGAATTGGCTACATTTGAAAGCTCATTGCTACTCAATTTTAAACTGACTTTCTTCTTAACAGCTCAACTGGCATATTTTTTTTAAAATAGCTCCATCATTTGAAAGTAGAGAAATTCAAAAGTTAGTGCAGGCCTTTCAATAGCATCTCAGTTTTTCAACCATGTCTGTAAGTATTTTTTTAATCAAATATTGATAGTTTTGATTTTTTTTATGGCTTATCTACCCTTTCCAGATTATTCAAAGTCAGAAAATACTTTTAAATTGTAAGATATTTTTGGTAGATGATAATAATTTACTGATACAATTCCCACCAATTAACCCACAGCTAGAGGGAGAAGGGGTATATCCATATCTTTCCAAAAGGTATTTGTGCATAAGTGTATATAAAGAACCTGACTGATATTGGAAACTGCTGTCCAATTTCCAATTCCGAGCTGTTAGCACCACCCACACACCCAAAGCTTACAGTACCTGATATTCTCAAGTGGCCACCCATCTAGGTATTGACCAGACTCAATTTCACTTAACTTCAGTGATCATACAAGAACCGGTGTTTCAACACAGCATGGCCATAAGTCAGAGTTTGGTTTGATTTACGGCATATAAACCTCAATGGATTATTTAATGCCTGCCGAAAAGATTTTTGTTGCTGGTTTGGGGGTTAACTATTCGCCCATAGCTGGGATTCTAACAGGTGCAACAACCACAGGTCAGGGTGAACTTGGGAAGACCATCAATTAAGAGGTGGTTTCATGCCGACAAGATTTTTGTTGCTGGTAATTTTTTTTTTTTGAAAAATGTATTGCTGGTAATAATTTTTCTTCAAAAATTCATGGCTGTTAATTTTTTACAAAAACATATTGCTGGTATTTTCATACTGTTTTGACTCCTGTTTGGGGGTTAACTATTCGCCCATAGCTGGGACCCTAACAGGTGCAACCACCACAGGTCAGGGTGAACTTGGGAAGACCATCAATTAAGAGGTGGTTTCATGCTCCTCAAAGCCTCCTAATCAGAGGCCTTGCTGTTGGATGTAGTTTATTGTCATACCCAGGACTGGTAAGTCAGAGTAGTCAATTGTATAGAATCTCTTACAGCAAAAAGTGGGGGCTCTGTCTGCAACTTGTTGTAAAAGGAATCTGATCCCTCACTTAATATACACTTGTGCTTTATTTTTTTTTTTTTTTTTTGGTGGGGAGTGTGTGTGTGTGGGGGAGGTCATCAAATACTTATTGACCAGTTTTATGAATCATCAGTAGCCCAAGTAAGCACAGTTTACTTTTAAAAGTAGCCCAAAAGTTGCAAGGATAGAAATCCAAATCTAATCTATTAGTAATTTGCTAGTATTTTTATTCTATAAGTACTATTGTCAGTCAGTTATGTGTAATGCGTGATACATGCTTAGACGATCATGTATCTTTCGATACATGATTGATGAGGCAGATTTTTTTCCCACAGTAGGTTGCCATTTCTTTCTGCGGTAGACCAGTTGCTATCCAAGGCTATAGAACCCGGTCTGTCCTGCTATTTACCCATAGCTGGGGGGGAAAGAAGAGGATTAATAACTTTCCCAAGTGTATTAGCACATAAGTGAATGTAATGGATTCGAATGGAATTCAAACTCGGCTCTCCGATTCCTCAATCCGAGCCGCTATCCATTACTCCACTGTGCCTCCTCTAAGACCTTCTTAAAGTTGGTGAAAAGTAGACATATTCTTAATTTCCTGAATATGGCTGTTAAATTATGACGATGTTGTTGATGCTATTAAGAGTAATTTTTTTTTGTTTTTAATAGGTATAAATAGGTTTGCTGATCACCCAATTCACACTCCTCCTCCTTCTTCTTTTAAACTGGAGTAGAGGTTTATCTTTATTTATCATGTTTAGGTTTGTGTTTTCGGTTCCGTCTCCTGAAGTCTTCTTGTTCTCTTTCACTCTCAGTAACCACATGCGTCTTAGTGGCATTATTATCACCTTGCTTGGGGTGAAATGATAAAAAACAAAATAATAATACGAAGAAGAACTCCCATTATTTGTGTGTGTGTGTATATATATATATATATATATATATATATAAATATAAAAGGGAACATAGAAGTCAACACTTAGAGGCGACAGTCTGTTTCATGCTAGATGCAATCGTCAGGCCACCTTGTGTGTGTGTGTGTGTATATATACATATATATATATATATATTTATTTATCTTATGCAGTGTTACATTAGAACATGTACATATCCACTACAAACTTGTACATTTTTGTTTCAACGTCGAAAAAGGGGAAAACCTTTTTTAGACATCTCATCAGGTGGGGAATCATGGTGTTACTGAAAAGTTTTATTCCGAAATACAGTTATCAAAGCAAATATCCCCCACTTCCGTTCTTTGGAAATTTTCATAAAATGTCTTCTAAATGTCACAAAAGGTTCATTCTTCTACATTTTGATACATACACACACACATATATATATATATATATATATATATATATATATATATATATATATATATATATTATTTATGATCCCTAATTTTATAGTCTGAATATTAAATAAGTAATCAATAACGAATCAATGTTTTTTTTTTTTCTTATGCATCTTTCTTGTTTTCTGAAAACCAGAGCGACTTGTTAGTCATGAGCACTCATCTCTGAAATTTGTGGACCAATGTAAATACCAGGCTAGACTTGAATACCACACACTAACCTTCAAAATAACATTCCCGTAGCGCTGGAGGATGGATAAATGCCACTGCAAATAAAATATATTATCGAGCGATCAGTCAAAGGGGTGGGGACAGAGAACAATATGAGAGAAGCAAGAAAATTCATTTTTGCCTCATTCTCAAACAGCAGAAAAATGATAACAATAACAACAAGAACAAAGTGGTGCAAAAAAATACAAAAAACAAACCAGAACCTGAGGCTGAAAATAATAAAACTCGTACCTGTGGAGATTATCCCCAAATTTATTAAAGGGGAAATTTATTGAAAGTGCGCTAATTTAAAAAATTTTCCATGGTAAATTTATGTCCAGGATCTTAGAAGATGTCTTTTTTCCTGAATAGCAACATACAAGCGCACTTGAGTGAATGGATAGTGGAGCAGAGCTTTGGGAGAAATGGCAAAAAGATAACAGTTATTAAGAGCTAAAAAAGACAGGAAATTGTGGAGAGACATGATCACCGACGTCCTGAAGGGACATGGCACATAGAAGAAGTGATAAAAATAAAAATAAAAAATAAAAATATAAAAAGATTAAAATGAAAACAAACAAAAAAATACAAACAAGCAAAAAGTTGTCCGTGGTAAAAAGCTGCTCAAGTATCATTATTTACACTATTTACATGCGGACTATTGTCCTCATCTTTGTTGTTGTTATCACGATGTTGTGCTGTCTGGCCTTCATTAGGTGCATGTTAATCAATATATACCTGACGAAGACCAGAGGGAACAACAGCCGAAATATTGCAATAGCAACAACAAAGATGAGGACAATATAGTCCACATATAAATAAAGTAAACTATTTACATTATTTGGACTACTGTCCTCATCTTTGTCGCCATATTTATTACAACGTTTCGGCCGTTGTATGCTCCGGCCTTCTTCAGGCGTTTGGAATGTCGAACTGAACCCTTTATTTCGCTCACTGGGGTAGAATGTTCTAGTTCCACGTGCCATGTTTAATGGATGTCAGTTATCAGTTATCTTCTGTTAATTCCCCTCTCCAAGTTCTCCACTGCCTTAACCGGGTATTGAACTCACACTCTTTTGGGTCCTGTCACTGGATCTAACCAATGTCCTTATCCACTGTGCCATGTGTCCTTGAGGATAACTGACATCCATTAAACATGGCACGTGGAACTAGAACAGTCTAACCCAGTGAGCAAAATAAAGAGTTCAGTTCGACATTCCAACTACCTGAAGAAGGCCGGAGTGTACAACGGTCGAAACATTATAATAAATATGGCGACAAAGATGAGGACAATAGTCTGAATAATGTAAATAGTGTACATAATACCTCATCTCAGAAATATAGACAGATAAATAGAGTAAATAATGATAGTTGAGTAGCTTCTTCAGATGAACCACTGAGTTGTAGGATCGATTTCCCCAATCACTACAATCTTGTTTAAGTCTAGGATTATCCGTTATCATCCCCACATAAACTGTGCCTCTTTTTCTGCAACCCTATAACTGAAGTGGCTCTAGGGCTTTGTACAGTGGGAATATCATTTATTTATATTATTTACATTGTTTAGACTGCTGTCCTCAACTTTATTGACATATTCACAACATTTCGGCTGTATATGCTCTGGCCTTCTTCAGCTAATTGGAATTTTGAACTGAACCCTTTAAAAGATGAGGACAATAGTCCAAACAATGTAAATAATTACAATACCTCATCTCAGAAATACAAACAGATCCTGAAGAAGGCCAGAGCATACAACGGCTGAAACATGGTGAATATGCCAATAAAGATGAAGAGAACAGTCTTAACAATGGAAATAATGTAAATAATTACAATACCTCATCTCAGAATAGTGACAGATCAAGAACATCATTGTAAAAAAAAAAATTATGGGCTAATAGTCAGATTTCAAAAATGGGTAGTACTGGCCCCACTGAAAGCATTGGTGTGGCAGTGAGGAAAAAAGGGATGGTAAAAAAAACGAGGTGGTAGGGTGCAGCAGAAAACATTAAAACTAAGTAATAAATTTTTTCTTTTCTTTTGCCAAACCTACCAGCAAAAACTGTCCAAATAGTGTAACAGCATAATCGCCCATCCTACAAAATATTTAATATCTAAAAAAACACTAAACTAAGTTTCTTTTTTCTAGGTTTTCAGATAAGACATTGAGCCATCTTCAAAACCATTTTTCGTTAGAATCAATGAAAAACCATTTCAGTTATTCAGCTAAAAAGAGAGCAGGCTAAAACTGATTTGTGTCAGCCCCACTGTCTTCCCAACTGAGCAATGGTGAGAGGAAAGAGATCATTCAAGCCTTTAGTAATGGTATCAACATTCATACAATTGGCTTCCATCTCCAGTTGCCTTGATCTATCCACTTCCCTTCTCCACATCCTTTCACCTTTCATTCCTATCTGTTCTCGCTCCAAATCTTCTGTAACCCCCTGGCCTTGATCGATCCACTATCTTTCTTCACATCCTCTCCTTTACCACTCCTATCTGCTCTTCCTCCAACCCTTCTTTAACCCCTTGCGTGATAGTGGCTTCCAGCCTTGCTTGGGGTGATAGGCTTAAAAAAAAAAAAAAAAAAAAATCTTCAAGGGTCCATTCAAGAAACATCAAGAGAACAGTGAATAATTTTAAAAAAGAGGGAACAGTAGAGAAGAAAACTGGATCGGGGGTTACAATGGGAAGAGGGATCATCATTTCAACTTAGAGCTAAAGAGATCAATTAGAAAAGATCCAACTCAATTTATAACATGTTTGGCACGTGAGAAAGGAGTTTCAGCTATGACAGTCCAAAGAACAGTGAAAAAAGACTTGAAAATTAAATTGTACATGAAACATGAGAAGCAATTAACTCCAGGACAGAAAGTTAGAAGCTTAGAGAGGGTGAAGATCATCTTGAATAAGATGGAAAAAGATCCTGGAATATATATATATATATTTGAACTATATTTCAATATGTCATGAGCTTTCAATCCTTAGCTATAATTAATTAATGATGAACATGTCATTAATGTTTATGATCATGATTCTTCTGTTAAGCTTGGAAAGTAATTATACATTCTCATTGCTCAAAGTAGAGTTCAATAGTGTTATTAAAACCTTGTAGAATTCCAGTAAGATGTCTTTAATCATTTCTAAGATACAATGGTTCAAAGCTTAATCTAACAAATGGACAATTTTGCTGTTACACAATTCAGACACATTTTGCTGTTACATCCAGTATATACATTTACACACATATACATGTAAGCAAATATGTGGATGTAGATCCGACGGTATGATGAAAAATATGGAAAAGACAAGACAAAATCCGAATATGCAAGTTTACTGTTTTAATGTTGTTTTACTGTCGACATCAGACATTTCGGTCTAGTAGACCATCTTCAGGACATGCTTATTGGAAACATACTTAGGATTAGACAATATTTAAGTCAACATGAAAAGACGATAGACACAAGACTAATCAGAAACAGAACAACTGAAATTCGAAAGTCAGCATTCCTTTTTTGGGGGGGGATTCGGTCACGTTGGCATCAAGTTGGGGTCAAGCGAGCGATGCTGCGAAAAACGCATGCATGTATATGTAACCCCTTATACATGCATATGCATACATATACACATATATGCATACATACACATATAATATATACTACAAGCCATAAGCCATTTTATTTTGTTTGTACTGTTTAATATATAGGACAGGTTAAACAATTCTGGGATTTTTTCTTCATTAATTCTTTTGTCCATGACTTCATGGCTTTATTTTACTTTGTGTCCTTCTATTTGCGGCTCATATCTAACCTTGCTTATCGTGAAAAGCCTTGCACCATTCACAACCGGAAATCTCAAATAGAAAAGAGGGAACAGTAGAAAGGAAAAGTTGATCAGGAGTTCACAAGAGCAAGAGGGATCATCATTTCAAATTCGAGATAAATACATTCTTATTGCTCAAAGTAGAGTCCATTAGTTTTATAAAAACCTCAGAGGATTCCAGTAATGTATCTTTAATCATTTCTAAGATACACCGGTTCAAAGCTTAATCTAACAATTGGACAGATTGGGAACCACTGGGATAGCATAAAACAGGAGGTGTTACTTCCGGAGCAACCTATGGTGGCAAAAAGTGGGGGATCTGTTTCTGACTTAGTTGCAAAATAAAACTGACCCCCATGATTTGGACACATTTTCCTGTTACACCCACTATATAACAAAGTTTTACCCTCTAACAACTCATAAAGAATAAAATTAAGAGTAGAGATAAGAGAGTTATACATGAAAGACGTGTTTTTTTTTCTTAGTTTTGTTGTCTGAAGTTAAAAGTCTGAAGATGTTTGTATTTTGCTGGCATTATCTGGACAGTATGCATTATACGCAGACAGTTGACCTCTGCAGAGGTGAATGCTCTTGATGTACAAATGTTGTCATCTAGCTAAGGATGTTCATCTGGTTTGCATCTAATACAATGGCAGTAAGAAAGGCACGTCTCTATTCACGGTGTTAGATTAACTGTAATTTTGAAATTTCAGTATGCCTAAGACCATAAGTGACCCAGGCGCCAAGGAAAGTTTTAGCTATGAAAAGTTTGGGAACCACTGGGATAACAGGAGGTATTACTTCCGGAGCAACCTATGGTGGCAAAAAGTGGGGGATCTGTTTCTGACTTAGTTGCAAAATAAAACTGATCCCCATACTGATGATCAATAAGCAGGATTACTAGATTCTTGTAGTGAATTGAATAAGATTTGAAAGGCCAGCATGATTCAGTACTAAGTTGACTTTTTCTTATAATCAAAACCAAAATAAAATATTAGGAAATTAAAATACAAAGAAAAGTAATGGAAGGATGAAGGAAGTTGTCAAATTTAAAATTTAGTTACCCTATTTTCTTGTGGAAATGTTTCTGAAGCTAAAAACAGGGAATAAATTACATCCTTGAGTATAACACAAAACCATGTATCGTCAAGGTTGTTCGCTCTTGCCAACACAGTACATTCTAACATTGGAACCATTCCTTCTTAAGTTAAATGCAACTTACTATCTTGACCAGGTATTCAGTTTATGCTAATGATGTGACAACGTTTGTAGGAGAAACACGAAGATTGATGAAATTTTTAAATTACATCCTTGAGTTTAATACGACCACATGTTTCTGAATGTTTATGAAAATGTTTTTTGCTAATTCCAGTATTACTTCATTGGCTGGAAACAATTTTAAATCACTTAAATATCATGCTATTTACAACAGCCAAACTGAATTTTACAAGTAAGCAAAAAGGAACAAAATAAACCCTGGAAAGTTTGGCAGTTGTATAAAACAATTTTGTTTGAAGTTTGAAAAAATTAATAGAAAATTGTACAGACAGACCTTGTCAGTATTGTTCAACAAAACTTGTTCAAAATACACACACACACACACATATATATATATACCCAAGTATTGGTGTATATGGAATAAATTCCAATAACCAAAAATACTATTCTTTAAAGAATGCTCAATAAATAGTAGAGCAAATATAATTTATTCAGAAATTATAACATAAACATGTAATAAAATTGCTACAAAAATAGCCATTTTGTTTCAACACTTCTAGTGTCTTATCAAGGGGGGTTTGGGTTGATTTGAACCTTTTAAAACTCTTTATTCTACATTCAACATCATCACTTGATAAAACACCAGAAGTGTTGAAACAAAATGGCTATTTTTGTAGTGATTTTATTACATGTTTATGTTATAATTTTTGAATAAATTATATATATATATATATATATATATATATTATGCAGGTGTTATTCAAAGTAACAAACAGAATATCACCCATGAATTCCCAAACATTATAGTAAAATAAAATACAAACAAGAATACCCAAACATTATGGTTTAATGAAATCCACCAAAGAATACCTCAACTTTATAGTCTACCTAAAACCCCCAAACTAGGCATTCTGATGCACCCCATTATATCTGGTATTGGTAGCCCACACGCAAAAACTAGTGAAAGCAATAACAATAATTTTAACACCTGCCCTTGAAACAATCAGTCTATCACATATTAAATATTCAGGCAACCGGGTCGAAAAACTAAGGGCAATAAGTGTGACAGACAAATTCATGGCTAATTAAGATGTTAAATCCGTTTATACAAAAGTCTCTGTTAACAAATGCTGAACTTTTTTAAAAAGCATCTAACACAATCAAAAATACACCACTCCCTATTAATTGCTAAAATCATAAAAATTTGTCAACTCATCACAAACCAATGCTATTTAATGTTTAACAATAACATTTTATAAACAAAAATTCAAATGAGTTTGCCTGTTGGAGGCGATTTGGCTTGTTTTTTCTTAAAGGTTTTTGATCTGGTCCTTTTCAAATTATTTTACCTAAACTATCAATATATTGATGATGCTTTATTAATATATCTCTGGAATACGTTACCTGATCTTGTAAACAAAGTCAGATGTACAATAGAATTTAATAATGAAACAGAAACAAAAAACATGTTATTGCAAATCAACAAATAAAAATGACCTCATAAATTCCTATTCTTCCCATAACAAAATACAATCCAGAAAAATGATGACAATTTTACAAATATTAAAGAAAAGCAAGCCATAGAGAACTCTTGACTGAACATGAGACTAAAAAATACAGAAGATATGAAATTCTATTTTTAAATCATGTATGAAGGGTAGAATAAACCAAGTAAGTCCAGGGAATGGCAAAGAATCACAAACAAGAACCTAAACCAAAATATGTTGTTTACTCTAAAATTCATTGAGTCAATGAGTTGGATTACCTCACTTTTCTGCCAAAGAACTTCTAACAATATTTCCTGTTTTCTCTTTTTGCCACAGGATGCTTCAGATAAGATGTATCTTGTTTCTCCTTGAGAAGACCTTTTGGCCACCAACTGACCTCATATAATATTGAACACAACAGTATAGTACGCAGCATACAATACCCTATGGTTACATACAGGTTTATCAAATAAGTCCACCAAACAAGCAAAAAATCCTTTTCAAATGTAAATCACTTACAACATGTGCGATTCCAATAATAACCATTTGATGGTGGTGCCAAAATCAGTATAAAAGAAATGGATGCAAAGTCTCATCCTCTTTTATCTTTTTAGTCACATGACTTAGAGACAGGGATTGTCTTTTTTCACCTCTGTGGGACTTTTCAGTCCCCAGTGAACCTCATGTCACAGTGAACAAAACATTAAATACACTGCATACAAATCTCCTAAGTTTACTTGATTGCAAACAGCATTCTTGCTTGATCCATCCTCAAATATGGGCAGTGCAGATGTGACTTTTTAGTTTTTGCTAGGGTTTTACATTATCTTGCACAAATGTGGCAATGTTGGGTGTCTTTTGAATTCGTTGTTACATAAGTGCTACATAATATGTAATGAATAACTTCTCTCTGTATGTGATGTATTTGACAATTTTTGAGGCCTGCCCTACTTAGACAGTCAAATGATTGGCAATTAGACTGGTCTTCCTATCAGGCTTGCCTGATGAGGTAGGTAGCTCAACATCCAGCAGGATATAAAATAAGACCTGTCAAAGGATCAGTGGCCATCTAGTACACACATGCATCTCCAGAGAAACACCTTCATTCATCTTTTTTTTTTTTGTAATTTTCTTATATTTTGCTCAAGAAATATAAGTATTCCTGTGAATTGTATGTAATTGTTTGCAATCCCATTCACACTCTGTTGTTTGAGGAAACTTCAATACATCTATAATACTATCCTCTCATTAGAATATACTTCAACAAATTGGTCTATTCACCTATGGGAAGGGCTGGTACAAACGTCTCTACTTGAATCTGATACTGAGGCGCCCCCCACTCTACTACATCTCAATTTTCATACAGTTGTATTCATATAAAATACAATAATAATTATATATAATAATGAATCATATAGGTGAACAATTCAACTAGAAACATTGAAACTAAATACAATTAGAGACATGTCATAATAGATCATTCCATCTTAAATAAATCAACAATGTTTTGCAGCAATTTTTAACATCAGCTTGAGATTTTTCTTGTTAAAATGTTGAATAATGTTAATGTTGTAGCATACCTATGGACGATAATGGGTATGTCTCCATTCACATAAATACAGTAGTAAATACTGTATGTTGGTCTGCAGTTGGAGATTCATTGTGGAATTCACTTGACTCACTTCTAGCAGTTGACTACTTTTACATGCCGCTGATGAATCTTATACCTATCTCTCATTTCACCGGAGAGTATATGCTCTCTTTGGCTTCTTCAGGTTAAAATGACAGGTTTGATAGGTTTTTTTAATCATGCTGAGTGTCTAACCAGGCTCTTCACCAAATAAAGCTGGTGGAGGAACTAGTTTAGTCGGCAAAGAGTAATGGCTTACATGGTGGCATGTAATCCAGTGCAAACAAAATATATATGGCAATGACAGTGTAGTGCTACAAAAGCCAATTATCTCTCCTTTGTTGACATCATGAGAGTCATGTGATGGATGTCTGGGAGTAGAGTGGTGAAGAGCAGTTGCAGTGTAAAGGTTGGAGAAGTAGGACATCCCTAGCAATCAGCAGTAGGTCTTACAGGGAAAACCACATGACCTTTGTAGACTGATAGATAAACTGCTGTACCTCCAGTTTTCTCTTTGGGAAATATAACAGGTAATGTTGATCTAATCTGATATAATTTCACCAGGCAAATAGATTTAACGGTCCCCAGTGAAAAAAACATATGTTTATACAGAACTAAATGGACAGAACCTATTTCAACTGCAGGTGGAACAGATCAAATTATTAAAGCACACATTTACATTAGCTGGAGGCTATCATTTCAATACTTGTGCTGAGTAGTAAATAACCACCTGAGACACACTCTATAACTTAACAAGTAAGTATCACTTTTTCACACAGCTTGTTGTTGTAGACCTGTAATATAGTTTCTCTGTATAGGACATGTATAAGCAAGTTCATACTTTTTTTTTTGAACAGGAATAGAGGTTTATCCCTTGTTTACCATTCTGGTTCTTTCTAAAGTCTTTTCATTCTCTTTTGCTCCCAGTAACCCCTTGTGTCTTAATGCCATTATCGCCTTGCTTGGGATGAATTGATTAAAAATATATATATATAATTTTGTGAAAAATTTAGAGGTATCAAACTCTCTCTGAGGAAAAAGCATGTTTGTCAATCCTTTCAGTTATTCTGTTCCATCTGTGAAATTATTGTTATTGTAGGGCTATAACTTGTCTAGATGCCTTATAACTGAGTTTTTGTTTGTTTTTTTTTTTAAGCTTATCACCCCAAGCAAGGCTGGAGGCCACTAGCATGCAAGGAGTTACAGAAGTTTTGGAGGAAGAGCAGATAGGAGTGGTAAATGAGAGGATGTGGAGAAAGATAGTGGATCGAACAAGGCAAGGGGATTACAGAAGATTTGGAGCGAGAGCAGATAGGAATGAAAGGTGAAAGGATGTGGAGAAGGGAAGTGGATAGATCAAGGCAACTGGAGATGTCAATTGATGTTACACTTAAATAGTTGGAGATTGTATTTGTCAGGGAAACAGGAATAAGGAAGGGAGTTCCACAGGCGAGATGTGCGAGACATGAAGCTATTGGAGTAGAAGAGACATCTACATCTAACAGTTTCAACGGTGAAGGGGTGGGAACGGGATGCCAGCCTAAAATTGGAAAAATTCAGTAATAAATTCACTATGAATGTATTTGCGTTTAACTATCGTTGAATGAAAATTTATGATATCATATCTTCAATGATGTCTTTCTTGTATTCAGGAAAATAATGAAGGCTTAATAATCAAAGTTCAAAAAGTTCTCATCGCTCAAAGAAATATTTTAAATAAAAATGTTACTTTCAGGCTAAATAAAAAATCAGAAAAATTAAACGAGAAAAATAATAATGTCCATTTTAATATTTCAAAAGGAACGAAGATAGATAGAAATAATTGTAAACAATAAAAAAAGATGTTACAAGAATTTGTTTCCAAAAATGGTTGATGTACCCTGAAGGCATACTAAATAATTTCAGAGAATGTCCAAGAGTGATAATATAAATTAAGTAATTAATCTACAGAATTTCCTGAATGCAAAAAGAACCAGAAGCCAAAAAAATGAAAAATTCAATATTTTCCTGTATCACAAAGTTCATGTTGGTTACGTCTGTTTTTTTTTTTTTATCTGCCAGACTCGATTAAAAATGTAATTGTTATTAAAAGTTAAGCGTCTATGAGGAACATTTTTGCTCTTAATTAAAATTGCAGGGATCAACAGGTTATTTTGTGTTTTAAAGCACTTGTTGCAAATGAATACAACCGGTGCTGTGAAAGAAAGATGTGGAAAAGAACCCATTACCACCACAAAAAAACCCCAGAAGTATTCCTCTTGGCAAAGATAAATAAAAGAAAGGAAACAGATATGTCAGGCCTTGTCATTTTTTTCAGCCTTGAAGACAGCAATAAGATAAACCATTGAACTACATTGCTTAGCTTTTAAGGAAGCATAGATAAAAAAATAAATTCAGTCTGAAATTTCAAAGAAATGACCCTACATCAGATACAAATAAATTTCCCACCAAGAAGAATATGTGTGCTATTGGGATACAACTAAGATATTGATTCATAAAAGTTTATTCATCTGAGATAATTTGTTAATATTCAATGATTTTGGGACTGTTTACATTATTTACATTATTTGGATTATCCTCATCTTCATTGACATATTCACAATGTTTCAGTCGTTGTACACTTTGGCCTTCATCAGGTGATTGGAATTTTTCTTCAGTATCTGTCTATCTCTGTGATGAGGTATTATGATTACTTGCATTATTTGGACTGTTATCCTCATCTTCATTGCCATATTCACAACATTTTTGGCCATTGTACGCTCCGGCCTTCTTCAGGTGATTGGATCTCTGAGATGAGGTATTATGATTCTGTGCATTATTTACATTATTTGGACTGTTATCCCCATCTTCATTGCCATATTCACAACATTCGGCCTTTGTACACTCCAGCCTTCTTCAGGTGATTGGAATTTTGAATCAAACCCTTTATTTTGTCCACCAGGGTAGATTGATCTAGTTTAACATGCCACTTCTAGATGTCTCAATTATTACCCTATAACTTAACTCCCCATGTTTTTTTACTAAACCAAACATGATACGGTATTCACATTATTTACATTATTTGGACTGTTATCCTCATCCTCATTGCCATATTCACAACGTTTCAGCCATTGTATGCTCCAGCCTTCTTCAGGTGATTGGAATTTCAAACCAAGCCCTTTATTTCATCCTCTGGGGTAGATTTTTCTAGTTCCGTGTGCCATGCCTCTTCTAGATTTCTCAGTTATTTCCCTTTAACTCAACTCTCCATGCTTTTTGGTTCACCACTGCTGTAGCCTGGTATTGAACTCAACTCTTTGGGTCTAGTCAATGGATCTAACGAACGTCTTTATCCACTTGGTGTACTAACAAGTGGACTGTCTGATTACAAAAACGGTTTGACTATGAAACACTAGGGTTGAGGTACTGAATATAATATCAATCAGCTAAGTGACAAATTTCATGTTTGTATTAATCCTATTAGATAATATATATATATATATATATATATAATATGCGTAAAATATAATTTTAATGTATGCTACATTTCTGGGGAAAAATGCTCAATATTACGGATAGAGTGTATGTAAATGTGTTGACCTCAGTGATCATTTGTATGTATGTATGTATATATATATTTATGTTTATACATTCTTTTTATAGATACAAATATATTTAAGAATGTATAAACATAAAAAAAATGTCTTAAAATAATTGTTGGACTTTGTCCATTTCATATATATATATATATATATATTAAAAGGAAGAGAAAAACGACAAACGTTTTTGGTTGTAATGTGGATTTAAAAAAAAAATATATTATGCTTTATTTTCCATAATTTTGCAAAATTATGGAAAATATGGTATAATATATTTTTTAAAAACTCCACATTACAACCAAAAACGTTTGCGATCTCTCTTTTCTTTTTAATATATACACTTTTCTATTGTTGGAACAACTATAACCTCATCCCTATATATATATATATATATATATATATATATATAGTCATCCAAAGACAGACTGTTTTGCTGTATTACAACAAATCAATGTGGCTAGATATCTGATTGCTTCAAGCTGGGATTGAAACCCAACGAATTTGATATCAGTCAGAGATTTTACCCCCAAGCTATCATCACACAGCAGAGTGGAATTTTTAACGTTTTTACTATGTGAAAGACGTCAGTAGCTAGGAGAGCTATCAAAGAGTATTGGGTATTTGTCATGTATCATGTCAAAGAGTATATTGGGTATTTGGGCACCAAACACTCTTTTATGCAAGTTTCATTGAAAATGGCTGAGAAAAAAACTCAACCACTACACCTTGTTAGTCATTTTCATCCAAACTTGTCCGTGTGTAAAATTTCAGATATAACTAAAACATGTCTGTAAAAGGACAATATGAATAAAGACAAAAGGAAAACTTATATTAGCTGTGACACTTTTTGTTCCGCAAGGGACTTTATCAATGCAAATGTAAGGATTTCATTTTGCAACAATTATTTCCAAACAAACATTTTTAAACACTCATAAATGTACATCAGGTGAAATGAAAGCATTAGTAAATTATGGAAGATGCTAAGTGACATAATTTAATGTCTAATAAACGAAAGTGAGTAAAGGATGCTGTTGAATTTTTTTTATGCAATTCAGAAATTAAAATATTTAAATTATTAAAAATTATAATCAGTGATGATGGATTTAACTATTATGTTAAGCCGAGACCTGAAACTTATGCGATGTTGGATCATAAAAAGACTTTATTACATGAAAACTAAATCTATAATTAAAATTAAAAATTGAAAACAGTCCCAGTTCAAGACATGGAAATTATGGTAAACCTTAAGGGGTGTTGGGTCATGAAAAGATTTTATTATACAAGAAAACTAAACCTATAAGTAATAATTGACAAAGTGTCGATATAGTGGTTTAGAAATTTGGTCAGACAAGTTCTGATGAACATATTACAACCTTATACAAAACATTCTACTTTTAAACTAAAACTAAATCAAGGAATTTTTGCAGTACAAAGACAAAATTACCTCCTCCTTTCATTCTTGAATTAAACAAAACTTAATCTGCTTTTTAAAACATCATTTTTGCTTGGCTCCATTACCAGAGGAAATCATAAGATACGAAATAGAACTGTGAAGGTTTGATATCTTTGAGTCCATAGAATTTCAATGGGAAAAATGTGTTACTTGTACACATCTCTTTTCTAAATATCATTTTGTACAGAATTATATTTTTCCGCAACAAGGAAGAATTGCTAACTTGACAGAGAAATTATAACGTAGTATGTCAGTGATAAGATGATGGTTTACTAATGTGACAGAGTGCAGGGAGAGTTGGATTCATGCATTTGAGGAGATATATTTTTTGATGAATTTTTATTTGGTTCTTGAATACAATTTTAAGAGTTTTTAATGATTACATGATACCAGACTTTGAAAATGTTGATGGTGAGTAGGCAAAATTAATTTAGAAAAATTATTGAAGGGATTATGGGAAGGCAGATTTGGAGTTGTGCAGTTCATGAGGATAAAAGTGATATATTTTTTTAGTTGACTTTGGATTTGGTTCTCAAATACAATATTGGGAATTGTTAACCATTACACCATCATGGGCTTCTAAAAGGTTGATTGTGACTACACAAGATTAGCAGACAGATTAGTTAATCATAAAAGAGTCATTTTAACCTCAGCAAGTTTTCCTGGGTTTCTTAATAAAAAAAATATAAAGAAAGAAAAAAAGAGAATTAAGTATATGCACAATGTCTGGAATAATAACTGCAAATGTTATTTGAATGCCTGTGTTTTGGGGCAATATCTAACCTCTGACCTTTCATGACACGCAATCATTGCTGATTTTCTAACTCTCTGAATGTCATACAGGTAAATTCAGTTCAAAATAGAGGGCATTATTCTGTAGGTATTCATCCAGCAGGAAGGTTCTCTGTCCAGATCTTCTGCATATCACGTGCCTCTTTGGATGTGATACTTTTGAGATGAAAACACTCCGACAGGCAGAAGAGCCAACATGTCTGCTAGCTGATAAAAAAAAAAGGTGAGACATCTTGAAAAATTTTTCATGCATTCTATTACATTGTCCTCATCCAAGTCAAGCTTCAACCACAAAATTAACAATGCTCTTCACGTTTATATTTTACTAGCATAGTACCCATAAAAAATTATTATTGTACAGATCAAAACTTATTATACCTACAATCAAAGTACACAGTAGCATATTGTGTTTTCTTGTGCATAATACGAGAAGATTTTGAATGAAAATTAAATGTGGTGGGGGTCACCTTATACACAAGTACACATTTTCAGAAATCTTTACTCACCTTAAAATACCTCTTATTTGAAACATCAAGATTACAAATACACTTAGCAAAATCTATATAAATAAGTGTGAATGTCAATATGTCACACTTTTTCAACTTTACTCCTTTACTCCAACATATCATACCATTTTGGAATGAAGCCAACTCTGTAAGCAGATTAAAAATATTCTGGATGAATCCAGTTCCGTAATTATGAAATTTTGGATTCCCAAGTTTTAATTACTGAGATTACAATTTTTTCCATGAATTTTTCTACAATTTTTTGTATAATAACAGTTTTTATAACTTGGAAATAAATTTGGGAATAATTGAAATTAACTGCAAAATCCAGTGAAAGTCATCCATGAAAAAAAATAATTGTTTGTACAGAAACTAAGGACCTACATACACCAAATTGTCTTCAAATTAAGTGGTGGCAAAAGAATCATCATTGAACTTTTAAAAGGTAAGCTTAAATATTAATGAAATACTTAAATGCAGCGATCAATTTTAAGTTCCTCTGTAGTTTATTGTTGCCTATCACATACGGCAGCAGTATGCCTCGCAAAAAGAAATCTCCGCTAACAGAGTACCAGATTGCAATCAAAAGAGCCAAGGCTGCAACAAGAAGAAAATCCCATGCAAATAAGAACCCACATCAAACAGCAGCCAGGAGAGCTTTCAGTACTGAGAATACGCAAAGACTTAGGGACTCTCAAATTGCTAAACAAGCCGAATACCCAATCAAGAGCTCTCCGAAAGAGCTAGCTTAAATGCTGCCCAATTGGGCACCTTTTTAGCTTGTAGATAATAAAACACAAACTAGACAGACGCTGATAACAACCGCTTGCAAAAGGAATTTGATATGTCGGCCATATTTGATCTCTGGGAATCAGTGTAATTGAACATCTTTTGTCTCAAAGACAGGGAATTCACTGAAATTGATTAAAAAAATAAAGGGAATGTAATCAAACCTCACCAAGGATCCCAACTTCAGTCAAATGACAAGTATCATTCTGTCTTTTCTACAAATATTTTCATGGCAACTGTTCGGATGAGCATTTTTCCCTGGCATCCTGACTACATGAATTTAAGCGTGCTACTAGATTGGCAACTAGGTCTCACCATTTTACTGTTGAACTAGCTAGGTACAACTGCCACTTCTATTCTAAGTTTCTTTTCTTTCACTTCCCACCTGTGGAGCTCCCTTCTGATTTCTTGCTTCCCTGTCAACTACAATCTCCAAGAATTTAAATGTAATGTTAATCACCATCTCTCTTCTTGAAACCTGTTCCATTTTTTGTCCTTTTCTCAAAGGCTTCTCATTCTCTTAAACTCCCTGTAACCCCCAAAATTCTAGTCGCATTGCTGGTGTGACATGATTTAAAAAAAGACTTAACTAGCATATAAATGATGTACTTTTTTAATTTGTTCTGCTTGAAAAATGGGGCAATGATTCATCCAACCTCCCAATTGGGGCAGGATATGACACAAGATCTTTTTAATGTGAGGAGCTCATACACATGAACATGTATATGGGTCATGGACAAATATTGCCAGTGACCACTGTTATGTTGGCGTTGATATTACACTCACCCAACCTCTTTTAGTGCAATCAGGAAGGTGCAACTGCAGGGTTTCAATCCCTGGAACAGGGCACATTCTCCCATCTAAAATAAGGAGAGAACAGATACTATGCCTTTATCCCAAACTAAATGCTTGGGAAATAGGAGTGACAATCCCCATGCTGGAGGTTGTTGTTTCATATTCCTATGTTTTTTAAAACAAAGTATCTACACTATTTACATTATTCAAACTACTGTCTTCATCTTTGTTGCCATATTTATCACACTGTTTCGGCTGTTGTATGAGCCGGGCTTCTTCAGGTGATTGGAATATCAAACTGAACACTTTAATTCGCTAACTGGGGTAGACTGTTCTAGTTCCATGTGTTATATCTAATCGATGTAAGTTATCAGTTATCTCCTGTTAATTCCTCTCTCCAAGTTCTCCACTACCTTAACCAGGTATTGGACTCACACGCTTTGGGTCCTGTCACTGGATCTAACTAATGCCTTTATCCACTGTGCCATGTGTCCTTGACAATAGTCCGAATAATGTACATAATACCTCATCTCAGAAATATAGACAGATATAGACAGTTAGGAAACTGGAAACAATTCAAGAAAAAAATACTGCAAAATAGATACTTAAACAACATCAATATAATTATATCACTATATAAATAGTGTACATTGGTAATCACAAAATATCACAGTAATTTATATGGATATGACATTGAGATCTTAACAGATAATATGATAAAACTTTTTAAAAAAAAATTACATAGGAATGGCTGAACTGCAGGTCATATTATATTCATGCTTGTAATTTATTCCCTGTTTTTAGTTTTTAAAAACTTGGAATCATATTATACTCAAGAAAATATGGTAGATCTGGGTTTTTGATTGTTGATCTCTTCACAAATTGCTTGACTTTTGAAATATTTTGGTTAATTTTACTTCTTCTTCCTCAGTATGCACACTGTTTCAACAGTCATGTGGCCCTTAGCCAGCAAAACCCTGTTTAGACACAAAAACAGTCTTGAGTGAGGTGCTGCTAAGAGAATATGTGCCACAAGACTCATAAGTAGACAGAGTTTAACATAACATGCTGAATTTTTTTTTAAAAATCCACTAGTTTCCCATTTCAGGGTCAGAGAGAATGTATGTTTTGTAACCTAGGGAAGGTTACTGAATAGAATAATCACACATAGGTTGATAATGAATGATAATACTTAGGACATGAACAAGACATATAAGATTTGCCAGCAGTGTGTAGAAGAAGTAGTCAACTGCTAGTCAAGTGAATTCCACAATGAATCTCCAACTGCAGACCAACATACAGTATTTACTACTGTATTTATGTGAATGGGGACATACCCATTATCGTCTGTAGGTATGCTACAACAATATGTGAACCATTTCTGAACATTGTTCTCTTTCTAGAAAAAAAAAGCTCATTTACATTTTTCTTACTACTCTCTCACCACTTTTTTTATATTTTTTATTAGAAATATTTGGATAAATATTTGTACTGATGGCAGATACTACCAAGGCCTTCAACAAATATTTACTGAATCCAACAACGTTGAGAATAAAATGAGGAATAGCTTCACAAAAATATAATAAAATATTAAGAATAAACTTGCCCTACCATTTTATCGATTGGCTGACATTTCTAAATGGAAGGAGACTGTTGATAATCTTTGAGAAGCTGAACATCAAAATTACCTGTCATCCCCAGGTAGGACTTGTCAGACTAAATTGTTAACCTCAGATTTAATGACAAAGTGATAGAAGCTAAATTAGTCTGTACACCAATGACATAAAACTTCTCCTCTTCCCCTCTTCTTCTGTCTGAACTTCTGGGATAAGGAATTATCATTATTATACATCAGTGTCTTTATACTGATTCTTCTTCTTGTGTACCATGTTCCTTGAGAACATTAATGATCATGGCTCTCCACAATTTCCTGTCTTCTGTAGCTCTTAATAAATTTTGTCTTTTTGTTATCCCTCCTAAACCTCACTCTGCCATCCATTTACTTAAGCTCACTAGGTAAGTTATGCATTGCTTTCCGCTATACCTCTTGACTTGAATATGCCCTTTTTTTCTTTGTCCGATTTGCTTGCATTCAAACTGAGAACGAAATTTATTATTATTGTATATTATACTATATTGTATTTCTTTAATAGTGACTAGAACAGTAACTTTTATACTTTGACCATTTAATCTTTAGACATTAAATCGAGACCGTTAACTGTACAATTTATACTAAACAAACTCACATTTCTATATATTTAGTTATTACTAGCAGCATGGCCCGGCGTTGCCCGTGCTTGATTCAAAACTCGTATGACTCATACAGCAATCGCTATCACTTGACATAAAATATTTTTGCCCTTCCTTGCCTTTAAAGGAGTGCCCTTTGCCATGCTAATGTTCCTACATGCCTTACATCTTGCCTATCTCAAACTGCGAATTTTTTCTAAACTCTATACTAAACATTAAATCTGTTACGAAAAAAGCACTAAACAAAATGAACACAAAACGATCAGCTTTAAAAAAGGACTCGTAACTGGGAAAACCGAATGAAAAAAGAATGTTAACAACAATTACTTTTTCACACCCAACCCAGTTCTGCAGAATCAGAATCAACATTGAGTTTAAGCAAGCGAATGAGCCAATTGGAGTAAAGTGCCATGCAAATTTAAATCTTTCCCACTTGTGACAAATGCAGCTATCAATTTTTTTTGCATGCTAGCATGCTAGTTAACATTTGTGTCAGTCAGCTGTTGGCTCTCACGCTGGCCAATAGAATCTTCCTGCCTATTCATGGCAGCCAGCTATAGGCTCTCACTCCGGCCAGTAGAAAATGGCTGCAAACTACATGAAAACTACCGTAGAAGCATGAAAAAATTGATTATTTCCACTATCAATGGGAGTTGGGAAATGCAAAGTCATTTTTGGCCTTCCCACTAACTTGGAGCATGCGCATGTAAATTTTGGTGCAAATCCGTCAAAAATTGCGGCCGTGCATTCATTTACACACACACACACACACACATCCTGCCATTTATATATAGAGATAAGTAGAAAATGAAATCAGCAATCCAAGTTCAACTTCTAGCTGAGATAGTGTTTGTGTTTTTCTTTTTAGTATTGACCTTGCGCTTCACCTCTTCTTCCCTCCACCCCAGCCATGGATTAAATATTAGGGCAAGATAGGCTTCTTTAATGGGCAACCAGTCTAGGAGAATTCCAAAATTAAACCCTTGGAGAAACTACTCCACTATCTTTCCTATTAATAATTATGGCAAGTATCAAATTTTCCAAGCCCTCTTTCCTCATTATGTGTCCTATAAATTTCAATTATCACTTTCTGATGTTAAAATATAAGTGTCTTTTTTTTGTTTCCATTGTCTTTAAAACTTCCTCATTGCTCACATGTTCAGTCCATGGTATTCTTAGTATCCTTCTATAGAACCATATTTCTGTTGCTTCAAGTCTTTTCTTCCTCGGTGAGAAGATTGTACAGTCACAAAATTCTGTGCAAAATATTAAAATTCACTTCTGGAGATACTGTGTGGACAGACAGACAAACGTGTTTTTTTTTTATATATATATAAAGTATTAACCTGTATCCGTCTGGTGTCAATACCTTCTTTTTTTCTGTAGATTTTAAAAAGTAATTATGAATTACAATTTTTTTAAAGTGAAAATATTGCAATTTTTTTTTTTTTTACACAGTGGATAAAGGTGTTGGTTAGATCCAGTGACAAGACCCAAAGAGTGTGAGCAATACCCGGTTAAGGCAGTGGAAAACTTGCAGAGGGGAATTAACAGGAGATAACTGATAACTGACATCCATTAAACATGGCACATGGAACTAGAACAGTCTACCCCAGTGAGCGAAATAAAGGGTTCAGTTCGACATTCCAACCGCCTGAAGAAGGCCAGAGCATACAACAGCCAAAGCATTGTAATAAATATGGCAACAAAGATGAGGACAATAGTCTGAATAATGTAAATAGTGTACATAATACCTCATCTCAGAAATATAGGCAAAATAAACTCCCTTACATATTTATAAGTCAACCTTTTGTCCTTGCTTTGAATATTGCTGCCATATAAGGTCCGGTGCTCCTGTTATATATTTAGAAATTCTTGATAAAATCTAAACAAGAATCTGCAATGTTATTGGTCCTGGCATTACAACTTCAGTTATTTCCCAACTGTCTGTACCTTTTCTATAAATACTTTAATGTTAATATGTCTGACAAACTTTCCTCTGTAGTAACAAGATTGATGAATTTTAGCACAGTACTAAACTGGCAGCTAGGTCACATCATTTTACAGTAAAATTGCTAAATGTAACCATAATTTCTATACTAACAGTTTCTTCTATCGCACTTCATTGCATGTGGAATTCTCTTACATCTTCTTGCTTCCCTGTTAACCGTGATCTCCAAAAATTTAAATGCAACATTAGTCGTTATCTTCTGTCTTATTTTCTCTAATACTCAGTAACCCCTTGTGCCTTTGTGGCTTTATTGCCTTGCTTGGAGTGAAATGATTAAAAAGAAATATATCTGTGTCAATACTTAC
>OZ038499.1:51996856-52061940 GCA_964036315.1 Acanthosepion esculentum
TCAGTTTCTTGACGTTAAGATGAAATTTATCAAGGAAAGCAGCGTAGTTTATATATATATATATAAAAACACACATATGAAAATTATATTAGAAATTCTTATACACATGAGCAATAAAACTATATCAATGATATGAGATTATAAATATTCTTATTAAAAAAAATAAGTAAAAAGAAATTGTGTTGAACAGATGTGTGTATATATATATATATATATATATATATATGCCTTTATGTAAAAAAAAAAAAATGAAGGAAAGGGGAGATAAATAATTTATTCTTACAAGCATAAATAAACCAGTGCTAAGTATATTTGAATGACTTTGCAAAA
Organism: Acanthosepion esculentum; assembly: GCA_964036315.1. Lineage (NCBI taxonomy): Eukaryota > Metazoa > Mollusca > Cephalopoda > Sepiida > Sepiidae > Acanthosepion > Acanthosepion esculentum. The sequence goes on from OZ038499.1 coordinate 51,997,187, forward strand.
ATCATAATTTTTTTTTTGTTTCCTTGATAAGTAAAATATTTTAAAAAATTCAGTGTTGCTCTTTTAATGGTGGTTGGGGTTTTTCGGAAGAGACAAAAAGAAAGGAATTTCTAATGAGGAGGAAATGCTATGAGAAAGCCTGAAAAAAGAAAAGTGTGAAGTAATGAAGAAGGAAAAGAAAGAGAAAGAAGACTAAAACAAATAAAAGAATGAAAGTTGAAACCAAAGAGGAATAAGAAAAAGAAAATTATTGAATGCTTGATTTGTTTTTTATGATTTATCAACCTTTTGCAGGTTATTTAAAGCCAAAAAATAATTTTAGAGAATTAATTTTTTGTAAGAAGATTTTTTTCAGGTTTGGTGATACAAGTCTCACTAAATAACATATATCTGATGGGGAGAAGATGTAGATTCATACCTTTCCCTACCTTTACCTATATATATATATATATATATCCATATATTTCCATACCTTTATATATATATATATATATATATATATATATATGTTTGTGCATAAATGAATTTAACTGACTCAGCAAAAGTCAAAGAATATCTTCAAGAAAAATGAACTGAAGAGTCTGAACTAGAGAAAGAAAGAAAATGCATAAAAAACAAAATAAAAAAGATAAAATATCATCTTACGGAAAGCCTGTTAGAAAGGTGAATTTTACAGCAAGATCTATCCATCCTCACAACCCACGGACTCTCTCATTTATATACAGGATGTCCCAAAAATCAAGAAGATAAAATAACATTTGAATGAAAGCCTGTTGTTAAAAAAATTAATTTTAAAGCAAGATCTATCCAGACTCTTTCTTTTATATACAGGATGTTCCAAAAATCACCTCGGTATTTAAAATGTCATAATATGTCAGATTCTTCATACTTTTTCTTTCTTTTTTCTTCGTTTTTTCAGAAACTAGATTAACTTAGGAAACTTTCCTACAAAAAAAGGTCACAATTGAATGGAGGATGAAAATTATAGAATTTTATTTTGAATTTAACCAAACCATCTATCACACACAAGGAGGATGTTGCCAACACTTCTATACCAGAAAACCACCATCGGATCTTAAGATTTGTCAGTTTATCCAATGTTTTCAGCAGTGTCACTGAGTGATTTGCCATGACATGGAAGAAAACGTCGTCCATTCACAAATGAGTCATGAATGTATGCAAAATTGTTGAACAAAAACCAGGAACTACGATTTACAAATGTGCTCTGACCAGTTAAATTTGTTTTGTGTATCTTTGCACTACATACTAAGAGGCAATTTGCACCTCTAGACATGCATCAATAAACTGCAGAAAATTAAGCAATATAAAAAATATAGGTTATCTCCCTTTGGTAGATAATTCCTGCTGATAAAAGGTCGGACTGATTTCATCTGATAATAATGGGTATGACCAAAAATTAGGCATGTAACAGATTTTAGGCACCAAAACAGAGGCTGAGGCAAACACAAACGAGAGAGACGTGTTTTCAGCCTACTTCAAGAATAGGCAATGCTGGTCATGGGCAAACCTGAATGATGCAAGGACAATGCAGCTATAGGCAGAGGACATTACAGTACAGATACATGGTTCGTCTATTTCAAACAAACATTTTGGTATAGTTCCGATGGCTCTCCACAATTTCCCATTCTTTGTAGCTCTAAGCAATGTTTGTCTCCTTACTATCCCTCCCAATCCTGATTCTGTCATCTCTTTACACAAGCTCATTCAGTAGGTGATCATGGCTCTCCACAACTTCCCATTCTGTGTAGCTCTAAGCAATGCTATTCTGGTTCTGCCATCTGTTTACACATGCTCATTCAGTAGGTGATCATGGCTCTCCACAACTTCCCATTCTTTGTAGCTCTAAGCAATGTTTGTCTCTTTACTATGCCGCCCATTTCTTTTTCTGCCATCCATTTATACAAGCTCCTTCAGTAGGTTACTTGCTGTTTTCCCGTCCTTGTTATTTTCAGTATCTCCTGTGAGTGTCAAATTCTCCAAACACTCTATCCCCATTTGTGTGTCCCAGAAATTCCAACTGTTTTTTTCTGATTTTAAAATGATTATTTTTATATACATTTAACCCATTTATGGGTTTAATTCCTTTTATGATTTTTTCAAGGTTTAATTCCTTTTATGGTTTTTTCATATATTGAAATTTTATATTGAATTCTCATAGAGGACTCACAGTTAATCTAAAAAGGTCTACACATAACTATTAACCTGTTGAAAACATGTAGAAGAAAGTATCATATCATTATGTTAAATTATATCAATGAAGGGTACTGGGGGTTCACCTGTGTTGAGAATCTTACTTTAAATTTTCTAGAACTCATGGGAGCCAAGTTTCTTGTTTTCAACCTTGGCTTCAACTGCTTGTGCATAACTGCTTTTAACATTTTCCAAGACTTTATTGCACTGACTGCAAGCAGTTATGAACAGAGCTGTGGTGCATAGTGCTCCAAAGCCCTCAACTGGGAATAGCGCAAGCCCAAGTGGAGATGCTGAGCAGTACTTTGTGACCATTACTATCTTATCAACATGATTCTTTCTACCTGCATTTATTTATACTACAAATTAAATTTACATATAACTTACTATAAAAGAGATGAAAAATTTTCAGGAAATGACATCATTATGGGGTCTTTTTTTTTTTTTTTCACTCAAATCGGTGACTTTGTTTTACTAATAATAAATCTTGAAAAAAATACTATGTAAAAGTCACTATTTTTTATCCCTAATGTTGAATGGGTTAAAATTATTCAACTTTTTAACAAAAAAAAATTTCAAATTGGTGTTAAAAATTGCTGTAAAACATTGTTGATCTATTAAGATGGAATGATCAAATACAGGTGCACATATGATAAAGTTTGGATGTTTGAAAGCTGAACTCACTTCCCCAACACACCCAAATCTTTAATCCCCTCACCCCTGAACTCAGTCTTCTGACATTCCTCGGTAACCCTTGTTGACCGGAAATTTCTTTAATCCCTCTGTCTTCCACCATTCCTACCCTTAGTGTTAAAGAACAATGACTCACCTAGAATTAAAATTAGAATTTAAATTCTTAAATATTTTTACTAACCATGAACATTTAAATTTACATTTTAATCCAATGGGGTTTCAGTTCATACCCAGTAAATAATTATAAAGCTTGACATTTTTCTTGTTTAAATTTTATATTAACTGTGATGAAAAAAGGATCTCAACCAACATATTTCCACAAGCTGCATATTAAAAGACAAAGATCCGCGTGTGGCTCAAGAGCCACAGTTTGACCATCATCTAATACAACATTTGTCTACACTATTTACATTACTCAGATTATTGTCCTCATCTTTGTCGCCATATTTATCACAACGTTTCAGCCTTTGTATGCTCTGGCCTTCTTCAGGTGGTTGGAATGTCGAACTGAACCCTTTATTTCACTCACTGGGGTAGACTGTTCTAGTTCCACGTACCATGTTTAATGGATGTCAGTTATCAGTTATCTCCTGTTAATTCCCCTCTCCAAGTTCTCCACTACCATAACCGGGTATTGAACTCACACTCTTTGGTTCACTGTCACTGGATTTAACTAACGCCTTTATCCACTGTGCTATGTGTCCTTGAGGGTTCAGTTCGACATTCCAACCACCTGAAGAAGTCCGGAGCGTACAACGGCCAAAACGTTGTGATAAATATGGCGACAAAGATGAGGACAATAGTCCAAATAATGTAAATAGTGTACATAGTACCTCATCTCAGAAATATAGACAGACATTTGCCTAATTTGTATTTAGATACATACATATTTATTTTCAATTTTTCTAGTTGAATTGTTCACCTGTATTGCATATGATGCATTATTGTACATAATTATGCGACAATAAAATTTGTATTTTATATGAGTATTAATTTATAGTAGCAGTAGAGTGGGGGGGGGGGTATAAGAGAGACAAGGGAAAACAATGCATGACATACCTGGCGGAACGTGGTCTGGGGGAGAAAGCAGAGAAAAGGAACTTGTTAAGAGCTACAAGGGATAGGGATAAGTGGAGAGCCATGATCGCCTACATCCTGAAAGGACATGGCACATAAAAATAAAAAAGTCCTTGTTTTGGTGTGAGTGATCTGTCCCCCAAAATTTGTAAAAGTATTTTTAAATCACTCTGAATATATCTAAAATATAATTATTATTTTAGAAAGTGGAAATATCATTGAAATATGATTGTAAATATGTACATTTTAACCTGAAATGAAGAAAATACAAAATTAGTCACAAAAGGAAAACATCACTTTTAACTGACACCAAAATGATACCTGTCAAAAAGTATCATCGTTATTTATTTGCTATGAATCAGAATTTCAGGTCCGTGTCAGATCAATGGTCATCCACACTTGTTTTGTAGGATTAGAGACTTTACCAAATAACCCTCATAATTGCATTTGTTAAACCTCAAAATGGTTGCATTACAGTTTATCCCACTTGACATTGCTAAAAAACCGTCTCTACAGCTTTTCAACTCTGGCATTAAGATGTAGTTTACATACTGTTGGAACGTGGCCACTAGGTTCGCGTATGTTTTTCTTTCTTGATCTAGATTTTTTAACTCTTTCACACGTGTTTATCATGTAGGTCTACACAAATTTCACAAACAAAAATGCACATACGTTAGTTTAAATGTTTTCTCTGTAACTAGTCTTTAAATATTTTTATGTAACTAGTATTTAAATGTTTTCTATGTAGCTAGTCATTAAATGTTTTCAGTGTAGCTAGACTTTAAATGTTTTTTATGTAACTAGTCTTTAAATGTTTTCTGTATAACTAGTCTTTAAAAAGTTTTCTTCCTTTTTGTCAATGAATGAAATTAGTTGTTATTTGTCTTATATTGTTTTGTGTCACTTATTTTTTACCTGGACTCATATTGAGTCCACCATAATTGCTGCTTTATTTTATTTCTCTTTTATCTCTTTGTTTTCTCCTTCCTTTTATTTCCTTTTTCTTCCCTTAATCATCTTCTTTCTTTCTTTTCTTATCTCTCTCTTTTAACTTAGAACTTTTCTTTATCTTCTTTTTTTCTTGCTTTATTTTCTTTTATCCCCTTTGTCAGTTTCTTTCTTTTCTTTCCCTTCCTTTAATTTAATACTTTCTTTCTTTTTATCTTTTCTTTCTTCTCTTACTTTTTCTTCCCCTTTTTTTTCACTTTCTTTCTTTTTCTGTATTTCTTTCTTTTCTTTTTTTTTTTCCATTTTATTTGTTTCAATTACATAATTTATATTTGCAATTATTTTTCTACAAATTTAAGAAAAACTTCCCATCAGAATGTAAATTATTTACCAAGTCTCATATTGAACATCTCGGTTATCCCACTTTATTTCGCTAAAAAACCCACACTAGAAGTGCACTCCTTAAGCCTATAAAAAGGTGTGCATTTCTCTCCATAGCCTCTTTTACAGCTTTTTAGCTATATGGGTAAAGTGTACCCCTCTGGAGCACATTCGTTTTCAAGGCTTTCTCTCTTGACTTTTGTATTCCCTTACACAAGCTTAGTATGTACACACACACACACACACACACACACACACACACACACACACATTCTTATTATAGCTAGTTTCATGTTTTTTCACATGTAATTCCTTTGTTAATATATACATTGTCGTTTGTTTTATATTGTTTTGTGTTACTCATTTTTTTACCTGGACTCACATTGAGTCCACCACTATTGTTTGTGGGATAAATTTTCCAGGTGCCCATAAATATTTACTCTCTGAAGTGTTGATTCCTGCAACATAATGGTGACTAAATATTTACTCAATCATAAAAGCGATCCTGTAACAGCATCTTATCAGTAGATACAATTATTTATTTTATTGTAATATTAAATTAAAAGACCCATGATTGTTCCTTTTCAATTTACAAGGAAGAAGTTTAATTCTATGTATGAAGACCAGATTTGTTGAATAATGAATTCCATGGTAAGCTCAGAGAAACAGAATCAATAGAATATTTGGATTTGACATAACAAAGGCATTTGCAAAATAAACACTAATCACTCAGGCGAACACATTTAGAAACTATTTCAATTTCGTTTACAGACCCACAGCACAGCCATTGTTTCTCATATGTAGAGACAAATTATCGTATTTTAATTTATACATGCACTGACGCTTGCACACAACCATTTTTCATGCACACACAGGGAAAAAAATACAATTTTTATTTCTTTATTTTAGTTTTTTGAAACGAAAACTGAAAAAAGGCTAAGACAAGATGTAAATTGAACTTAATGACTTCTTCCCTTCAGGGCAGATAAAAAAATAGAAACAAAAATGCACGACGCCCGTCAGCCATATTTTTCTAGCTGCAGGGTAAACAGGGTGACATAAACGTTTTTTTTCTTTTTTTTTTTGTAAACGTTTTCTTTTTTTTTTTGTTTTTAGGAAAAAAATGTACTGAAAGCTAAAAAAGAAACCATGCTTTCCCACTTTGTCCATCAACCTGACAAAAAGACGTGTTTTATTATTCAAACTGTCATTCACAAGAAATCATTGAACTGGTGCCAACCAAACCAAAATTCTTTCGATATTTCCGTTTCTAAGAAAATTAGCATAATTACGAGGATAAATATTCTCAGAAAATTATCATTATTGGTTTTATTTTTAATAACGGTGTTTTTATTATTGATTTTACTGTCATTATAGCTATTATTTCAGTGAAGAGAGGAAAGTGCAGAGACCATACTGGTATAATAACAAAAAAACTGTCAAATCTGTATTAGATTTGCCATTTATTATTATCATTAGAGAAGATAGAGTCTGTATTGTAGAAATGTGATGGCGATATCCATGAAAATACGCCAGAATACAATCCCAAGTTTATGGAGGGTTAAACCACAGATGCTCAAATGGACTGGGTGATAACTGTTTGAAGAGAAAGAAACAAAAACAATTATCTATATGTAATATCCAAATAGAAAAAGAGAAATAAGGGGGGGGAGAACAGTTGTAGACAATGTGCATCTGAGGACTTAGCTGAGAAAAAAAAAATGTCTTAGTACTTTGTCAACATTATTTGTTGAAGAAAAGGTCTCCTTTAGTCCACAGCTATCTTCTTTAAATATTAGTAATTTCTATCAAGCTCGCTGACCTTGTTTTTCCATAACCTGATGCCACCGTCCAGGCTTAGTAGTGAAGGGAGAAGACTCACTTCATGAAACTGTAATAGAAATAAAAAAAAAGGGAATGGGACATTGAATTTCACACTAATATTACCAGTGTCATGTGACCCTTACAGAGGCAGTGATTGGTCATTTCTTCAGCCATTTTTTTCTTGTTTTATTCTGTGCTTGATTACTCTTATTTTTTCATTAATAATTAAAAATTCCCATAGTAATACTTGTGACGATGATGTTAGATCTGCTGATTCTTATTATTGATGTCATGACCTAAATATTTTGAATAAAATATTTAAAAAAAAAATGATAGTTGCGTTAAATGCATTTGTCTGAAAGTAAGTATCAACACACATGGGCTTAAAAACAAAAATGCACCAGTGCATGACACAAAGTATTTTGTTAAAAAAATGTGATGTGTTTTTTTTTAATGCTATTCTCAACTCAATACAATGCCCAAGAGCCACTCATGGTAGAGGGTTACTGAATTAGACTGTGACAAGGAAGTACAAGAAAGCAGTAAGAGGTAAACATTATGAGGATATGTAGGATAGATAATGGTTTCCTATATGAAAAGGTTAAAATCATAGTGATTGGGGATCTGTACCACAATATAACAGTTCTTGGGAAGAAGATGTCTGAGCGGAACTTCCTCATTACCAATGGAATACAAAGGGAATCCGAATGAGTTGACTTGATGTACGTGGCATGGCGGTTCCTAGCTGTGAAAGTCCAGATTGATGGAACTAAGTATTGTACTGCCTGAATCCTGAAGCAGATGTTTATGAGATATAAATATTATTAATTGAAAACAGGATAAAGTAAAGACTGCACTATTGTAATGTCGGCTAATGTATCTTTATGTTCAGTAACCCATCTTCAGGTTAAATAACAGGACAGACTAGGTTCTATAACTACGGTTGGCAATCTTCCTAGAGACAGTGACTGGATAAAATACACCATCTTCCGGCAAGTGGGTACAATTCACGAGGAGAAAATCAGCTGATGAAAACTCATCGACTGAAATTCTACTCTCATAGAGTTGGGCATTCTGTTGCAAGTGGGAATAGCATTTGCTTTTTATTACGGCATTCATATATGGATTTCTTTCAGCATCGTCACATTACTGAATTAGCGGTTGAAACACTGGTACTCGTATGATCACCAAAATTAAGCAACATCAAGCCTGGTAGTTACCTAATGCACAAATACAATTGAGAAAGGTAGGAATCTACTACTACTCCCTCCAGATATGGGTTAATTAGTGAAACATGTATCAATAAAAACCATTATTACCTCAAAGAATTCTTACTATCTAAAAATACTTTCTGGCTTTAAATAACCTGCAAAGGGTTGATAAGCCATGAAAAATCAATCAATCAAGTGAATTTAGCTTTGATCTTTTTGGGGTGGAGTCTCTTGTGGCTGATTGTCAGAGTGCAGGAAATTTTGGCTAGTTATTTTTTTTAAATGCCATGACCCTTCAGTCAGAGCCAACACGTACATAGACAAAGGACAAAAAACACCTCTTCAGTACATCCCTGTTTCTGGCTGGCTCACAAGGTAATGACCTGAGCCCTATCCATAGTGAGTTATTGCCTGCAGGGCTGACCACCTGGAACTTGAACATATTATATTAAATTTTAAGCACCCAACCTGAAATTAGATTGCTACAGATTCTTGTTATCCGAAATTTTGCCCCCATTTCATTTTTTTATAGCGATAATGATTTGGCTGTTACACCCTCCAGTCTTTTTTCCACAAATACAACAGACACCTGAAAAAGATCAAACGGTACAACATCTGAAATGTTTTTCTTTTCTTCTTTCATTCAATGTGTCACTTTCACATCCTCTTTAACCATCCACAAACTCTTCAGGCTATTTACTTGCTGCTATCCTCTGTCTGTGCCTTCAATATGTCTTGTGAGTGTCAAATTCTCCAAACCCTTTTTCCTCATTATGTGTATAGAAATTTTAACTCTCTCTTTCTGATTCTAAGTCTCCTTTTTGTTTCCATTGCCATTAAACTTATTCATTGCTCACAGGTTCCATCCATGTTTTCTTAGTATCCTTCTGTAGAACCAAATTTCTGTTGCTCCGAGTCTCCTCTTCATCTGTGAGATAATTAGCCAGCATTCACTGCCATATAGGAGATTAGATATTACATAGCCGTTCAGCACCCTATTCTTTGTTTCTAATGACATTTTCCTATCTCTTAATACTTTGCTTAGTTTATAAAAGACATGAGGTGATTGTCCAGCATTCACTGCCATATAGAAGATTAGATATCACATAGCAGTTCAGCAGTCTTTTCTTTGTTTCTAATGACATTTTCCTATCTCTTAATACTTTGCTTAGTTTATGAAAGGCATGAAGAGATTGTCCAGCATTCATTGCCATATAGGAGACTAGATATTAGATAGCAGTTCAGCTCTCCTTTCTAATGTACCTTTAGATTTTGGTATCACATTTTCTATTATCTGTTATAACACTTATTTCCCAAAAGATACTGCTGGTTCCTTTCAAGGATGCTTTAGGTGAGTCAGGGTTGCAAATCTCTAGCCTAACACTCTCAACATCTCCTCCAGCATCTTTCAGCAAGATGGTTTTCAAAGATGGTTTGTAGTGAATCATTTCAAAGGAATAGTCAGACCAAGCTTTGATGCAATTAATGCCTTTCTTATACTGTAAGGTCACCAAGGGTTTGTGAGCTGGCCTTATTCAGACTATTGATAATGCCAGATATTGTGCTCTCTCCTATAAACTGTAACTAAGGTCTGCTCAGCATAGTTGCAGTATAAACCAGAGGTGGACTTTGTGGGTGTTGAACAAACACAAATGTGCCTGAGTAGGCATCTGCAACAGGGACTGGCTAACATGAGCAAGTAGCTGAGTGGTTAGAATGTTTACTTTCTGACCATTAGACCCAGGTTCGAATCTCACAACAGTCAATTTGTCACAAAGGTAACTTCTTGATGTTATCAGTCTGGGGAAGCGGAGGCAATCTTAGCATACTCTTGGAAAGAGCCTGTGAGCCATATTATTGGTTGAACCAAGCCTTGTGATTGAAATTGCACAGACGGAACTATTTGGGAGCTATCGATGGTTGTGCTAGCATGAAGTCACAACTCATGATGACCAAGGGTTTTTGTGTACGAGGCTTGTCCAGACTGTTGATCCTGCCAGATAATGTATTTTCTCCAAGAAATTGTAACTAAGGTCTGTTCAACAAAATTGTAATGTAACCTATAGTTGGGCTCTGTGAATGCTTTGCCTACTCATGTGTCTGCAATCCCCCACCCACAAGGTCAGGTTGTGACACAAGGTCGGTTTAATGTGGGGAACCCGAGTACATACATCCGAGCTAGGAACAAAAATTGCCTGCAACCTCCCGCAACCATCGGTTGCACTGGCCTTGGTGTGAGCACCAATCCCTCTCTCTGCTGCAATGAGAGGGCATGGCCTCAAGCAGCTGTTCCCCAGGTCTGGGCATCTCTCAGTATAATTTTCCTGAGTTGCGACTCTGTCCTTTGATGGAGTCACCCCTGAATGCACTCTGCCCAAGAACAGAGACACAACTGAGAGATGATAAATGTGTTACAAACTAATCAAAAGAAATTTACACATTATTTCAGTCTACTGCCCTTAACTTAGTTGTTGTTATCACAATGTTTCGGATGGTGTATTCTCCAGTCTTCATCAGGTGTATATCAATCTTGGTAACCTACAGGAAGTTCTGAACCGGACCCATTACTTAATATACACGTGGCAGATAGTGTAAATAGAAATACGGGGTATAACAGCAAAATTGTACAATTGTTAGATTAAGTTCTGAACCGTTGGATCTTAGAAATGATTAAAGATATCTTACTGGAATTATCAGAGGTTTTTATAACACTATTGAACACTTTTTTTTATTATCCTCTCATCTTAATAGTAGTTTCTCTCATATTCTCTAGCACTCACTAACACCTTGCATCTTAGTGGCTTTATTGCCTTGCTAACAATGAAGTGATTAATATATATATATATATATATATATATATATATATATATATTTCTTATCAATAAAAAAAAATCTTCTTAACTTTGTTGTTCATCAGAGTAAGACAGGAACATATGTATATACTGGGTATAACACCAAAATTCTCCAATTATTAGATTAAGTTCTGAACTGCTGTATCTTAGAAATGATTAAAGAAAACTTACTGGAATTCTCCATGGCTTTTATAACACTATTGAACTCTACTTTGAGCAATAAGAATATATAATTATTCTCCAAGTTTAACAGAAAAATCATGATGAAATCAACCATAAAGGAAAATGACATGCTCATCATTAATTAATCATAGCTAAGGATCAGAAGATTGAAATAAGGTCCAAATATATAGCAGAAAGATTGAAATAAGGTCCAAATATATATATATATATATATATATATATATATATATATTATTCCAGGATCATTTTCCATCTTATTCAAGATGATCTTTGCTATCTCTAACCTTCTAACTTTCTGTCCTGGAGTAACAAGATATCTCACAGGTTTCACATACGATTTCATTTTCAAGTCTTTTTTCACTGCTCTTTGGACTGTCACAGCTGAAACTCTTCTCTCATGTGCCAAACATCTTATGGATTGAGTTGGATCTTTTCTAATTGATCTCTTTAGCTCTAAGTTAAAATTACAAAGCCAAGTGGGGTAATAAAATAAAATATTATTTTTTTATTTATTCTTTATTATTTCATTTATCTCTTTAGTTCTAAGTTAAAATGATGATCCCTCTTGCTATTGTGACCTTCTGAACCAGTTTTCTTCTCTACTGTTCCCTCTTTTTTAAACTTATTCACCAGTCTCTTGATAGTTCTTGAATGGACTTTGAAGATGGAAACCAGAGTATGAATTTTGACATCATTACTGAAGGCGGACCTGAATGTTCTTTTTCCTCTCACCATTGCTCAGTTGGAAAAACAGGGAGTTTAACACAAAATGATTTTAATCTGTTATCTTTCTAGCTGAATAACTCAAATGGTTTTTCTGTGATTCTTATGAAAAATGGTGTCAAGACGGCTAAACATCTTATTTGAAAACCTGGAAAAAAGTAACTCATTTAGTTTAGTGTTTTTTTTAAAACATAAATATTAATATTAAACATTTTGTGGGATGAACAACTATGCTTTAACATGATTTGGACAATTTTGATGTTACACCTGATAAATAAGTTTAGGTTAATAGCCTTGACATTTTCCATCAGAATCAAAGAATTGTTTCCTGAAAAATTCAGGGAAGTTTTATAGCTTCCAAGATGTATCGTAAAATAAGTGAAAAAGGAACTCCTTAACAATAGCCATGGAGATAAATATGATAGCCTCTGCAATTTTATACAGAAATGACTTTGAGCAAAAAATCGAAATTGATTTCTTGAAAGCGATGAAGAATGTTTTTCAGCTGAAAAACGATGACGGTTTAAATTTCTTTTCTTTTTACCAAAAAAAAAAAAAAAATTGGGGAAAAAATATTTTAAAAAAAAATATTTAAAAAAAAAATATTTAAAAAAAAAATATTTAAAAAAAAAATATTTAAAAAAAAAAATATTTAAAAAAAAAATATTTAAAAAAAAAATATTTAAAAAAAAAATATTTAAAAAAAAAAATATTTAAAAAAAAATATTTAAAAAAAAAAATATTTAAAAAAAAAATCATGAAATTCTATTTATTTGTGAAGAGTTGTAAATTTATCTAATGTCATAATTAAACAGATGGAGAAAACAGAAAAATCATCAGATTTAGTTATAGAGGAATTTATTCAAATTTTAAAACATTTCCAAATTCAGTAAATCCAATTAAAAATAAAACAAATTTTGATTTTTTTAAAGTTTTATTTTTCAGATTTCTATATTTAATTTTTTACATGTAGAAAAATTTGCATTATTTAAAAGGTTTCAAATTAAAGTTAATTTATTTTTCATTTCAAAATGTGGATTTTGTTTTGAATTTAAAACGAAAGTAAATTTCTATAAAATATGAAAATAAGAAGCAAATTTACAGCTTTAAGACGTAAAAGATTATCTTAACTTCTCAGGAGAAAAGACAAAGCCTAATTTGAAAATCACAAAAAAATCTAAATCTTGGTCCCAGATTCTTGAAAATCCTGAAAACATCCAAAGGTGAAATTACTAACATTTTTAAAACAATATAGAATTGACATAATAATGGTTATCCTCTTGGGAAATGGACTTAGCAAACTAAGTTCAATTTCTGGTCAAGACTTTTCCATAGAATTTGAACAAGATGTCTTTTGGAAACCAGTCTCCTTTTCCGTTAGATATATGTGGAAGGGCCAGACAGATCATGCTTTTTAGGCTCGATTAAGCAGTCTAGGTAGTGGTTCCCAAACGGTGTGGCATGCTTTATATGTGCGTCGGAAAAGGACAGCAGGAGAGGTGAAATGATTGAAAGACAATGAAGAATTTAGAAACGGTTTAAAAAATTCATATGCCAAAAATAAATATGATTTCAAAATTTAAAATATAATGGATTACTTGTAATCATATGCATAAGTCCCAGTATAAATAGTTATAAATAATTATTGACCGGTTTTATCATTGCGATATTTTTGCATTATATCAAGTATTAAGACTATAATAACTCACGTATGCAAACTGGAGGAGAGTTAGGGTAAGTAATGATAGGGTAATAATTGTTGAGCTCGGGTCAGCCTTGGACTGAGTTAGAAGAGAGTTCAGTTGTCCCGTGGAAAAGGGACATTCCCCAGTGGGGACATCTTCAGCTACATGCTGATACAGCATTGAGGAAGAGGAAGGTAATATTTGTCTCTTTGTAGAACTGAAACAGCACCACCTAATGGGCGTTTGGCAAAGCCAAGTGGGGTAATAAAATAAAATATTATTTTTTTATTTATTCTTTATTATTTCATTTATCTCTTTAGTTCTAAGTTAAAATGATGATCCCTCTTGCTATTGTGACCTTCTGAACCAGTTTTCTTCTCTACTGTTCCCTCTTTTTTAAACTTATTCACCAGTCTCTTGATAGTTCTTGAATGGACTTTGAAGATGGAAACCAGAGTATGAATTTTGACATCATTACTGAAGGCGGACCTGAATGTTCTTTTTCCTCTCACCATTGCTCAGTTGGAAAAACAGGGAGTTTAACACAAAATGATTTTATTCTGTTATCTTTTTAGCTGAATAACACAAATGGTTTTTCAGTGATTCTTATGAAAAATGGTGTCAAGACGGCTAAACATCTTATCTGAAAACCTGGAAAAAAGTAACTCATTTAGTTTAGTGTTTTTTTAAATGGTGCGGCATGCTTTATAGGTGCAGCGAAAAAGGACAGCAGGAGAGGTGAAATGATTGAAAGACAATCAAAAAATTCTGGAGGAGAGTTAGGGTAAGTAATGATAGGGTAATAATTGTTGAGCTCGGGTCAGCCTTGGACTGAGTTAGAAGAGAGTTCAGTTGTCCCGTGGAAAAGGGACATTCCCCAGTGGGGACATCTTCAGCTACATGCTGATACAGCATTGAGGATGAGGAAGGTAATATTTGTCTCTTTGTAGAACTTAAACAGCACCACCTAATGGCCGTTTGGCAAAGCCAAGTGGGGTAATAAAATAAAATATTATTTTTTTATTTATTCTTTATTATTTCATTTATCTGTGGTAAATAAGTCAGCTAGAAAAGCCAAGAAAATCTCCTCCAGACTGTTAATACTTAACTCAGGCAATTTTGCAAGAATGAAACTGAGTGCATATAGTCATGCAGCATTTGCTGGAGCATATAGACAAATTCTACAATGAATCAGTATTCCTTCAGCAAAAAGTAAGTTCCACTCAAACAGTTTCTTCCCGCAGACTACTGCTCTGGGGAACAGACACCGAAGACGATGTTTCCCTGATCACTACAATCTCAACCTGTTCAAGTCTAAAGTTAACCATTATCTTCCCCTCCTAGCCATATAAACTACCCCTTGATGTAAACCTCTACCTCGAGTGGCCCTCGGGCCTTGTACAGGATGAACCTTACTGTAAAAATAAATAAATTAGTGACAGTGATGTTTTTCCACGCTAATGACTTTTCCTTAAATTTTTTCTGCTCTTTTGAGAATGCTGAGAAAGAGTGAAATGTCAACAAAGAAATAAAAAATATCTCATGTGTTCTGTTTTACATAATATCTGTGTACAAGTCACAAAACTGACACGGATATAAATGACAAAATGACTTAGCACCTGCTGAACAGGATTCATTCTTTGTAAATAATTGTAATTTAATTAACAAATTTAACAAATTGACTAATTAAAATGCTATCAGCCATGAAATTGATCAATCATCAGTAATCTGACAATTTCAGCTATGGCTAAATTACAGATAATTTTTTCTTTAACCGTACGCCACCACACTTAACTGTTTAATAATGGGATCTTCATTTCTCTCAGGTTAACCCTTAAACAGCGGGGAAAGAGCTCCACGAACATGCATGCCAAACGAGTGATAAATGAGAAAAGTAGTTTTTTATTTAAGTACCTTTTTTGCTGCTTAATAGACACCCACCCCACCTTGAACTCCATAGTCCTCCTCACTATCCCAAATTTTACCCACTGAATAGCATAAAGACCTGACTAATCTTGACAAATTCATCACTGACTGAGAAGTAGTACCAAATTTATGGTAATTATTTAGAATGTAATACAGGGTGTGATGGATAAAATTGTTGTTTAAATCACACAAAAATGAAAATAACACTAACATCTCATTTTAACAGATATATTTAACAAAATTACAAAAACACATCTTGAAATACTAAAGAGTAAATTTATTCCACTTGCTCCAACTATGGCCTACAGATTTTTTTTTTTTTTTTTTAATCATATCACCCCAAGCAAGGGCGGAGGCCACTATCACGCAAGGGATTAAAGAAGTGTTGGAGGAAGAGCAGATAGGAGTGGCAAGGGAGGGGATGTGGAGAAAGAGAAAGACAGTGGGTCGATCAAGGCAAGGGGGCCACAAAAGATCCGGAGCGAGAGCAGATAGGAATGAAAAATGAAAGGATGTGGAGAAGGGAAGTGGATAGATCAAGGCAACTGGAGATGTCGATTGACGCTACACTTAAACCGTTGGAGATTGTATTTGTCAGGGAAACTAATAGGGAAGGGAGTTCCATAGGCGAGATGTGCGAGACATGAAGCTATTGGAGTAGAAGAGACGTCTACATGATTTCAGAATCTCCTGCAACTCTTGTGGACAATCTCCATGTTTACGTTGGTGAATGCTGACATAATTCTTGCCTTCAGTTCATCTTTGGTGTTACAAGGAGTTTTCTTGGTCTCCCAATCAATTTACTAATAAATTTTAGATTTTGATTCCTATTTTTTTATAATTTTACATTTGGATATCCATATTTACAAAATAATGATACTACATACAGTTTTAATTTAATTACAATATCACTTGACCACTACAATTTAATATAGATTTAAAAAATTTTAAATTGTCCTAATTAAAATTTTTAAAAAATAATTAAAACAATTCTTATAATAATCCATTATTCATCAAAAAAAATTATTTCAAGTGTCCGTAATGTATTTTATTCATAAAAGCAATTAAAAGCTTTTCTAATTAAATAATGTCTTAGTTTTATTGCATTTTTATTTTATAAATCAGAGATTTTCTGCAATTTGAAGGCATATTTGATCAAAAGAATTTGATGATTGAAATTCTCCAAAACTTTTCCTCATAACAAACACAAACATTAAATGATTTGAAAAGAATTTCCAGAGACTTCATAAAATGAAATGATTGAGGGGGTAACAGATGCAAAAAAAAAAAAATTTTTACAAAGATTTTCTAAAAAGGAAACATTGCATAAATAATTTAATTCATTTGAGAAAGAATAAGTCCTGAAAATGTCATTAAAATCCAACAAGTTTTCTGATTTTTGTAAGAATTTTCAAATCAATGTATTTTTCACCATGAAATTTGAAGTCCCAAACTGACACTAGAAAAACAAGATTTTTAACCAAAATTTTCAGGCTTCTAAAAAAGGATAAAAATCATTTTTTACATCTAAAATTATTTTGAACTTTGTGCTTAATAATAACACTACAGCTTTAACTATAAAGTTTTGTTTTTACCATGTTTCGGACATTTTTCATCACCTATCCATGTTTTGAGAAAACATCTGGTGGTGTTGCATAGCCCCTTGGTGAGGGTGGTCTCATCTCATCTTCTCTTGGCTGGTGATTGCTAGTTGTTTTAATTAGCAATGAATAACATCAAACTCAGAACTTAACTATTTTATTGATGTCGACATGTACTAACTATCCAGGGGGGGGGTCATTCCCACTCACTGAGGAGCCATTCCAGACATGAAAGCAAACACGTCTGCATTGCTTGATGGTTAAAACTCAACTTGCTGAATAACTTTTCTATAGCTATCATTCCCACACTAGCTCAGCCAATCAAAATCGGCTTCCTTATTATGTCTTACATCTGACCCCAAAGGTCAACCTCTGGAATTTGGAGCTGAGATACACTTCCCCTTAAAAATAATAGTCTGTTAAACTATTATTTAACAGGCAGTACCTACACTTAATATTAGTTTTTATGCATATTTTCACTTTAACTATACAAAGAGGTTTAGATTTTTAAATTTAATATTTTTATCGCTATGATATTCATTGAAGCATTTATTTGATAAATACAGCTAGGTGATCCTAAGAGAACTAAGAGTCCTACAAGTATTTATTATTGGTATACACAATTTTAAAAATGACATACAAGTAATACTCTGCTGATAACAGACACTAAATGAAAACTGAAGAAACTCCTAGACAAGGATGTAAAAGAAAGTAAGAAGAAAGGACTAAGCCCAAAACCGAATATATTGTTCTTAGCAAGATATATAACTAAAGATATGAGTTATGAATTGGAGACATCAGAAACGTGCAAGTACAAAAATTTATCTTTTATAATAGTTGATGACTAATAGTAATGGTAATTGTGATATCAGCCATTTCCTAATATGGAAACTGTGGTTGGAGAACAGAAAGAAAAAAAATGACTTACTTCTGGCACAAAGACTATGTACGTGCACTGAATGTAAAGAAATCCAGAGAAGAGGAGAAAAGAGCTGGTCACTCATAAGGTGAATATTTAAGAATGTTACATTCTCACAAATACGAGATTTTGCTGGTAACATGCCAATTTCTGACTGTTCAAAGAATATAAAAATCGCACTACCAATAGGGGAATTGTTTTAAATCCTATGAGCATCGCATAGATGAAGAAAGGGTTTTATGTGGTGGCTAAATGGTATGAGCATGAGAGATAGAGAAGGGAAGGAAAAAAAAGGAAAATTTGTATTATTCAAATTTTTCTCCTTTGGTCAGATCTATGGAGCTATATCCTGTAAAAGAAATTCATGTGACAACTTTATAAAATAGATGTTTTTGTAGAAAATGTAGGGATAGAAAAGGCAATTATATCCTTTTGGTGGGGATGGAGTGAGTCACATGACAGCCGCATAGTGACAAAAGTAGAAGTTATTCAGCTTCCCGGTGTCAAACCAAGTATTTTTTTTTTTGGCCTGATCCCCTTGGCCTGGGCTGAGGCTAAATTTGCCTTCTCCATTATCTGGTGCAACTTACATGCCCATGGCACCGTTTTCTTTGGTAATATATCTTCCCCAGATTTAGAAAAAAAAAAACATCTCCAGCTCGCAGTCCTCATGTTAGGAAAAACACAGGACTCATCATTTTCCTGTTTGTAGAATATGTCCTCAGGCTGGATCTGCTAAGGTACCTTGAGGACATAGATAATCCCAGCCTGCTCAAATCTGGAATCCTAAATTTGTCTTCTCCAGAAACACAGAAGAATCTCCATCTTTTGGTCCTCTTTTCACATTGCTTGTTATGTAGACATGTGTTATAATTTCTCTGTGTGGGACAAATGTGTGTATATATGTATATATATATATATATATATATATATATATATATATATATATATATAATTGTGTATTTGATTTGGTGAGATAAAACTCTCTCTGAGAACAAATCATGTTTGTCATTTATTTTATTTTCAGACATTCCGTTCTGTGATATAAG
This sequence comes from Acanthosepion esculentum, assembly GCA_964036315.1. Classification (NCBI taxonomy): domain Eukaryota; kingdom Metazoa; phylum Mollusca; class Cephalopoda; order Sepiida; family Sepiidae; genus Acanthosepion; species Acanthosepion esculentum. The sequence continues at coordinate 52,016,470 of OZ038499.1, forward strand.
GTGTTATTATATCAAGCACATAATAATGTCCATAATGGAAGCAATCCAAACTGGGGGAATAAATCTTTCAATCATGGCTCTCCACTTCCCCTATCCTTTATGGCTCTCAATAAGTTTTGTCCTTCTGTCACCTCCCCCAGATCATGTTCTGTCATACATTTGCTTAAGCCTGCCAGGTATGTCATGCATTGCTTTCCCTTATCTCTCTTTACTTCTATTCGACTTGTGAGTATCAGATTTTCCAGGCTCTCCTTTCTTATTACATGTCCCAGAAACTTCAGCTGACTCTTCTTGATATTAAGTATAAGACTCCACTTTGTTTGCATCCTCTCACACACTCAGTCCATGATATTCTCAGCATCCTTCTGTGGAACCACATCGTGTCTCTTCTTTATCTTTGAGAAGACCATCCAACATTCGCTGCCGTAAAGCACAGATGTCATGTAACAGCTCAATACTCTTTTCTTTGTTACCAATAAATCCTCCTGTCTCACAATACTCTGCCCAGATTTTAGAATGTGTCCTTGGCCATCCCAGTATGTCTACAGATCTCAGTATCACACTCACCGTCCTCTGTCAAAACACTTCCCAGGTATTTAAACTTCTACACGTTTGATTTTAGTATTCCCGATCTGCAAATTGCATTTCGGACTCATCTTTTTTACTGATAACCATGCATTCTGTCTTCTTGTTTATGCTTAGTCCCTCATTAACCTTCATTAAAAATATTATTTATACATAAATTTTAGCAAGATAAGAAAATTTCTATGACAATTTACCTTTCTCTGTTCATAGAAAATGGATTTGGCTAGTTTATTAAACAAAGCTACCAGACATCTTTTTATTTTTGGAATTAAATAAGTTACACTTTCTTCCACAATCTTCAGCCATCTTTCAGGCAAATTCATATTTCTATTCTCCTAAAACTTTTTCTAAGACCCCCCACCCAAAATGCTCAAGGCACTTTTTGCATTCTTTAAAAATTCAAAATTTTTTTTCTCATTAATGGAATTCAGTAAATATCTCAATAAATCATAGATGTAACAAAAATTGGAATCCAAGATGGAACAATTTTGGCCCAGTTACCAAAGAAACTTGATAATTTATGTTGGAATAATTTTTTTCCAGTCACTTTTTCTCCATTTAACATTCCAGGCTTCTGAAGAAGGAGAGTACATAAGCCGAAACCTCTTACTTTTCTCTGTTTGTGAAACAGTGCTAAAGCTATAAACTAATTCCTCCTTGAATTTTTTTCAACCAAAAATCTCGGTTTTTGTTAAGTGCCTCTTCACAATTTCTCTAAGCAAGATCAGATGATTTCTGCATAAGGCAAAACTAGGTGACCCTGCTGTGCACCATCTGGAGTTACTTTTCCCACACAGTTATGTGTAATTCAGCTATATGAACCACTTGATAAACAACAAGCCAGAAAACTAATCTTATTCAGTTATGTGCACAAAGCATGAATGATACAACCATCTCCAGTGCAATGATGCATTATTCTGTTGACGGCCAACTAGTTAGTACATAAGCTTAATTTTTAAAAAGTTATGATGAGCTACTTTTCATGTCCTTCAAGTTTTATTTTAGGATAAAAATAAAATATTGATAACCATGCAAAAGATTGTCTCAAACTTTGAGATATGTCATTAATATTCAATGAATGTGAAAATATCCTCTTCAAAAAACCCCATTAGTAATCCAAGCATAAAAATGAGAAACATAAATAACATATTCCTCATCTTGAAAACTTAAAGCGTTCATAGTAAGCCTTGTTGTCATCTACTATTTCACATTACTACAAATCATTTTAATAGAGTCAAAAAAATTAACCCGTCTTGGGTAAGACATCAAACTACATCCATGTCCTGGGTAAGACGATAAACTACGTCCTCTGATCAGGATGTTTTGAGGAGCATGGAACCACCTCTTAATTGATGGTGTTCCCAGGTCCACCCTGACTCGGAGTGGTAGCACCTGTTAGGGTATCAGCTATGGGCAAATAGTTAACTGTAACCAACAATACTTTTTGAAAAAAATTATTACCAGCAATACAATTTTGAAGGAAAAATATTACCAGAAACAGATTTTTCATAAAACAAAATATTACCAGCAATAAAACATTTATCCCATTGTCAGCTTGATGTAGTTATGCCCAGAGTAAGAAATTAAAGTGCATTTAGCATAATGACAAAAAAGAACTTTAGAAAATATCCTCTTCAAAAAACCCCATTAGTAATCCAAGCATAGAAATGAGAGTCATAAATAACATATTCCTCATCTTGAAAATTCTGACAAGGTTGATACTGATATTCTTGGAATATTTTTGACGATAATTGCTAGTTTTTTTTAACCTTTAGCCCTCTGCATTATTGCTTCCCTTTCCACTGCACTCTTTTTCAGGGCCTCTCAAGTGCAGTAGCCTTATTGTTAATTTTGCTCAAAGGTGTTTTCTGTTGCCATAGCAGGATATGACAACACAACTATGAACTTCAAATTCAAAGATCTGAGTCACCTTCAGTAATAGGACAAACTTTTTTTTCCAGCAAATGAAGCTGCATACAGTGTGTTAATCTCAGTATATTCAATAAACTGTCACAAGCAGAATTTTTTATAATCAATACAAGGATGAAAAATTAGAGACAGCTGTCTCAGAAGAAATTATACTGTCAGGTGGAGCAGAAGAAATCTGCCCTGAAAATGTATAATTTGTTTGCTGGGTGGGGTTCTGTTACTCTTAAAATCTCCACACACTGCACACATACACAGCTGCCTAATAATTTGTATCTTCTTTCTGCTCATGAATAACAAGGGCTATGTGACATAGTTGGAAGTTTACAAGGTGCTGGAGTCTTTGCATTGATATCTCTATATGTGTTTGTTGTATGCAGCTGAAGAGTTAGCTGGTTTATTTAACGGCACATCAACTACTTATGGGTCATTTAATCCCAAAATTTAATTTTCTTGAGAGCTTTGAAGTAATAAAAATATGTGTTATGCTGCTTTCCCAATTGGATATATGGTAGATGATACTCAGCTTCTGTGCATATGCAAGTTTGTGTGCACTTAATTACTAGAGTATCTGTCTATATTTCTGAGATGAGGTATTATGTACACTATTTACATTATTCGAACTATTGTCTTCATCTTTGTTGCCATATTTATTACAACGTTTCAGCCATTGTATGCTCCGGCCTTCTTCAGGTGGATGGAATATCAAACTGAACCCTTTATTTCACTCACTGGGTAGACTGTTCTAGTTCCACGTGCCATGTCTAACGGATGTCAGTTATCAATTATTTCTTGTTAATTCCCCTCTCCAAGTTCTCCACTGCCTTAACCAGGTATTGAACTCACACTCTTTGGGTCCTGTCACTGGATCTAACTAATGCCTTTATCCACTGTGCCATGTGTCCTTGATTACTAGAGGTGATAATATATGCATTTTATATCATAGGTGTTTTAAAGTTACATTTAGGAATACAGTTTAAGAAATTGTCGGATATTATATGAATTAATGTCATGAACGTGTTCTTTCACGTTGGTTGAATTTGTATTTGTTTCATGACATATCAACCTCTATGGGTTATTTAATGCGGAAATCTAAATAATTTGAACACAATTTTATGTCTTCAACTAAATATATTTTGAATGCAATTGTATCTCTTCAAATAAAATGTTCATACATTGTCTTTTTTTATATAAAATTGTATTGCTGGTATTTTTTATATTAAAATGTATTTTTATAGTTTCATAGTATTTTTTGTTTCACTATTTGCCCCTAGCTGATACCCCTAACAGGTGCTACTACCCCAGGTCAGGGAGGATCTGGGAACAACACCAACTAAAAGGTGGTTCCAGGCTCCTCAAAACCATCAATCTCCTGATCAGAGGCCTTGCTGCAGAGAATTTAACATCTGCAGTATATCTCAGAAAGGCTCAATGGAGTTTAAATCTGGGGATCACAAGGACAAGTGGAGTACATAAAAGTCAACCAAGTGATTCTGGAAAAAAAAAATTCTATCTCAGTAAAAAAAAAAAAATTATTTTCTCCAAAGTCAAACCTCTCTCTCTCTCTCTCTCTCTCTCTCTCTCTCTCTCTCTATATATATATATATATATATATATATATATATATATATATATATATATATATATACACACACACACACACAAAGAAAACAGACAACTTTAAGGGTCCATTGGTTATAATTTATTTCCCCAGGGAATTTCATTTCCCCCAGCTTATCAGACCACACTTCAAAGGGTAAAAAAATGATTATATATATATATATATATATATATATATATATGAAAATACTTCTTAAAGTTAATAGATAAACATTTTAGTAAAGACAAGCAATTCCCTGGGGAAATAAATTGTAAACAATTGACCCTTAAAGTTGTCTGTTTTCCTTGAATTAATTGCTCTGATTTAACATTGAGCTCTCTAGATTTCATCCTCCTTAGGATTATCCATATGTATTACCAAGATTTTCATTACTTAACTATATATATATATATATATATATATATATATATCATGGTTCCATTTTGCAAACAGTGTCTCAGAAAAGCAACCATAACTATTTCAGCAGTATGGAATAACCCTATATATCAGTCCACAAGATCTTACATGTCGAGCAACTCCCCTAATACAGAAAGATTTTATAACTCATCTGGTGTGCAACAGGAACGAAATAACAGTTCTAATTTATTTAATCTTTTTGAAGACAATGCTCTGAGAATACACAAGTACAGATATGAAGAGATGAGCACTGATTATTTAAGCATTCCATACAAGTATCTATAAATAAGATTGGCCACTTCTCAGTCTCATCCACCATATTTTTGTTATTTCTTGTCTTGAAGTCAGAACGCTGAGATTTCTTGTCTGCATCCCTTTTGTGTGTTAACATCATTCTTAGTTTGTGAACTTTTTTGCCTCATTCCTTTTGCTTTGCCTACTTTTGTCTTTCCTATATTGTTTGCTTAGTAATACTTTTGTCCTATTCTTTACTTTCCTTTGTTCTTGTTTATTACCAACCTTATCAGTTTATTGGATATTTCTGCCAATTACATTTAACTATGGTCAATCGCTCTACAAATGCTTGTGTACTTTTTATCCTCATTCTGCCATCTTCTTTTTTAGTCAGAGTGCACAGTATTTTAATTCTTTGTTTGAGCTCTGACAAGAGAAAGTAACAAAAATGGGTGAGCTGAGTGAGCTGTACTATAAATATATTTATTTTGTTTTCCTTAACAACTCCAGAATATTGCATACCTCTCCAATAGATGCTATGTCAATCTCATAGCAACATAGGTCCACGTTGATAGAGACTTTCACTTCCCATCCATTAGAAACCATCTTCTGATCTCTGATTCCACTGAATGTGCCAATCTAACAGAGAAACTATATCAACCCACAAAATCATAAATGTCTGACAAGGATCCCATTTTAGGTCTCATTAGGAGTACAAGAAGGAGAAAATGAGAGACTTATTCTATTTAGTCATTTACTAGACTATGCTCTGAACAGATAACAGCACAGACGTGAAGAGATGGTCACTGATCATTTAAGCATTTCATACAAGTATCTACAAATAGAAAACTGCTTTCTTCATAGTAGTTTTTCTCATATTCTCTAACACTCAGTAATCCCTTGCATCCTAGTGGCTTTATTGCCTTTGATCTTCAAAGAGATAACTGCAATGTCAATCGTTATCTTCTGTCTTCTTAATTCTTGTTCTTTTATTGTCATCTCACCTTAATAGTAGTTTTTCTCATATTCTCTAACACTCAGTAAACCCTTGCATCCTAGTGGCTTTATTGCCTTTGATCTTCAAAGAGATAACTGCAATGTCAATCGTTATCTTCTGTCTTCTTAATTCTTGTTCTTTTATTGTCTTCTCTCCTTAATAGTAGTTTTTCTCATATTCTCTAACACTCAGTAAACCCTTGCATCCTAGTGGCTTTATTGCCTTTGATCTTCAAAGAGATAACTGCAATGTCAATCGTTATCTTCTGTCTTCTTAATTCTTGTTCTTTTATTGTCTTCTCTCCTTAATAGTAGTTTTTCTCATATTCTCTAACACTCAGTAAACCCTTGCATCCTAGTGGCTTTATTGCCTTTGATCTTCAAAGAGATAACTGCAATGTCAATCGTTATCTTCTGTCTTCTTAATTCTTGTTCTTTTATTGTCATCTCACCTTAATAGTAGTTGATATCAGGTTGCATGACCAGCAAATAAATCAATATATAAAGTAACGGTTGAAATGTCTAAATGTAACTGTAAGTTCTATGCTAACAGTTTCTTCTATCACACTTCTTGCTTGTGGAACACTCTTCCAGTGTCTTGCTTTCAGTCAACGATGATCTTCAAAAATATAAATTCAATGTCAATTGTTATCTTCTTAATATCTGTTCTTTTATTGTCCTTTCTTCTTAATGTTTTCTTTTTCTTGTATACTGTCACACTCAGTAACCCTTGTGTCTTACCTACTTTATTGCCTTCCTTGGGGTGAAATGATTAAAACATAATTCTGTTGTCACAGCTGAGAAAAAATTCTGTTGCTTAAATCATTAAAAGTAAAAAATATATAAATAAATCAAACACAAACCCAAGAAGTAAAATATAATGTATTGACAGCCTGATCTCCCCTACTTACTAAAGAGATAGTCATTTACAAGTATCAAATAATCTTTTCTTTTACCATAACATGAAAAGATGGTTTTTTTTCCCTAGAAGGGGAGGTCAGGCTGCATGACCAATAAATATATAAAGTAACGTCGACCCAGAGACATATGATCAAGAAATGGTCAGTATAAGCAGTAACCTGCAATGTAACAACTACCCTAGGTATATGGCAGCAACTCCAACAAACTGGGACAGAAGAGTGCAAGAGAATAACAACATTCAGTAAACAGCTTTGGTCTGTCTAACCTATGGGCATAGATTATCGGAAAAATATAAAAGAGCTGTAGTTTATATAACATCAGAAAGACCTTCAAAAGTGGTTTGACACTTCGCAGACACCTCTTCTGAGTAAGACCCCCACATAGGAGAACATGACTAAGGACTGCGTGTATGCCATCCCATGCAGCTGTGGTAAGAGATTTAAAAGAGAAATAGGCCGCCCACTTAAGGTAAGATTACAAGAACATTGTAAAGCCATAATACAAGGAGAAATTTAAAAAATCAGGCATAGCTGACCCCATTGAATTTTTTTTTTTTTTTTACAGGGGAGATCAGGCTGCATGACCAGTAAATATATTAAGTAACATTGTGTTTTATATTATAGAACACATTAACAATGAATAAAAGAGAAATAATATATATATTAAAGATCCTAAATTACTTGATAGGCTTTAATAAAATGGCTGGACTTATTCTACGTCCAGCAAATGAAAAAAATAACAGTTTTATTTATTTTAGGTTCAGATGGACATCATAATCAGTTTAAATGATTTTAATCTTAGTTTTATATTCTCATTGCAAATCAATTATAAAGCTATAATTCCCTAATGATATTTTTTTATCAACTGCCTCATGGGAATCAGAATGATGCATCTTAAACATTTAATAGTATATTATATATGTTACAAATGCATATATATATATATATATATGTAACACTTTAAATATTATTTTTATTTGACTATACACTCTATTTATTTATTAAGCACTATAATCATTTTTGCCTGCTGGCTTGAATATTTGAGAAATCTTATTGAAAAATAATATGCACACTCTGATGTATATTAAACATTTAATAGTATATTATATAAGTTACAAATGCATATATATATATATATATATATATATATATATATATTTTAAATAAAAACAGACCACTTTAAGGTTCCGTATAATAAATTATTTCACCACAGCCCTTTTAAAGTACAGCGGATTATCAGATTTTATTTCCAAAAGCTTTTGGCAATAAAATCTGATGATCCGCTGTCCTTTAAAAGGGCTGTGGTGAAATAATTTATTATATGGAACCTTAAAGTGGTCTGTTTTTATTTAAATTATTAGCTCTGATTTACATTGAGCTCTCTGGATTTTATCCTCCTTGGGTCTACCCATATGGATTACCTAGTTTTTCGTAAACTATATATATATATATATATATATATCTTGAACAATAAAAAATATTAAAAAATTTAAATTTTCAGACACTGAGTTGTATATTAATATTTTTTTTGTTTTATTATTTCAATTAGGTTCCTCAACTAGGTTCAGGCCATCATCAGGAGAAAAAGAATTTCTGCAGTGAACTACAGAGTGAATGACTGTTTCTGAAGAAAATGAACTTTATCTATAGTTTTCATTTGTTTTTTTAACCTTAATTTTGGTCAGTCCTTGTGTTGGTTAAACAGCCACTTTCAAGTTTTTAAAAAAAAAAGGCTGGGGAGATTCATGAATCACAGAATTTTTCTTTTAGGTCATTTTGACAGTTTGATTGGTTGCTGGGAGGAGGATGTGCATGTTAAGTTTATGTTAATTTTTAATTCTTTGGGAGTGTGTATGATGTGTCTAACCTATATATTGGTATGAGTGTGTCTATAAGTGTGAGACCTGAACACCTCTGCAAACAAGTCTGTCTTGTGTGGGTAAGAAATGTGGGTAGGGCTTGATTTATGCAGTTATATATGTTTTAAGTTCCTTAAAATTGTTCTTTATTTAATTAATTTATTTAATTCTTTTATTAATTAATATTTTTATATATATTTTTTATGTATTTTCTAGGTATTTTTTATATATTTTAATTTTTAATTTTATTTAACTTACTTTTATTGATGTCAAATATTATTATTATTATCAATTATATATATATGTATATATATATATATATAGTAGCTTTGTTAAAGATGATTGACAAGTTACTGCAAGTAAGTTGTATATTCAATTTTCTTACATTTGCTTAATTTTTTTCTTCTTTTCTGTTCACAAAGTATATAAAAACTGACCAAATATTCTATATATCCAAGTGTTTTCATCTATTCTATTAGTCATTATCAAGGATTTTTTTTTTAAAACTTAATATGCAAATTTTTATATATGCAATGTAATTGGCCCTGATCTGTCATCTTGTCTGCAGTCACTCTCTCACAGACACGACGTTGCCTCGCTCTGTCTTTTTTACAAATACTTTCACGGTAATTGCTCCAAGGAGCTGCTTTCGCTTGTCCCTAGGCCTCATGAATTTAAACGTCCTACGAGGCTGGCATCCCGTTCCCACCCCTTCACCGTTGAAATTGTTAGATGTAGACGTCTCTTCTACTCCAATAGCTTCATGTGTCGCACATCTCGCCTGTGGAACTCCCTTCCTTATTCCTGTTTCCCTGACAGATACAATCTCGAACTATTTAAGTGTAACATCAATCGACATCTCCAGTTGCCTTGATCTATCCTCTTCCCTTCTCCACATCCTTTCACCTTTCATTCCTATCGGCTCTCGTTCCAAATCTTCTGTAACCCTCTTGCCTTGATCGATCCACTATCTTTCTCCACATCCTCTCCTTTACCACTCCTACCTGCTCTTCCTCCAAACCTTCTGTAACCCCATGTGTGCTAGTGGCTTCCAGCCTTGCTTGGGGTGAAAAGCATAAAAAATAAAGAAAAAATGTGTTTCTGTATTGATGGGAATTATAATAATGGAAGCATTAATAAGAAAAAAAGAAAAAAAAAGAAAATACAATAATATCAAATATAAACACGGTCACAATGTGCTGACAGTATTTGGAAAAAAAATTCCCATCATTATAGATACACATATATAAAAATCTACATATTCAGTTCAAAATGAACAAAAGAAAACATCCAGGATGATGGCTAATAGATTAGCCAAATCTGCTCAGGTATATAGAATCTTGAAACACTTTTTACACACATGAATACAAAAAAAACTGAATAAAATGCATAATCACAGTACCTTGTCATATTTATTTAATAAAAATTGTATAAAATAGGAATTACTTCCCAAACAAACTATATATATATATATATATATATATATATATATTTTTTAAATTAAATTTTAAATATATATAAATATATATATATATATATATATATATTTAAAAATTGTGTATTTAGGTAGCAGTCCTTCTTTCATGCACATTTCATTGAATATGGAAGACAAGGAGATTTTATTCAGTTTTTTTATACAATTTCTCATGCAATCTAATAATTTTTTTTTTTCAGATAATAAATTATATAAAAACTGTCCGAAGGTTGTTTTTATCCAAGCACTTCTGTTATACATTTAACCATTTTCAAGGATTAAATATTTTAACTGTTAAATAAGAAATAGTTTGTTGCATGTATGTTTTATAAAATGTTTTCATTTTTCAAAACACAGTCAAGACATTGTGTCCATATTCATGTGTGTGTGTGTATATATATATATATATATATATATATATATATATATATATATTCATCAAATTAAACATCATTTTTAGTGGAGACTTGTATTTGAGTAGACACTTCATTTATCTATTAAACACTATATTTATTTTTGTCTACCTACCCGAATGTCCAAGAAATATTATTAAAGAAATAAGTATCCACTAAAAATAATGTTTAAGGTAATAAAAATCTGTAAGATTAATAAAAAGCTCATTCTAACACACACACACACACATATATATATATATATATACACAAATTGTGTATATTTTGGCAGCATGTTTTCATTAAAACATGTCTTATTGAATAATTTAGACAAGTTTTGTCTACTTATTTCCAATAGGATCCTCTCATATTCACAGACAAGCTTCTTAGTATCTTTATTAAAGGAAGAGAGAAAATTAGTGTGTTGATACATGTTAATTTATTCTGAGTACTTTTAACACCTAAAAAGCCCAGTTTGACACACTTATCCTCTGATGACCTCAAAATGAAATATATATTATAGATAATCAAATCATAATGTCAAAAGAGTATTAAAACATAAAAATAACTGTGTTGGAATAACACCTAAACATGCCTGTTTAACACAATGACCCCAGAATGAAATATATAGGTTCATAAATGATTATGCCACGAATGTAAATGGTACCTAAAAATATCTTTCTCATAACAACTATTTTGTAAACGTAAGCTCAGCTTTTGCGGGCATAAAATAGAAGGATCAAGGAGGATGAATAGAAAACATTTGGCACACATGTATGGGCAGGAACAGGTCAAGTACTCATCTGTGCAATGACCCTATGACTACACCCGATCATGGGACTGATGATGTTAATTCACAAGTTAGAGAAATCAGCTCAGCTAAAGAATTTTCCTTCGAGACGTTCACTTTTATTCCTGTTCTAACAGGAACCTGTTAGTTAATGTATCTCAATGTCAAAGATTTACTGTTGTTAACTGTTGGACAAAATGATGAGTGTAAAATGATGCTTGTAATCTTATTCACATGGAGAGAAAGAAAAACAAATGTGATGGAAAATAAGAGAGGGATTTATTTTCTTCATCTGGAAACAAGCAAAGAGAATAAACAAGAACAAAAAGGTTCGGCTTTCCAGTGAGTAACGTACTTATTGTGTGATATACAAATGCTTCTAATGGAGGATGAACAGGTGTGTTACACAAAACAAAAATGAAAAGGGGATGCATTATAGTGAATAGTTTTGGTAATGTTTGATGTCTCTCTTTTCCATGTTTTAATACCGAGAGATGAGAATAACGTTTATTGGTTTTTACATTTTCCTGGGCAGATGAGGCGAATCAATATTCTTTAGATGTTTCAGACATGTCTATTCTTCTGATTTTGATCCAGATCGTCATTTAAAGACTGTTCTCCTCTTTGTGTCTGCACTTAGAATTGTACTTCATGATAGCACTGACAGCCATTATTACTTAATGCGTGCATGTTTCAAAATAGCTCATAAGAGTGACAATCCACCATTGCTTGATATGAACATATTTCAAAATAACCCACAAGAGAGATAATCTACCACTGCTTGATGTGTGCACATTTCAAAATAACTGACAAGAGACAATCCACCATTACTTGATGTGTATATGTTTAAAAATCACTCACAAGGAACAAAATTCCCTATGGTTTGATATGAACATGTTCCAAAATAACCTGCAAGAGATAATCTACTGTTGTTTGATATAAACATATTTCAAAATATCCCATAAGAGAAATAACCAACCATTGCTTGATGTTCACATATTCCAAAATGACCCACAAGAGAGATAATCAACCATTGCTTGACCTGCAAGAGAGATCACCTACCATTGCTTGATGTGTACACATTTTCAAAATAACCTACAAGAGAGATAACTAACCATTGCTTGATGTGCACATGTTCCAAAATGACCCACAAGAGATATAATACACCATTACCTGATGTGTACACATTTCAAAATAACCCACAATCAACCATTGCTTGATGCATACACACTTCAAAATAATCCACAAGGGAGAAAATCTGACTGTATAATACATACATGTTTCAAAATATCTCACAAGCGTGATGAGGTGTACTTGTTTGAAAATAAATCACAAGAGTTTGGGTGTCAATGATTTTGATAAATCTTCATGATTTTTTTGTAAATTTGTAATTAGACAATCAATGTAATATATTTTCAGTTCTGACATATATCAAAAACAAAAAAAAAGGCTTCTTTTATTGATGATATGAGTGTTTGTTTACCTGCAATTTGGCCTAGTATAAACAAGTTTACTCATAAAAATAAACAAGCTCATACCTTTCATTAAATTTCTGTACTTTAATCATGCTACAAGTTATTTGTGTTATATATTATTTAACACATTATTAATCATCATTTTTAAAAATTTTAAATGTACTTTTTATCACATAAAATTTGGTGAGTCACAAGCAAATTTTAATTCCAAAATTGTGACCCAGAAAAAAAAAGTTTGGGAACCACTAGGTTAAACAGTAATATAGACTGAGTACTTTAGCCTTGCTGGGGCAACTAGAGGGATAACTGAATAAAAAGCAAACATGGAGAAAGTTATTCTTTGAAAAATTCTTGTGTGACAAGGTCATTTTTTCCCCAAAAAGATAAAAAGAAATGATTTTAAGAATAGTGACACTGCTTTAATGATTCATAGAGTCTTAATAAAATTATGAAATAAATGCAGATGTGCATTAGAGGCAATATACAGCAGGTCACTAGCTGTACATGTGCATTGCAGGATTGAAAAATGAGGGGGAAAAAAATCAAAGAAAAGAGAACTGCTTGAATTTTTAAGAAGAATTTCCATTTGGAATAGTGAAAGTAGCCTCCCAAAATATAAGTGAAGCATTAAGAAGCAGGAAAATTTAATGGGAGACAAAGTATTACTGAACTTTTATTTAATATTGGTCTTCGTACATGGCAGTGAATACTGGACCATCTCATCACAAATGAAGAAGAGACTTGAAGCACCAGAAACAAAGAAAAGAGTACTGAACTGTTATTTAATATTGGTCTTCCTACATGGCAGTGAATACAGGATCATCTCATCACAGATGGTGAAGATACTTGCTGAAGCAAATGAAATGTGGTTCTACAGAAGGATGCTGAGAATAACAGAGACTGAAACTGTAAGCAACAACAAAGTTTTAAAGAAAATGGAAACAAATAGGCCTCTTATACTTAACATCAGAAAGAGAGTCAAAATTTCTCCAGTACACAATAAGGAAATCAGGCTTGGAAAATTTGATACTCACAAGGCATATTGAAGGCAATATTTTTGAGCTGTCTCCCAGAAACTGTAACTGCCATATAGGACGACCAATATTTCTTTAAGTTTCTATCATCATTGCTAACACTTTATTCAATCTATTTGGAAAGATTGTTCACATTCCAGTGTCTATGCTTTTATAAGTTAATTTTTAGTTATCCTTTTAATTTTTCTAGTCAAGAGCCTATATTGGCAGCAAACTACCTGCAAAGGGTTAGAAAATGAGCGCAGGAGAAATACAAAAATAGAAAGGAGTGTAAGACAGTGAGGAGATTCTGAGAGAATTAGAAGTCCTACCAGGATTCATTATTGGCAACCACAATCTTAGCAACCTAAGATATACAGATAACACCATGTTGATAGCAGACACAGAAAGAAAACTACAGACAGAAGGTCAGTAAAGGAAAGAGAGAAGAAAAGACTAACCATCAATTTCAAGAAGACAGAGTGCATGGTTGTAAACAAAAAATAGTCCAAGATGTAAACTACAAATTTTCCTGTTTCTTAATACTTTACTTAGCTTTTGCAAGGCATCTTTCACTGTTAAAATGTGCCTTCAGATTTCAATGTTACATTTTCCATCCTCTGTTAAAGCAAAGCTTACGAATTATTATCCATTACACCACCTGCACATCCAAGCTTACAGCACCTGGTATTTCCAAGTGATCACCCATCAAAGTACTGACATAAGATATGCAGATGACATGGTGTTGATAGCAGACACAGAAAAAAAAAACTACAAAAACTCCTACAGAAGGTAGTGAAGGAAAGTGAGAAAAACTAAACATCAATTGAAAGAAAAAAGAATGAATGGTTGTTAGCAAAAAGGGGCAGCCCAAAATGCAAATTACAAATTGGAGATATCAAAATCAAACAAGCACAAAAATTCAAATATCTGGGAAGTGTTTTAACAGAGAATAGAAAGTGTGACACTGAAATCCAAAGACACATCGAGATAGCCAAAGATGCATTCCAAAAGCTAAGTAGAGTATTAAGAAACTTCAGTTAGAAACAAAGAAAAGAGTACTGAAATGTTACACGATGTCTGTCCTCCTATATGGCAGTGAATGCTGGACAATCTCCTGAAAGATGGAGAAGAAACCTGAAGCAACAGAAATGTGGTTCTACAGAAGGCTACTGAGGATACCATGGGCTGAATATGTGAGCAACAAGTTATAGAGAAAATATAAAAAAGGAAACTTATATTTAACCTCAGGCAGAGACAGTTTAAATTTCTCAGATACATAATGAAGAAAGTGGACTTGGAAAATGTGATACTCACAAGAGAGATTGAAGGCAAGAGTCACAGAGAAAAAACCCATAACATACTAGGTGAGCTTGAGTAAATGGATGACAGAACAGAGTTTAGGAGAATTAACAAAAAGACAAAATCTATTATGAGCTGCAAAAGACAGGAAATTGTGGAGAGCCATGATCAACTACATCATGAGCAGACAATTGAAAGTATTGAGGTTGGGGAAATGTGTATGCGATGGAACCAGTCCACTTCCACCTAGCCATCTTTCATGGTTGTCATCCAGTGAATTGCAAACAATGCAACTAAAATGTGCTCTAGCCTCATCATGCATGACCCATATACATCTTTCATATTAACAGGAGTACATCCTCTAGCAGATCTGTAAGTGTTTGAAATAAAGTCCCTGTAGATGTCTCCTGTAAGACATGCTGGTAGAACATATGGACCTACCAGACAGTCACCTACAATCCCAGCCCACACATTAATCATAAACTGATGCTGATGTCTAGCCTGTATTGTACCATGGGGATTTCAATCTACCCACAAATGTTGGTTGTGTAAATTTGTTATTTCATCTCTTCCAAATGTTGCCTCATCAGTAAAGAAGACTGAAGAGACAACATTTGTTATGAGATGCTGTGTTGAAGTACAGTGGTGGCCTTTTGGGTATATGTTTATAAGGACATTTTATCTTGTTTTGGTGTCAGAAACCCACCCGCAAAATTTGTAAAACTATTTTTGGAGTGTTTCTTGGATTGTACATTTCACAGCATCCACTGTAAACTTTAAACTTAATTACTGAAAAAGGAAGGATTTGTAGACATATACTTATATGGACATTTGTCCTTGTAGTGTGAGGAACCCCAAAGTTTGTAAAAGTATCTTTTATACACCCTATATACATAGGTGGTACTGTACTCATCTTGTTCCTCTTCACAAAATCTGGTAAAATAGTTTCAGATTTTTGGTGTGGAAAGGTTTCTTGGTTAGGCTGAGAACTTTTCAGAACCTCCACTTGTGTCTATATATATATATATATGTGAAAACACAGGCCTTAACTGCTGCATATCTAAATACAAATATTTACATAAAGTAGAAAGCATTATATCCATACTTATATGGATAATCTATTACTTATTGACATTGATATATACGTGAATATGCAAGTCAAACATTTTTGTATATACAAGTTATTAGTTTTTAATGCATGACTGACTTTGCTTCACCTTCTGTCAAGATGATTTGGTAATCCTCAAGGGTAATTATTCATTTGGCATTTGAATAAGTGCCTGCGATTAGCAGACAACACCATACGGGAGAAATCTTCTTTCCCAGAGACAAGAATAAGTATTCATTATGCAAGATTCTTTTACCATTTTTTGAGATTTTTTTTTTGATTTTTTTTACGTATGTTGAAGTATAAAATTAAAAAAAAAACAAAGAAAGCGTATTTTTTAAATGTCAAAATCACTGGGAAGAATTAAAAAGATAAATTATTTTAAATCAATCTTCATTTGCCCACTGATAGAATTTGTTTTAATTTCCTATTTCAGTCTACTTAAAAAAGCAAGCTTATTTTTTAAATGACAACAACACTGGTAAAAATTAAGATATCCTTTAAAGTACTTTTAATTTTCTATTTATATATATTTTTTAATTTCTTATTTTAACCTACTTAAAAAACAAGCTTATTTTTTAAATGACAACACAGGTAAAAATTAATATATTTTTAAAGCAATTTTAATATTCTATTTATATATATTTTTTAATTTCTTATTTTAACCTACTTAAAAAACAAGCTTATTTTTTAAATGACAACACAGGTAAAAATTAATATATTTTTAAAGCAATTTTAATATTCTATTTATATATATTTTTTAATTTCTTATTTTAACCTACTTAAAAAACAAGCTTATTTTTTAAATGACAACACAGGTAAAAATTAATATATTTTTAAAGCAATTTTAATATTCTATTTATATATATTTTTTAATTTCTTATTTTAACCTACTTAAAAAAACAAGCTTATTTTTTAAATGACAACACAGGTAAAAATTAATATATTTTTAAAGCAATTTTAATATTCTATTTATATATTTTTTAAATTTCTTATTTCAACCTACTTACAAAGGAAAGAATATTTTCTAATGTCAAAAACACTAGCAATATTTTAAAAGGTTATCTTCTTTTTAAAACATTTTCTTTTTCAACGTAAAACAAAAAATTAAAATTAAAAAAGAAACTTTATTTTATTTGTGCTAATTGAAATGTTTGATAAAAACTAAAACAAAATATTTTTTGAGGAATTTTCTTTTCCCACTTAAAATTATAAAAAATTTCATATTTCAACTTACTTAAACAAGAAACCTTATTTTTTAAATGACAACAACACTGGTAAAAATTAAGATATTTTTAAAGTACTTTTAATTTTCTATTTATATATATTTTTTAATTTCTTATTTTAACCTACTTAAAAAACAAGCTTATTTTTTAAATGACAACACAGGTAAAAATTAATATATTTTTAAAGCAATTTTAATATTCTATTTATATATTTTTTAAATATCTTATTTCAACCTACTTACAAAGGAAAGAATATTTTCTAATGTCAAAAACACTAGCAATATTTTAAAAGGTTATCTTTTTTTTTAAACATTTTCTTTTTCAACGTAAAACAAAAAATTAAAATTAAAAAAGAAACTTTATTTTATTTGTGCTAATTGAATTGTTTGGTAAAAACTAAAACAAAATATTTTTTGAGAAATGTTCTTTTCCCACTTAAAATTATTAAAAAATTTCATATTTCAACTTACTTAAACAAGAAAGCTTTTTTTTTAAATGACAACAACACTGGTAAAAATTAAGATATCCTTTAAAGTACTTTTAATTTTCTATTTATATATATTTTTTAATTTCTTATTTTAAACTACTTAAAAAAACAAGCTTATTTTTGTTAATGTCAACTGAAATGACAGGCTAAAGTTAAAAAAAAAATTCAAGTCATTTTCTTTTTGTACTTCAAGAAGTTTTTTAATTTTTTGCTTCACCCTATTTAAAGAAGAAAAATGATATTTTTTAAATGTTAGTTGAAATCTCTAACAAGAATTAAAACAAATTTTTCATACCGTTTTCTTTTTCCATTGTTATAATTTAAAAGAAATTCTTATTTCAACCTACTTAAACATAAAATTATATTTAAACGTCAATTGAATTTGCTGTCAAGAATTAAAAAATATTTTAAAAAAAAAAACAACCTCTGAAAATTTATTTTCCAAATTTCTGTACTGTTTCTGCATTCATTTCTGACATCCATGTTTGTAAAATGTTCTACATGTGTGAATATTAAGTTGTTTTTGTATACTTAGAAGAAATAATAATAATAACGGTAATCAACAACAGACCATCTTGTATCAGATTTTGCACTGTATTAGCTTCCACCAAATATAAAACTCAGAATGATAGTGTGGGCCAATACTGGAGAATATTGTACTATATTTTTCATAATTTTACTATAAAAATTTATTCTTATTTTTTTTTTTCGTATTGTATTAATTGTCGTTTACTATAAAAATGGACTGTTGATTTTTGTTTAGGAGGTAAGTATTTGCCCATAGCTGGGAGCCTAACAGGTGTTACCACCCTGAGTCAGGGTGGATTTGGAAACAACAGTAGTTAAGAGGTGGTTCCATGCTCCTGAAAATCTCCAATCTCCCGATCAGAAGCCTTGCTACCGGATGTAGTTTGTCATCATACCCAGGATGCACACTCGGGGGCAACTTGTCCTACACAAAGCAAAGGCAAAACACAATGATAACAGAAAACTACCGGGTCTGCCTGGGTTAAAAGATCCTTTTCTAAAGAGAAAAACCGTCACTCATATTTAATGCACAAACCAGGTCATCAGAATAAAAGCAATGAACATCAGGAAAGTGTAGGGTTTTAGATAGATCTCTCCACCTAGCATGCAGGTAAGACAAGGTGAGTTCATGCTCTTGAAACAGTAAGGACAACTGAGATGAATTTGGCCCTTGACACAGAATCAGTCTGGTCCTGGGAAGCCATAGTACATGTGTTGTGATTGGCATCTTGACTCACACCATGGGAAATGAAGATATGTACTGGTAGTTGATGACCTCACCTCAGCTCAAAGGTAGTAAACATACTGTAGTGGACCTAAGAGCCAACGAGTGGCATGCGTAATATGTAAGCAGAATAGTGGGCGCTTACGCAAATGTAGCAACAATTCCTGGAAAAATGAAATACTGGACGAACGAGTAAAGAATCAAAATGGCGGCGACCATGTTTTATGACAGGTGCTCTCGGACGACTAACGCAAAATCTCGTTGTCTAGTGATTCGTATGTAAATTATGGTCGGGCCTCGGCTGTATAAAGCGAGCCATTTTTGGGGGGAGTGACAGCATTTCCACGCTCGCAGAACAGGCCTTCCAGGTGGCTGATAATGCTTGCTGCATCTTGTCTCCTCGGACGACTCTGAAGAAGTATCACCTGTTGCATATGCATTGCTTACCTCACAGGGACTACCGTGTGCTTCGTTGATGGTGATCACTCTTGTACTTTGGGTTGAGAGTTTGCTGTCACTCCCGCTCTCCGAGGCACTTGAGCCCATAACGGGACGCAGGTCCCTCACATGGTGGGGCATCCCATCGACAAGGACGTTTTGTGGGCTTATCACACCTGTAATGTGTCCACGTGTATAAGGGGACGTGCACCGTCCAATTGGGGTCTTCATCCAGAGACGATCGCCCACATTGTATCCACTCTGCTGCTTGGGCCTATCTAGTGGGGGTGCATTGATACCCTTCAGTCGGACGTGATAGCAATGAATAAGGTTAGCAGGGGCAGTCAGCGGTGACACATAATCCTTAGAAGTGACATTGTACCAATAGACTGCTTCCATTATGGTGCATTGTTTCCTCACTGCAATTTGTTTGACACTTTGATGACATCGTTCCACAATGCCATTTCCGGAGGGAACATGCGCACAACAAAAATGCAATCGGACCTCCCACTCACTTAGAAAGTCCTCATTCCCTCTTTCCCATATCAGAGTGTTGTCCTCTCCCCGAACTGCCAAGCCAAGCAGTCTCACACCGTTCTGCAGCCGCTCCGGTTCTTTGCTTGTCAGTTCAAAGTTAGCCAAATGTTGCTTCACCCTGGTTGCAGAAACTATGTCTTCGTTAATAAAGACATCGTCAATGTATGCCGATGTTGCCCATCGGATCACGTCATCCTGCGAGAGTGTAGCGTCAACAATAGCTCGCATAATAGATGGTGCTACATTGAGTCAGAAACCCATGCGCGATCTGCAGTACCCTTTTCCTTCGAAGACAACGGTCTGGTACGGCCACAAGGATTTGTGCACACGCACTTGTAAATAGGCCCTTCAGAGATCCAGCAATGACACATTGGAGCCTTTCTTTCTCCACTCTCTCAACTTTTGTGCGCAGACGTCGGCTTGTGCCGTGTAGGCATCGACGTATCCGTTCAACTCACGAAAGTCCAGCACTGGGCGCACCTTAGACTTATTCTGTTGAAAAACGGCCATCAGTGGAATCAGGCCTTTTGGAGGACCAGTTCTTTCTCGGGATACGGAGTCAGCCATCCATTGTCCAGCCACACCTGCAATTCACGCTGGTATTCTTCCTTGATGCATTCGGGCACCGAATACTCTGACACTCGGTTCTGGAGCTTTTCTGGTGGGTTATTTTCCGACCATTTCCACAGTGCTGTCCATGTCTTCGTCATTTGGTCGAACTCTGCGCTAACGTCGGGCTCGTTGATCTTCAAAGTAGCAGAGATGGGCGGATCAGAAAACTTCGCCTGCCTCTGTGATGCATACGCCGCCCAGCTCCTTAATAATGTCCATCCCAAGGAGCAGGTCAAAACCTAATAATGCACTGTCCATGACCAACACACTGACTGTGATGGGGTTAACGTTGTTGATACTGAGTTTAATGTTTCCAACTGCCCGGCTTCTGAGAGCCCTTCCATCGGCCGTTAGTACGTCCATCTTTTGTCTGCTCCACTGTCGACAGATCGAACCGTTTGTGAGTGACCAAGAGCAGCCCGAATCTACTAAAGCGGTACGCGTTATTCCATTGATGCGCACCTTAATGACAGGGAGCGCCTCTTTCATGCTCAGTGTGGGGGAAGAGACGGAAGAAATCTATTGCAGACATTTGTTGCCACTTTAAGTTGACAGTTTTTTTTGGGAGTGACAGACGCGTCTTTGCTGGTATGAAGTGAAGGTTGGACATGTGACCCCATTTTGTCGTTTCTACGTTGGTTGTTGGACTGTTACGTCGGACTATCGTTTTAACTGTGATTTGGCTACAAGTGTTGCGGAGAGACGGAAGAAATCTATTACAGATATTTGTCGCCGCCATTTTGATTCTTTCCTCGTTTGCCCAGTATTTCATTTTTCCAGGAACTGTTGCTACATTTGCGTAAGCGTCCACTATTCTGCTTACATATTACGCATGCCACTCGTTGGATCTTAGGTCCGCTACACTTACTGAGTGTAAACCTTGTCTATTGTAAGTACCTTGTTCATGCATGTTGTATTGTGGTTTTATTCTTGTTTGGGTGCTCCTGGAAGTAGGGGGCCATTATAAAATAAGTCCCCAAGAAAAGCAAATGCAGGATGTGTAATCAAGCTGATGAGACAGTTAACCACAGACTTGCTGAATGTAACAAACTTGGCATAAAAGGTATGAAAGGAAAAACCATTTGGAAGTATGCCATAAGTAAAGTGGTATGAACATCAACTAGAAGCAGTGTTTATAAATTAGTCACAAGATATGGGATTTCTTTAGTCCAGACAGATCATGTCATTGAAGCACAAAGACCTGATCTTATTGCTATAGATAAGAAGAATAGCAAGTGTAAAATTATTGACTTTTATTGTTTCATATAATAGAAGAGTGGAGTCCAAAGTAACTGAAAAACAAACAGAAGAAAACCAGGATCTGGGTAGGGAACTGAAGAAGCTACAGAACATGATAAAGCCACTAAGATACAAGAGGTTACTGAGAGTATAAAATTTCAGTGTGTAGCCAACAAAATCTTGTCTACCATACTACACTGACAATACCCAGTTCTTGATAATAACATGAAGACCTGATCTTATTGTTATAGAAAAGAAGAATAGCAAGTGTAAAATTATTGACTTTTATTGTTTCATATAATACAAGAACTGACTCCAAAGTAACTGAAAAACAAACAGAAGAATACCAGGATCTTGCTCGGGAGCTGAAGAAGCTACAGAACATGAATGTAGAACTAATTCCTGTAGTAATGGGTGCACTTGGGACACAGCTGAGAAAAAATTTAAAATGTGCTTATTGAGAATTGGAATTGAGATATAGATTGCTGAGCCCCAGAAAATGTTATCTGTAGCTATTTCAATAGTAAAGCAATGAGACACGCTTACCAATCTAGTACTAATTGATGAGGTCAAAGTACCCAAGAGGAAAGCTCATCAGAACAACTGCCAAGAAAATATTACTAGAAAAGACACAGATAAGCTACATTATAGCAGTGGGAAATTGCAGGAAGCTAAGATGCCAGATTCTTTGGATTTTGTCAAGAATCTCGAGATATATAGCTCACTTTAACTATTACACATAACTCCTTTTAGGCTGATTTCAATTCCAATTTATATAAAATTCCAGTGTATGGCCAACAAAATATTGTCTACTATACTACACTGACAATACCCAGTTCTCAATAATAACATGAAGACCTGACCTTATTGCTTATAAGAGGAATAGCAAGTGTAAAATTATTGACTTTTGTTTTTTCATATAATAGAAGAATGGCTTCCAAAGTAACTGAAAAACAAACAGAAGAATACCAGGATCTGGGTAGGGAACTGAAGAAGCTATAGAACATGATAAAACTACTAAGATACAAGAGGTTACCGAGAGTATAAAATTTCAGTGTGTAGCCAACAAAATCTTGTCTACCATACTACACTGACAATACCCATTTCTTGACAATAACTGAGACAACTGAAAGTACTTTAACAAACAGGACAAAACAGGAACTTTGGACAATTTAAGTGTTATGGAATATCTAATCTCCTATTTGGCAGTGAATGCTGAACAATTTCCTTGCAGATGACGAAGAGACTTGAAGCAACAGAAATGTGATTCTATAGAAGGATGTCGAGAATACCATGGATAGAGCCTGGGAACAACGAGAAAGTTTTAAGGAAAATGGAAATGAAAAGAACACTTCTACTCAAAATTAGAAAGATACATTTGATTTTTTTGGAATACATTATTAGGAAAGCGATCTCAAAGCAATGTTTATCCCTTACTATGCCCCACCAGTTGTTAGGTAGGTTACTTGATGTTTCGCCCTAATCTTTGGGATAATACTGATCATGGCTCTCTCCAACATCCTATTCTTTGTAGATCTAAGTAATGTCTGTCGCCTTACTGTCTTTCCACTCCTTGTTTTGCCAACCATTTACATAAGTTTGTTAGTCAGGTGATCATATCTCTCCACAACTTCCTATCCTTTGTAGCTCTAAGCAATGTTTCTCTCCTTACTATCCTTTCCAGTTCATGTTCTGCCAACTATTTGAACAAGCTTGTTAGTTAAGTGATCATGGCTCTCCACAACTTCCTATCCCTTGTAACTGTAAGTATCATTTGTTTCCTTACTATTCCTCGCACTCCCTGTTCTGCTACCCATTTACACAAGCATTTTAGGTAGGTGATCATGGCTCCCCACAACTTCCTATCCTCTGTAGCTCTAAATAATTTTTTCCCCTTGCTATCCTTTCTAGTCCCTCCTCTGCTACCCATTTACACAAGCAATTTAGGTAGGTGATAATGGCTCTCCACAACTTCCTATCCTTTGTAGCTCGAAATAATGTTTTTCTCCTTACTATCCTTTCCAGTCCTTCTGCCATCCATTTTTCCTTTGGTTAATTGCTTTCTGTTTCCATCTGCCCCTCTTGCTGTTAGTATGTTCTGTGAGTGTCAAATTCTCTAGACCCTCTTTCCTTCTTATGTGTCTAAGAAATTTCAACTGTGTTTTTCTGATTCTATGTATAATTAATTTTTTTGTTTCCGTTTTTGTTTAAACTTCTTTGTTGCTCATGTTTCAGCCATGATATTCTCAACATCCTTCTGTAGAACCACATGTCTACTGTTGCAAATTCCCTATGTCTTATCTAACTGCCAGACCTTGTTACTGATACATGATAATGCAGAAAGAGATATGTACATGCATTTTTCATCCACCCATAATTAATTTCCCCACCCAGAAAGTACGAGCAGATTGGCCTCTGCAACCTTTACCAAAAATTCTTTCCCATCACATGGATAACTGATGCTGAGTGGATAATTTTCTCAGAGAGACCGTAAATATTGATTCATCAAATTCAAAGAATGGCAATGAGAAAGAGAGAGTAAGTTTTTCGAAAAAAAAGTTTTGAACGTAAAGAAACAAAATTTTTAAGCAAATAAAAGAAAAAAAGAATTTTAAAAAATTATGAGAAGAATAAAAAAAAGTGTTTTGAATGGGGAACAAACAGACCATAAGAAAAAAAAAAAAGTGTTTCCGGAGAGAACTCAGGCCCCAATGACAAATCTTGCTTCAGGGTTTCTACTTCCTCATGACAACCCGTATGCCCTTCAATATTCCAGTATTCAAATTTGGGGCTGACAAAAATGCAAATAAAACTATTTCACAGCGGCAGCTTCACCTACACTATTCAAAATACAAGTCTTTCTAATTGTATTCTTCATAGGCAAATGGCAAGGAGATATTTACTGTTCTGCCTTTGTTTGCTTGTTGTTATTGTTGCAGCTTCTTCTTTTTTTTTTTTTTGCTTCATTTATTGCAGATGGAGAGAGACATTTTCTTTTTCTTTTTCATTTTGCCCCCTGATGCCTTATGCCTGCATGCTTGCCTTTTTTTTTTTTTTTGCAGGATATATTTTTATTTTAGATTCTTTTTTTTATGTTTTGGATCTCTTAAACCTCTTTAAAAAAAATTTTTTTTTAAAGGCAGAAAAAAATCTTTCTTGTATTCTTACTGCTATTATACATAATGGCTCTTCCCAGAACATTTTTCTGATGGCATCAGCAAAAAGTTGATGGACTGGAATTTGGAATAAGCAACAGAGATAAATATGTTCCATCTGAATTTTTGGCATGAGGATTTATCATTATTTAGACTATTGACATCCAGACTATTATCCTCACCTTTGTTGTTATTATCCCAATGTTTTGGCTTTCTGGGGTGAGGGGTTATCGTTATTTACATTATTCACAGTCAGACTATTATCCTCATATTCATTGTTATCAAACCATTTCAACCATACTACTCTCCAGCCATCAGGTATTTCTCAATCCAGGTAACCTTAAGAGAATTTCAAACTGAAACCTTTATTCAATCTATGGGGAGAGATTGCTAATATCTAGATATATGTCATATTGTTCTTATTTAGTACTGTTCAGGGATTGAACTTGCAGTTGCTATTTCAGCAAATTCAAAAACCACTGCTAGCAAAGTGGCCATATATACACTGTAACAGCAGCAGGACAACTAGTGGGAACAAGCTCAAACTTAATCATGTGACCACTATAATACCAACTACAGAAGGTCTTCAGGTTACATTGGACTTGAAATACAGCATTTCATGGTTACAGTACCATCTCCCATAAGATAATACGTTGTCATGTGGTGCTATAGGAGGAAGACGGCATTGTTTCTTCACCAGCTGTAAACCATATTGGATTATGCTACATTTTCTAACTCTTTTTCTTTCATTTTATGTTCCATATCCTTTCAGGACGTGGACGATCATGGCTTTCCATCTCCCTTTATACCTTGCAGCTCTCAGCAAGCTCCTTCCCTCTGCTTCCTCCCCCAGATCACGTTCTGTCATCCACCTGCTCAAGAATGTCAGGTATGTCACATGCTGCTGTCCCTTGTCTCACTTTCCCTCTATTTGATCTGTGAGTATCGGATTCTCCAGGCCCTCCTTCCTCATTATGTACCCCAGAAATTTCAGCTACCTCTTTCTGTTCGTCATCAGAAAGTATATGCCTTCTCCTTGTTTGTAACCTACCTAAGACCTCATCGTTGCTCACATGCCCAGTCCATGATATCCTTAGCATCCTTCTGTAGAACCACATCTCCATCTCCTCAAGTCTCTTCTTCATCCTTGAGGAAATTGTTCAACATTCGCTGCTGTAAGGAAGAACAGATGTCACGTGACAGCTCAGTGTTCTTAATTGGGTCATTTTTAGAAACTTTTTGCTCTTTATTATGGCTTCTAAGTGTAAGGCAGAGTCATGGGTGCTTATGTAGGTTAGTTCTGATCTACATTTAGGTTATGTCATGCTGTAGGAAGGGATCTTTGATGAGAGGAACTCCTGTGTAAGTTGAGGACCCCCCTGTATAAGCACATATGAGCAGAAGGTAGTGTGACAAACCTAAAGATATGTTACAGCAAAAGTGCAAATAATTTTTTTATTTGCTCTCATATAATTTTTAAGAAATTAATCGATTTATATATAACATTATATATAATCTTAAGTCTTCAATATTTAAGTGAAGAGGAGAAATACACTGAAAATACTTTCAAGCTCTTCCAATAATTTAACTATTTCTTATTCAATATGAAACAAAAGGCCCATAAAATATTTAAAAATAGAAAAGCAGTCATCCCTGACAAAACCTACAAAATCAATGAAGCAAAAAATGTATTGTTCTACCAACTATCACAACTACAAACAAAAAGAATTTATCCAAACTCAACATGAAATTTATCACAACTGCATCTAAAACAAATAAAAGACTTAATACAAAACAAAATAAGCTAAAACATAAAAGAGGAATTTACTCTTTTATCTGTAATAATTGCCACAAGGAATACATAGGAGAAACCTCAAGAAACTGAAATAAAAGATAATATGAACACAAAAGGGATCTTTTACAAAATAACACATTAAATGCATTAGTTGTTCACTGTAATGAAACTCACCACAATTTTGATTTTAAAAAATGCTACACAAGTTTAAAGAGAAAACAGTTTACTAAGAGGAAAATGTTTAGAAAGTGTTTTAATCACGAGATCATCCATAGTAAATTTGTGTCCAGGTTCTTACAATATTTCACAATTCTTAGCAGATCTTGTTATCATAATGTGGGATATTTAATAATAAATGTGATAGAATCATACACAAAAAGAAAAAGAATTTAAATGAAACTGGTGAGATTATATACCGAAAACACATACCAAAAAAATAACTGTCTTGAAATTCATAGTTTTTGGCATCTCTTTCATTCGTTCACATGTGTAGTCACATCAACATGAACTTAGTCCACTAAAGTCCTAAATCAACATCTGTCTATATTTCTGAAATGAATTATTGTAATTATTTACACTATTTGAGTTACAAAGGGAAATTAATGGAAACTGAGATATCTAAAGGCATGGCAAGTGGAATTAGAACAATCTACCTCCATGGTCTAAATAAAGGGTTTGATTCAAAATTCCAACAAATATCACCTCAAGAAATCTGGAGAATACAAAAGTCAAAACAATGTGAATATAGTGATAACGATGAGGACAACAGTTCAAACAATTTAAATAGTATATATATATATATATGTATAAACACACACACACACACACACAGAGTCCACCAAAAAATGTATGCATACTTCAGGAAAGGAAAATTTTGTCCTTTGCAGTTTTCCCTAGGTGGGGGCTAAAGGATGTTGTGTATCACAGAAAACCAACTACATTGGCAGACCTTAGACAAGAAATTGAAAATGCATATGCAGCAATCCCACTGGAAACTTCAGCCAATGTTGCCCATGCAGTAATTTGGCACACTAATAAATATTAGCAAGGTAAGGGCCACCATTTTGAGAATCTCTTGCGATTGTCGAGTCCAAAGGTAACTTGTATTAATCTTGTGATGTCTGAATAAATTTAGTATTATAATATCTATACAAGTTTTTCCTTTCCTGAAGTGTGTATATATTTTTTGGTGGACACTATATATATATGTTTAATTTTGGTAAATATATCTGTTAAAATGAGATGTCAGTGTTATTTTCATTTTTGCGTAATTCAGGTGACAATTTATCCATCGCACCTATTTAGGGAATACACTTGTTTGAGTAGATATCTCAGTTTTTAAAGGGCATAATTTTCATCTACTAGCATGGATTTTTTGTGAGCAATGCTGAGAGGAAAAAGATCATTCAGGCTTTCATCAATGGTACCAACATTCATACTCCGGCTTCCATCTTCAAAGTCCATTCAAGAACCATCAAAAGAATGGTAAATAAGTTTAATAAAGAGGGAACAGCAGAGAGGAAAACTGGATTGGGAGGTCGCAACAGGGAGAGGGATCATCATTTCAACTTAGAGCTAAAGAGATCAATTAGAAAAGATCCAACTCAATCCAGAAGATGTTTGGCACATGAGAGAGGTTTTTCAATATGATATTCCAAAGAGCAGTAAAAAAAAAAAAAGACGTGAAATGTGTGAGGTACATTGTTACTCCAGGACAGAAATTTTGAAGGTTAGAGAGAGCAAAAATCATTTTGAACAAGTTGGAAAATGATCCTGGAATAATATATATATATATATATATATTTGAACTTAATATCAATCCTTCATGAGCTTCCGATCCTTAGCTATGACTAATTAATGACGAACATGTCATTTTCTTTTTATTTATAACGATTCTTCTGTTAAGCTTGGAGAGTAATTAGACATTCTTATTGCTCAAAGTAGATTCCTATAGTGTTATAAAACCCTCGGAGAATTCCAGTAAGATATCTTTAATCATTTCTAAGCTTAGTCTAACAGTTAGACAATTTTGCTGTTACAAATAGTATGTATACAAATGACAGGATAAGGAACAAATAGGAAACATTTATAGATCTAAAATGTCTTGCTTTTATTGAAGCTTCCTCACAGAATGAAGTATGGAGGAAAAAAGAAAGAAAATTCTGCTATTTTAAATTTTTGTGTCTTTTTTTTCATTGGTTAAGCAGACCTCACATGCATCTATCTTGTCATGCAGCATGCATATGTCTAATTCCTGTGTGTACGTGTATCATGATTCTAGTTTGTTTATGTGGGATTCTGATGATAATGTATATACATTGGTTTGTTTATATTTTAAAATATTTTCTGCTTATACGTTTGTTTTATGGATACATTTATTTGAATAAATGCTATGTTTTTTAATTAATGGTTGGCAAAGGTGTGTGTTTAAAAGCAGTAATTCAAGCTTTGCTAAACTAGAAGTCCTCTGCGGCTGAATGGCCATAGTACATCAGGCTAAATCATGGTTCTGAATAGGATACAGGTTCAATTCCTGTCGGTAGACATATATTTTCTATGAGATTTCTTGAAAATTAAAGCCGGTAAATGTAATTAATGCTGTTTAATTAAAAATAGAATATTTACTCAAATAAATGTATCCATAAAAAAAGGCATATAAACAGAAAATATATTAAAATATTTGTCAGATTTGATCCATTTCCACTATTTACATTATTCGGACTATTGTCCTCATCTTTGTCGCCATATTTATTATAACGTTTCAGCCATTGTACACTCTGGCCCTCTTCAGGTGGTTGAAATATCCTGTCACTGGATCTAACTAACGCCTTTATTCAGTGCCATGTGTCCTTGAGGACACATGACACAGTGGATAAAGGCATTGGTTAGATCCAGTGACACGACCCAAACAGTTTGAGTTCAATACCCAGTTAAGACAGTGGAGAACTTGGAGAGGGAAATTAACAGGAGATAACTGACAACTGACATCCATTAAATCATGGCATGTGGAACTAGAACAGTCTACCCCAGTGAGCGAAATAAAGGGTTTAGTTTGACATTCCAACCATCAGAAGAAGGCTGGAGTGTACAACTGCCGAAACGTTGTAATAAATACGAAAACAAACATGAGGACAATAGTCCGAATAATGTAAATAGTGTACATAATACCTCATCTCAGAAATATAGACAGATACTGAAAGGCCGAAACGTTGTAATAAATATGGCGACAAAGATGAGGACAATAGTCCGAATAATGTAAATAGTGTACATAATACCTCATCTCAGAAATATAGACAGATATTGATCCATTTCATAGAAAAAATTTTTTTTACATATATATATATATATATATATATATATATATGTATATGTATATATATATATATATATATATATATAGCATAATGAGAAGCCATGTATACTTTCTTGATATGTATATAATATATGGATAAAATAACGTTAAAAAAATTTTTTAAATTATTTAACGTAAATCTGACGATGGTGTTTTGGATGTTGTTTAGAAGGGTTTTTTAACTATATCTAAAGAAACTGCCAAATACAGTAATGCAGTAATTCAATTAATTTCTGAGGAAGGTCCGAGGTGGTCTGAAATATTAAATATATATAAAAACATAGAAATAAATACTTTTGCGAAAAAAACACCCAATTTTTTTTCAGTTATTTTATCCATATATATATATATATATATATATATATATATATATATAAATTGCATCAATTTTTTATGGTCATTTTTTTACAATTTCAAAGCATTATGAATTTTCCATCTGAATTTCTGAAATGAGGAGTTATCATTATTTACATTATTTGCATGCAGACTATTGTCCTCATCTTTGTTGCTTTTATCAATGTTTCAACTGTTGTCCCCCCCCCTGGGACTATAGCCTTGAGGATTAAATTAAAGCATTGGTTCATGAATTTATGTGATATAGGAACTGTGAGTTCAATCCCTGTGCTGGGCAGTGTGTACTCAGACTCAGTCGAAATAAAGTAAGCAATAACTGAGTAGTCCTAAATAAGAACTAGATGAGATATTCCTAGACATGGGCAGTGGAACAAGAATAATCTACGCTCGTTTAGTTCACTGTAGATTACTCTGCTCAGCAGAGTCCTAAAGAAGGCCAGAAGGCACAACATTTGAAGCATTGTTATAATAACAACAAAAATGAGGATACTAGTCTGCATATAAAATGGTGTAAATAGTGATAACTCCTCATCCCAGAAATTCAGACAGAAAGCGATCAGGTGATAACAACAACAAAGATGAGGACAATAGTCTGAATGTAAATAATGATAACTCCTCATCCCAGAAATTGAGACAGAAGGTGATCAGGTGATAACAACAACAAAGATGAGGACAATAGTCCACATATAAACAGTGTAAATAATGATAACTCCTCATCCCAGAAATTCAGAATGAAATTATGCAGTAAGTGTTTTAACGGATGACAGAAGATTTGAAACAAAAGGATGAGATATCCCTAGATATGGACTGTGGAACAAGATCAATTTACCACAAGTTACCTGGATTGATATACACTAGAGTGCACAATGGCCAAAACAGGAAACCACTTCAGTATCTTTCCCAAAAATGAATAGTAACTTACAGGTCAGCAAAGAAAATTCTTTGGAGAGATATTAAAAGAAAAAAAAATCAAAATTTTAAAATATTTTATGCAATAAACTTTTGGTTAATTTCGTCAATGGAAAGTTTCTTTTAATTTTTCTTTTACTTTCTTTCTTTATTTCTTTTTTTTTTTTTGGCAGGTGGCACCAAGTGTATAAACAAACGTAAAAAAAAGAAAAAATTGTCAAAAACTCATATGAAATAAATAACGACAAAATCAAAGTATTTTTGGTTACTTTTCTTTTTAAACAAGTACCGACCCTAAGAATTTGATTTATTTATCTAATTTCAACCGGCTTACGATGATTTAATTTATACAGTCTGGAAGAAGACAGAAATGGTAAGCATAGGTTCTAGTAAAGTGTCAGAAAAGAATGACATGGTCGTGGGTGTAGCTGTGATGCACTATTACAAAGTTGTAGACAATGCAGGCTGGGTGGATAGACAGCAAAACCCCCAACCCCTGTCCCTGATATACAGTGAGCCTGTCACCTGCCTAATCCACCTTTGATAAAAGTAAATAAATTCAATCAATCACTTTGACCCAAAACTAAAGTGATAGAAATTTGGTACGATACTGGATGGGGGTGGGGAAGGATGTTAGCAAGATGGTAGGGTGTAGTTTGAGCAAAGTAATGTTTGAGATGCTGGAAGAGATGTGGATCTGGGTTGGGGTAGGAATTTAGTTTTCATGTTTCTTCTTGGGTGGATGCCGGAGGAGATGTGCTTTGGAAGGAAACATAAAAAAAATAATGATAGAAAGAAAGACGTGGATAAAGATAGATAAATAAATGGTGGAGAAAGTTGTTCTGTAGAATTTCAGGACAAAATTGAATGCTTCAGTTCAGTTTCATTACCTCTGACCTTGTAAAAGCCTGGTTTGATTTAAAATGTCAGCCATTTTTTTTAATGGCTTCATTACAATGAAGTATTTTTGTCCACTTGATCCATTTCTCTATTTAGTTTTTTTTTTTTTCACTTTTCTTTTTCTTTCTTATCATCTGTATTCGTCACTTTTTCTTTCCATTTCTTTTTTTCTCTTTCCTACTTTCCTTCTTTTTTTCTTCCTTCCACCTTTTGAATTCTTGTTTTCTCTTCTTTATCACTTTTCATCTTCTTCATCATCACGCTTTTTTTTCAGATTTACTACTTTGTCTTTCTTTCTTTCTTATTCTATGTATTCTTCACATTTTGTTTCACTTTCTTTTTTTCTCCTTGATACTTTTTTCTTTTGCAATTCTTCTGTTTCCTCTTCTTCAAGCTACTTCACCGTCAACCTTTTCTTTCTCAGCTTTTCTGCTTGTACATCAATAATTTTAAATTCATTTATTTTTCTATAGTTTTTGTTTTCTTATGATCTTTTATTTCCGTCTCCTTTCCTTCCTTTTCCTCTAATTCTTTTCTTCTTTTTCTTCCCTCCTTGTAGCCCTTTTTTCTTTCTCATACTTCAACTTTTTTTTCATTCTGTTCCTTTCCTTATTCTCTCTTTGCAGCTTTAATCACATTCTTGTACTTTTTTCTTCTTCATTCATTCTCTCTATCCATTTTTTATCTCTTTCAGCATGTCTTTTACTTTTTTTCTTTTTCTCTCTATTCTTTTCCTTCCACTTTCTTGAACCTCTTTTTCTTCTTTCTTCTCTTTAATTGTTTCTTCTTCCAACTTCTATCTCTTTCTTGTACTTCTTTGTCTTCTTTCATTCTCTCTATCTAATTTCTGTCTCTCTGAATGTGTTCATTTTCTCTCTAATTTTTTCCCTATTCTCTTACCAGCCTCTCTCACTTTCTTGCACTTCTTTTTTCTATCTATTCTTTTCTTTATTTTCTCCTTCCTGCTTCACTCACTTTCTTGTACTTCTTGTTCTTCACCTTCTCTCTCTAATTTTTTCTTTATTTTCTTCTCCCAGCTTCTACCTCTTCTTCACACTTCTTTATTCTCTTCTTCTTTTGTTATCTTCCCCATTTTTCTCCTTACAAATATGTTATCTTTTTGCACTCTCTCCTTAGTCTCTTAACATTTTGTTTCATTCCTTGATCAACTTCTTTTTCACTTCTTCACCCTTTCTCAATTTTTCTCGTTCTTCATTTCTCCACACACCCTCCAACGGCCTTCTCAGTCTTCTTTTATTCCTTTTACAAGAAGAAAACATTTTTGGCAGTTCTACCCCCTTGTGCTTCAGGTCTGCTAACAGGGAACTGGGCAGTGATTGTATATATATATATATATATATATCTATATATATATATATGAGGTTTGGCAAAGGTTTGGGTGAGTACATCCAATACTTGTCTACTATTATATCGCACCATTTTGACTGGGAGAAAGGTGGAGAACCAACCTACCGTTTTTCCTACACTTCGGCAAACTATTACCTTTCTGCCTGCCTACCAACCTATCATTGCATTATTTAGCTTCAGGGTACTGTTAACATTAACTACCCACCCACAAAACCAACAAAGGATCCTTCTGTAGCTATTTTCTGACTTACCTAACCATTTACTTGAATAATGCATCGCTAAAGGGTCCTCCTCCCCAGTTTTCAACCAATATGTTTACGCAACTATGTATTTCGAGCATTTGCGGAGAGAAACAAAGATGATCAGATGAAAGAAATAAAACAAAGACAAAAATGGGAAGAAGAAAGAGGATGAATTGCATTCTCTACATTTCTGATTGATAAGACCCCCACCGTCCCGCGCCTCGCCACTCGACCTCTTTTAGTTCTTTGGGATTTTGACTTAGGTTATATTGTTACTTTGCCCAAGGTCAGTGATTCTGGCCCCTAATCAAGTGCAATACATCAACATTGCATATTGAATTTTTTTGGCACTAGCCATCTTTGGAAAAGTTTATGAGATTTCACTTCTAACCAAAGTTGGAGAATTGTTTGCGTACTTTTCTTTCAGGCAGTCAATGAAAGACTTTCCTTAAACCAAAATAAATCACAAAAAATATTTTTTCAAAAAGCCAAAAAAAAAAACAATGATCTTTTTTTTTATTTTTACGTATTTAAAGTTGACAAATCCACTCATCACTGAAATTTTTTTTTAATCATTTCACCCCAAGCAAGGCAATAAAGCTAGCAAGATGCAAGGGGTTACTGAGTGTTAGAAAATATGAGAAAAAAAAACTATTAAGGAGAATAAACAATAAAAGAACAGGAGTTAAGAAGACAGAAGATAATGATTGATATGGCATTTAAATTTTTGAAGGTCAAAGTTGACTGGAAAGCAAGAAGCTAGAATAGTTCCACAAGCAAGAAGTGTGAGAGAAGAAACTGTTAGCGTAGAACTTATATTTACATTTAGATATTTCAGCTGTAAAATGAATGATTGATTGATTGTATCTAATGGTCCATCAAGATCTTGTGGGTCATTTAGAACCAAACTGATTGTGTTGTAAACATTTTATAGTTGGTCAAGTATGGATGGGTATAGATTTATAATTCTTCAGAAATGGTTAGAGGAAAATTTTATAATTTGTTAAGTATGGCTGAAGTAAAATTTTTACAAATTATGGTAGAGAAGTGTTACTGTTTGTCAAGTATGGTTGAAAACAAGTTTTATTGTTTTGTCAAGACAACTGTAAAATGATGAGACCTAGCTTTCAATCTAGTACACTGCTTAAATTCATAAAGTCTAGGTACCATAGAGGAAAGCTCACCAGAACAATTACCATGAATATATTTATAGGGAAGGCATAATGATTTGAAATTGATTGAAGCTGAGATGTCAGATCAGGACCAATAACACTGCAGATTCTTCTTTAGATTTAGTCAACAATCTCTAAATATATAGCAGAAGCATCTGTCAAGATGTGGCAGCATTATTCAAACCAAGGATAAATGGTAGACTTTTAAATATGTAAGATAGATTCTGGCTTGAAAAATTGTCTAGCATGTTACAGTGAACCAAATTTCCTAGCAGCAGACCTAGCAACTGATTCAATATAATCTTTCCATGTTATGTCAGCTGAAAATGTTAGTCAAATGAATCACTCTCCTGGAGGTTAGCATCAGCCATGCTGATGGAAGGTAAAAAGGGTTCTCTCTGATGAATTACAGTTCAAAATGGATGAAAAAAAATCTTCATTTATTGTCTATCTATCCATATTTTGTGTATTTGGGCTGGAATTTCAGGGATGGGGTTGTTGTTATCTGTATTTTTTATATACAAACTGTTGTCCTCATCTTTGTTGTTGTGAGCACAGCACTTTGGATAATGTGCCCTCTGACCTTCATGAGCAAACAATAACTAGACACGATATCCCTAGACATGACTAGTAGAAAGAGAACAATCTAACCCCACAGATTAAATAAAGGAGTCTATTTGGAATTCACTGCAGGTTACACAGATTGATGCTGAAAGCCGGAGAGCTGAAATATTGTGATAACACCAAAAATGATCAGGACAATAGTATGCCTGTAAATAATGTTTCGTAAAATACATCTACTGGATGCTTTAGTACACATCATCAGTGATGTTTCTAGCCGAGGTTCATTAGGGGTCTCGGGTCTTTCAGCATCATACCCCCTCTCCATGGTGACCCAACTGATACTGATCGGGTATTGACTTGTGTACCTTCCGTCAGCTACAGCTTTTTCCATCTTCCAAACTACACACCATATGAATCTTATTGGCAATTTATTGTCCAATCCCAGATAACTTCTGGTTCACCAGCAGTGTACGCTCTTTCATAAAAAAGGAAGGAAACACAGCCACAATTTCTATCTGATCAGGAATATGGCGGCATGCTTGGTTTGAAGTGGTAAGTCCAAATTTGATTCCCCCTCCCAAGACAGACAGACAGACAGACACACACACACACACACACACTCAAACATCATATTCTGCTTACATTTATCCCCATTTTCATTCAATGTTAATCATCTGGTGAAAGAAAAGAAAGAAAAAAATTATTTCTTTTTCCTCCTTACCACTTTTTTCCCCGACCCTCCACCTAGATGAGTTCCACACACTCACACACATATCAATGCCGCCAAACACATACAACCCCCCCCCCAAAAAAAAACAAAAAAATAAATAACGTAGCCCTGGTAGGTGGCAAACAGGTGCTAGATCTTAGTCAGTGATCACCGGTAGGTAACAATGGTTTGGGGTACCCTAATTCTGTCCCCTAGTCAAGACTCCATTGTTGGATGTAGCTTTAGGTCATACCCAGGACTTACATATTCAGACATAATGTTTAACACTTTGAGTCCTGACCACCACTTTACCAGCGGTAGAGAGAAATCATGTAATGCCTAACCACCGGTTGAACAGTGGTAGAGAAAAATGACTTAATGCCCCTGAAGAAGGCAGAAGTGTACACTGGATTTTTATTAGATGGCTACAATCAATATTGAATTTTAATTAGACGGCTACAATCAATATTGAATTTTTATTAGTCATTTATGATTAATAATGGATTTTTATTAGTCATCAACAATTAATACTAGATTTTTTTAGACATCTTAGAATTAATACTGGATTTTTATGACACATCCACAATTTATACTGGATTTTTATTAGACATCTAGAATTAATACTGGATTTTTATTAGACACCTACAATTAATACCAGCTTTTTGCTAGAAACCAACAATTAATACTGGATTTTTATTAGACATCTACAATTAATATTGGATTTTTATTAGGCCTCTACAATTAATATTGGATTTTTATTAGGCCTCTACAATTAATATTGGATTTTTATTAGGCCTCTACAATTAATACTGGATTTTTATTAGGCCTCTACAATTAATATTGGATTTTTATTAGGCCTCTACAATTAATACTGGATTTTTATTAGGCCTCTACAATTAATATTGGATTTTTATTAGGCCTCTACAATTAATACTGGATTTTTATTAGGCCTCTACAATTAATACTGGATTTTTATTAGACGTCTAATATTAATAGTGGATTCATATTAGATGTCTACAATTGATAGTGTATTCTTGTTAGACATCTACTAAAAATCCAGTATTAATTTTAGATGTCTACAATTGATACTAGATTTTTATTAGACATCTGCAATTAATACCAGCTTTATATTACAAAACTAATTAATACTGGACTTTTATGAAACGTCTAGAAGTAATACCAGCTTTATATTAGAAGCCAACAATTAATACTTGCTTGATTTTTATCATATGACTACAATTGATACTGGATTTTTATTAAATATCTCCAATTAATAGGGGATTTCATTAGACATCTACAATTAATATTGGATTTTACAATTATATTATAATTATAATTTATATTAGAAAAATTTAATTAATACTGCATTTTTATGAGACGTCTACTATTAATACTGTATCTTTATTAAACGGCTACAACTGATAGTGGATTTTTATTAGACATCTCCTAAATATCCAGTATTAATTGTAAATTTCTACGATTAATGCTGGATTTTTTTTAGTTGTCTACAATTAATACCATCTTTATATTAGAAAAAATGATTAATATTGGATTTTTATTAGATGCCTACAATTAATACCAGATTTATATTAGAAAAAATGATTAATATTGGATATTTTTTGTGGTGATAAACCTATACAGTAATAACAGATTTTTTGAAAACCCTTAATTAATAGTATATTTCTTTTAGAAAACTTTAATTAATACCAGATTTTATCAAAAACCTGCAGTTAATATTAGATATTTTTTTTAAAATATGCATTTAAACCAGATTTTTTAAAAACTTTTGAAACTATATTTCTATTAGAAATCTTTAATTGCTACTAGATTTTTTTTGGGGGGGGGAAAACATTCAATTATATTACATTTCTATTTGAAACCTATAATTAATACTAGAATTTTATCAGACACCTACAATATTAGAATTTTATCAGGAACCTACAATTAATACTAGAGTTTTTTCAGAAATCTACAATTAATATTAGAATTTTATCAGAAACCTATAATAGGGGACTTTTTGAGAAACATTTAATGAATAAGAGATTTTTGTTTTAAGTTTCATAATTATACCAGGTTTTATTAGAAACCTATAAATTTCAGGGTGTATTTACAGGAGGCATTGAAAGATTTTTACACAATAATAACAAAAAAAAACATTTAAACTTTATGAAAATATTCAGTGCTGAGAATAAAATCTACAATTTGTTAAAAAAAAATATAAATTTGATCCTTGAAAGGGAGTAGTAACTGGTTTATCGAAAAATAAATCTACAAAGGAAAAAGCGATAAGAATGTCAGTCTAAAGATGCCACTGAGAAGTGATGATGTCTTGTTGAGAGAAAATATCAAATCAGAGATGATTGGATATTGACCTTTCTGGTATGTGGCAGAGAGATGGACAACTAAGTCTTAACTCATTCAAAAAAAGAAGAAAAGTAAAGACTTAACACATCTCTCAGTTGTCTTCCTCTATTCATCCCATTCCAAAAACCCACTCAATAAATAACTATTTCTGCCTTTACAAAAAAAAAAAAAAAAAAAAAGATTAAATAAATAAAAAGATTGGCACTCTGTCGCAAGAATTCCACCATAAAATCTTGGAACAATTTTCAAGACGCCAATAGTGGAAAAAGGAAAAAAAGTAAAAAAAAAAAATCGACAACGGAAAACTCAGAGGGAGGGCAAAGTTGGCGGAGGGGAAAAATATTAACACATAGATTGGTTGGTATTTTTCACTTGGTAGGATTGGCAGCAAACATACTGAAAACAACGAGAGGCACCGGAGAAAAATCAATATTTGCAGGACTTACAGCAGAGTTAGTAGAAATGAAAAGAGACAAGATAATCGACCACACAGGGGAAAAGGAAAGAAATACACAGAGATTAATGAACACACTTATTATTTTACTGTCTTACCACCAAAATATTTGTGTATAAATAAATCCTATATATATACATATATATATTAAAATAATGAGAAAGAAGATATTTATAATCTGGTGTTCTTATTAATTATTTTTATTTTTAAAAAACAGTGCTCAGTAGAATTTAGTAGAGCCTAAACATTATAAATTTACTAATTTAAAAATATGGTTACATCGCTCCACAGGAATTACCATGATCCAAAAAAAGTAACTTAACCTTAAATTAAATTATATTTTGAAATATATATATATATATATATATATATATATATATATATATATATATATATGTATATATATATATGTATGTATGTATGTATGTATATGAGAGAAACATTTAAGATCTGATAATATATATGTATATAATTATAAATATGTCTTGCCTCATACTGATGAATATGAACAAAACAGGAATATATATATATATATGTGTGTGTGTGTGTGTGTGTGTGTGTGTGTGTAAGAGAAACATTTAAATTCTGACAATATATCAATTAATATATGTATATAAAAATATCCCTGCTTTGTTCATATTCATCAATTTGAGATGAGACATTTGTTTATATATATATATATTTATGAGAAAAACATTTAAAATCT
This sequence comes from Acanthosepion esculentum, assembly GCA_964036315.1. Classification (NCBI taxonomy): domain Eukaryota; kingdom Metazoa; phylum Mollusca; class Cephalopoda; order Sepiida; family Sepiidae; genus Acanthosepion; species Acanthosepion esculentum. The sequence continues at coordinate 52,056,396 of OZ038499.1, forward strand.
GACAATATATCAATTTATACAAAAATATTCTTGTTTTTTTCATATTCATCAGTATGAGATGAGACTTAAAATGAGAAGTAATTATATATATATATATATATATATATATATATATATATATATTTGGGCAGCAACCTTTATTTCAAACATGTTTCCTCCAATATGACAAACAAGGAAAACCTGATAATTTTTTCTTTATTGAGTTTGTATAGCATTATTAAATTCTTCCATTTAGGGGGGGGGGATAAGGGAGTGTAAGAATTTTCGGTAGTATATTGTCCCCAGTGCATTTGGCCACTTCTTTAGCCATTTTCAATGGTTTTTTTGTTAATTGTTGTTGTTATATATATATATAATTTATTCAAATATTATAACGTGAATATGTTATAACATCAATACAAAAATAGCCATTTTATTTCAATTTCAATTTTTGAATAAATAATATTACCTCTACTCTGTATTGAGCACTCGTTTAGAATAGTTTTTTGGTTATTGCAATTTATTCCTTCTACATCAATTATATATATATATATATATATATATATGGGATAAAGATATATAAGTTTTTATATAACAAGAACAGTTTTGAAAGAAAAGATATATGACAAACTGAAAATATTTTATGACATATCTCATCCTTTAAGCCTTCCTTGCACTAGGGTTTGTTTATCTTGTTGTGACTAGAAATGCCCACTAACAAGAGACACTGAGAGTTTCAAAATATATATCAGGTCATCCCATAAGTTCTGTCCGAATTTTGAATAAAGAAAACAAGTGACCAAATGTTACATTTAATTACAGATTCAATCAACAATGTATTTTCCCTGATTATCTATGACTTCCTTCCATCTATTAACAAGCTTACTAATTCCATTACTGTAAAATTCTTTGGCTTTGATTTGAAGAACTCACAAATGTCAGTTTTAACCTCTTCCTGTGTTACAAAAGCTGTTTCTTACAAATTATTCTGTAAGCTATGAAACAAATGGTAGTCTGAAGGAGCAAGGTCAGGAGAATAAGGTGGATGAGGAATTTTCTCCCAGCCAAGTTCTTCGATCTTTTGTGACGTGATTCTTGCTGTGTGTGGTCACGCATTGTCCTGATGAAACTTCACCCGTTTTCGATTCACTAGAGCAGGTCTTTTTTTCCTCAAAGCTTGGTTCAAACGCTCTAATTGCTGACAGTATATTTGAACATTAATTGTTGCATTAGGTGGTAAGAATTCAAAGTGGATTATTCCTTGGCAATCCCACCAGATTGAAAGAACCTTTTGCCCATGAAGTTCCCTTCTTGGCTGTGGCTGCAGTCCTTCCCCTTTACCAAGCCACCGTCTACGACGCTTAACATTTTGATAAAAGATCCATTTTTCGTCGCCAATCACAAGTCTATCCAAAAAAGGTGAAACAAATTGGCGAGAAGAGCAGATGTCAACTTGGGATTTGAGGTTATTTTCAGACAATTCATGAGGCACCCATTTTCCAAGTTTAGGAACTTTTCCTAGTTGTTGAAGATGATGATGTACAGTTGTATGGTTTGAACTGAGAACCACTGCCAATTACTCAACTGACAAAGCAGGATTTTCTTCAAGTGCTGCTTCAAGAAGCTTTTCATCAAACTAAACTGGACGTCCGGTTCGATCTTCATCCTCAAGGGTGAAATCTCCACCTCTGAATTTTTTCAAACAATCTACTGCAAATTCTTTCATTCACATATTCCTCTCCATAAACTGAGTGAATGTTTCTAGCCGCTTCGGTTGCTGAGTTTCCTTTCTTGAACTCATAAAGCATTATGTGCCTCAAAGGATTCTTGGGTACTTCCATGTTAGCACGGTTTTAATCAAACAAAATTTAATTTTATTGTTCTCCGAAATAAAATTTGATCAGTTTAAATGCATCTAAACATAAAAATAATGTTCAGCTCCATTAGACATTATAAAATACTCTTTAAATTTTGTTCATTTTAACAAAAAGTTAAAATTCGGACAGAACTTGTGGGATGACCTAATATATTAAAACTGCTAACCTCATCATCAACAATAACTCACCTGCAAGATCCAAATTACATAGAACCAATATTATTTATGAATTCACAAGACTCTTAAGGAACAGCGTTTCTGATCAACTCAAATTCATAATTAATTATATTGGACATACCACTACATGCCTAACAAGAAGACGCACATTAATTCTCTCTAACCATAGCTCAATTTGGACTCATTTAAACACACATAGCAACTTACAAACTCCATCTGCAACATACTTGTAGAAAATATAACTACAACAGTCTCATCCACACATAACATGAAGACTAAAAATAATGGAAGGCTTAATAATAAATGGAAAAGCCAAAATTCAATAACATTAACTATGAACATGGTTACAACATGCTGACCGTGTTTAGAAAATAAAACATTCCTGTAATTCTAGATACACACATAAAAAAAATCAATACATTCAGTTAAAAGTAAAAATAAAATCATCCTTGATAATCGTTAAAAGTACAAACAAAAGCAGTCAGACATACAGGACATTCAGACAATTTCTACATAATTTATGTCCAGAAAAGAAGAAAATTATAAGAACACATGAAAAATTAAATAAAAACTTAACTGCAATACTTTGTCAGTTGTTTTTAATGAAACTTGTATAAAAGAGGGATTGCTGCCCAATAATATATATATAGAGAGGCCCGTTGGAACAGTTGGTATGACGTTTGCTTGATAAATCAACTGTCAGGGTTTCAATTCTCGGGAGTGGATGCGCACTACTGATGAGTCCAAAATATAGGACGAAACGGCCGTCCAGTGCTTTCTGCATTCTGTTGAGATTTCTTTCAGACTCAATGAATTACTTAATTATAATTATCAAATCCTCCTAACAATTTCTATCATGTGTATATCATTGCTTGAACCGGCTTCTAATGCTTCAGTTTCGGCAGCTTGGTGATAGTAGTCGTGGTTCCAGGGGACATAATCCTATGGTTACAGAGAATTTCAGTTGAGTTCCACCACGGAATATGTGAGTGAGCGGCACTATATTGAGTCTGATTTGCTACCTCTTTGTCACCGAGGCCCGTTGGAACAGTTGGTATGACATTTGCTTGATAACTCAACTGTCAGGGTTTCAATTCTCGGTAGTGGATGCGCACTACTGATGAGTCCCAAATATAGGACGAAACGGCCGTCCAGTGCTTTCTGCATTCTGTTGAGGTTTCTTTCAGACTCAATGAATTACTTAATTATATATATATATATATATATATATATATATATATATATATATATATATGAATTAGGTCTATTTAGGCAGCAAGTATTCATCTAATTGTATGTTTAGGCACCAGTCCCTCTTTTATAGAAGTTTCATTAAAAACAACTGACAAGGTACTGTGATTAAATTCAATTTTCTAAACACAGTCAGCTAAAAACAATGAAAGCATTAATAATGAAAAAGAAAAAGTGAACATACAATAATATAAACTATGAACATGGTCACAATGTGCTGACCATGTTTGGAAAATAAAAAAAAACATGCCCATCACTATAGTAAAAAAAAAACACTACATATATGAAAATCTACATATTCAGTTAAAAAATTAAAACATCCCTGACTATAGAACATTTAGACAGTTTTTACACCCCCAAAATAAAACACTTACATGAACACAAAAAAAATGAATGAAAAGATTAATTTAAATTCAGTAGTCTTTAAAGAAATATATATATATATATATATATATATATATATATATATATTTCTATAAATACTTTCATAGTAATTGTGCTGATGAACTTTCTCCTATGGTACCTGGACTTTATGAATTTAAGTGCAGTAATAGATTGGCAGCCAGGTCTCATCAATTTACTATTGAAATGGATAGATGTAACTGTAAGTTCTATGCTAACAGTTTCTTCTCTCACACTTCTTGCTTGTGGAACTCTCTTCCAGCTTATTACTTTCCAGTCAACTTTGATCTTCAAAAATTTAAATGTACTGTCAATCATTATCTTCTTTCATTTTAATTCTTCTTCTCTTATTATCCTCTCATCTTAATAACAGATTCTCTCATATTCTAACACACAGTAACCCCTTGCATCCTAGTGGCTTTATTGCCTTGCTTACAGTGAAATGATTAATATATATATATTTCTGATCAATAAAAAAATCTTCTCAACTTTGTTGTTCATCAGGGTCAGACAAGAACATATGTGTACACTGGGTGTAACACCAAAATTCTCCAATTATTAGATTAAACTCTGAACTGCTGTATCCTAGAAATGATTAAAGATACCTTACTGGAATTCTCAGAGGTTCTTATAACACTATTGGACTCTACATTCAGCAATAAGAATGTCTAATTATTCTCCAAGCTTAACAGAAGAATCATGATGAAATCAATCATAAAAGAAAATGTCATGTTCACCATTAATTAATCATAGCTAAGAACAGGAAACTCATGAAGGATTGAAATAAAGTTCAAATCTCTCTCTCTCTCTCTCTCTCTCTATATATATATATATATATATATATATATATATATATATATATATATATATATATATATATATATGTGTGTGTGTGTATATATATATATATATATATATATATATATATATATATATATATATATATATATATTATTCCAGCATCATTTTCCATCTTATTCAAGATGATCTTCACCCTCTCTAAGCTTCTAACTTTCTGTCTTAGAGTTGCTGCCTCACACGTTTCAAGTACTATTTCATTTTCAAGTTTTTTTTTAACTGCTCTTTGGACTATCATAGCTGAAACTCCCCTCTCATGCACCAAACATCTTATGAATTGAGTTGGATCTTTTCTAATTGATCTCATTAGCTATAGGTTAAAATGATGATCACTCTTCCTGTTGTGACGTAAGTTTTCCTCTCAACAGAAGACAGAGTATGAATGCTGGTACCATTACTGAAGGCCTGAATGAACTTTTTCCTCACACCATTGCTCATTTGGGAAGACAGTGGGGCTGACACAAAATGATTTTAACCTGTTCTCTTTCTAGCTAAAAAACTCAAAGGGTTTTTCATTGATTCTTACAACAAATGGTGTCAAGAGGGCTAACAATCTTATCTGAAAACCTGGAAATAGAAACTCAGTTTAGTGATTTTTAGATATTAAACATTTTGTGGGATGGACAATTTTACTGTTACACCCGATGTGTGAATATATATATATATATATATAAATATAAAAGTGAACATAGAAGTCAACACTTAGAGGCGACAGTCTGTTTCATGCTAGAAGTGTTGACTTCTATGTTCACTTTTATATGACTTTTTTTTTACATACATCTGTATCTGATATTGAGCACTTTATTCCATAAATATAGCACACTTTAAGACTATATTTCTTCATATATATATATATATATTTCTCGTCAATAAATAAAATCTTCACAATATTTATCATTGACTGACTCAAAATTTCTCAACATTGTCATTCATCAGAGCCAGACAAGAACATATATATATATATATATATATATATATATATATCGTAATATTAGCCATTTC
>OZ038499.1:52062140-52124640 GCA_964036315.1 Acanthosepion esculentum
CATGCATATTTACACAAACACAGACACATATATTTACACAAACACAGACACACATATATCCATATACACACACACATATATATATATTATATATATAGTGGGAGAAGAGACCCATGTCTGCTTCAACAACCACCCTTATACATTTAATACTCCTGATTAAAAACAGACTGTCAACATCATTTTATTGATTAAATTGTCCTTGATCAAGTCAAAAGGAAACCTAAATTCTACACAGTTCAAGGAACCGTCTGCTTATTTGGTAGATGTAAAGCACTATTCTGTGATTATTGCCTACCCATGGCACGTGACAGTCGATTTTCACATTTTTTTTTTCTTCATGTATATCTTCATCAATCCTTTCTTGGTTCCATTTTCATCTCTATACAAACTGGGCTTGGCAAAAATCATTCATTATTTTTTTTATACATGGTTGTTTATTGATTATTTTGGAGGATTTTTTTTTTTTTTTGGTGTATTATACATGCCACTGAAACAAATTTAAACGATAGTGAACAATCAATCATTATTAACAACAATCAATATTTGATCAACAACTTATAAATTAAAATGTTACAACATTTATTTTCATCATCCTCAGCACATCAAATTCATTTTTAAACACGCTTATATATCTACGTCTATTTGAAGAACTTAGAACAGCTGTCTAAACCATGAGTTTTATCTGTCTCATTCTTGCTGCTTAATCTTTTGACCAGGCCACCAGAATTTTGAATTCCTCCATGAGGTAGTGCCAAAATTTAAGCATTTCATCCCAAGCAAAGCAATAATGTCACTGGGATGCAGGGGGTTACAGGGAGTGGAAGAGAAAGAGAAGAAAAAAAAAAGAAATGGAATATGCTTATATTCCCTTATTGAGATTAGTAGAGTGAGAGCACCCCATATCATACATTTGGTGGGAACCCATGAGACCCTCCTTGCACAGGTCTTATCCACCTGTTTGTGTATCTATATTTCTACATCAGTTTATAATTATCTCCATTCATGCTTATCTAATATCTATTTTAGTTTCTTCCTATCTACCTCCATATATATATATATATATATATATATATATATACAGTGTAACCCGGATATAAGAGAAACCCGGATATAAGAGAGATTTTCTCTGGTCCGAAATTAGAGCCATACTTACCTAAACAAAATAGACCAAACCCGGATATAAGAGAAACCAGGATATAAGAGACTTATTCTCCGGTCCCGGTCCCAACAACTCTCTTATATCCGGGTTACACTGTATATATATATATATATATATATATATATATATATATATATATAAAAATATAGGTAACTACACTCGTGTTGAAAAACCTTCGAATTCTTGATTTAACAATAGCCAAATCAATCTCGAAGGGAAAAAAAGGTTTTAAAAAAGAAAGAGCCTGGAATATGAAAATCTGTCGAAAATAATCGCACAAATACTGATTCAAGGCCCAAAGAAAAAAAACCACGATATGAGCAAACAACTAACTAAAGAGCTCAATACAAACGTAGAGCAGACCTAGTCAAACCTAATGAGCCAGACAAACCTACCAAGGTTTCACTTAGGCAGATAGGTTTGTCTGGCTCATTAGGTTTGACTATATATATATATATATATATATATGAAGAAATATACTCTTAAAGTGTGCTATATTTATGGGATAAAGTGCTCAATATCAGAGATCATCAGGCCACTGATTGCATCGAGCATGAAACAGCCTGTTGCCTCTAAGTGTTAACTTCAATGTTCACTTTTATATTAATATACATATATATATATATATATATATCATAATATCAAATCCATAAGTTGTAAGGATAATCAAAGTAGGTTTTTTTTAATATAAAATATTAAAATGGTAGATCAATGAAGAGAACTCAATGTATTTATATACAAAGCAATATAAAAAACTTAACACATCATCAAAGAATTTGGTGATAAATTTATTTTGAGAGATAAGTTTTTGTCAAAATAAATTTATTACCGAATTCTTTGATGATGTGTTAAGTTTTATCTTTCTTGATATGTGTGTGTATATATATATATATATATATATATGAAGAAATATAGTCTTAAGATGTGCTATATTTATGGGATAAAGTGCTCAATATCAGAGATAGAGCGTGTGTAAATATAAAGTGAACATAGAAGTCAACACTTAGAGGCGACAGACTGTTTCATGCTAGATGCAATCGTCAGGCCTGGCGATTGCATCTAGCATGAAACAGACCTAGGTAGGTTTACCTGGCTCTTTAGGTTCGTATTTAGGTTTGCTCTACTTAGTGTATTGAGCACTTTACATAGTTACTTTTGCTTTACTCATTTTGGTGGTTTTTTTCCTTTGGACTCTGAGCTTGGATTCTGGACGATTGTTTTCGCCTCAATTTCCTGTTCTTAGTTCTTTCTTTTTTTATCCCTTTTTTTCCCTTGGGCATTGGTTTGACCAATTACAAGCCAAAATACCTAAGGTCTTTCCAAACGAGTATAACTATTTATATTATTATATATATATATATATATATATATATATATATATATATATATATATATATAATTAATATTTAATTATTTCAATGATAAAGCCACTAGAACTCAGATGACTTCATAGAATATGAAAACTTTAGCAAGGAAAGTACAATAAAGGAACAGTATCCAGGAAGTCAGAAGATAGCAATTGGCATTGCATTTAAATTTTTGAAGATTGTAATTATCAGGGAAGCAAGGAAACAGAAGGGAGTTCCAAATGTGGGAAGTGTGACAAAAGAAACTGTTAGAAGAGAAGTGATGGTTGCATCTAGTTATGTTCAAGAGTAAAATGGTGGGACCTAGTTGCCAATCTAGTTGTGCACTTAAATTCATGTAGTCGAAGTCCTAGAGGAAAAAAAGCTCATCAGAACAAAATATTTGTAGAAAAGAGAGCGAAAGACCATGTCACGTCAGTGAAAAAGTGACTGAAGTCAAGATGCCAGATCAGCATCGATTAAATAACAGACTCTTCTCTGGATTTTGTCAAGAATCTCACGATATACAGCAGGAACACCAGACAAGATATGGCGACAGTATTCAGTAGACATACGAATGGTAGATTTATAAATGTGCAAGATGGATTCTGATAAGAAAAATCTTCTGACACACCACAGTGACCCAAATTTCTTTGCAGTAGATGCAGCGGTTGATTCCATATAGTCACTCCTTGTCATGTTAGTGAAAAATGTGAGTCCAAGAAGGAATAGAGTGTTGCTCTCCAAGAGTTTGGCATCAGCCATGCTGGTAGCAGGCAGAAAAGGTTCTCTGCGTTGATTAAATGAAACAATACTCCCTGTAGATTACCAAAATAAGTTGTCCTAGATTTAACTATCTATTTCAGTGAAATAGGGCAATTTTTTAAAAATCTCCATTTTATTTCTGTTCTTCATGTTTAATATGTGCTAGAAGTTTATAAATATCTAATTTTGTTTATAACTTAATAATTTTTCTAATTTTCTTTCTAATTTCATTTTCCTTCCCTTTCAGAACCCTATTAATAATGGAATACGCAAGAACACATGTTTGTTGACAAGTATTTCTTTGCATGGGGTTTCATAAAACAAAGACTGGAAATTGTGGAGAGCCATCATCTCCCACGTACTTAAGGGACACGGCACATAGAAAAAGATATAGGATGAATTTGTGTAAATGCTTGGTAGAACAGGAATTAGGAGAGATAGCAAAAAGACAAGTTTACTGAGAGTTACAAAAGACAAGAAATTGTGGAGAGCCATGATCTCCCACGTTTTGAAGGGACATGACACATAGAAGAAGAAGAAGAAGAAGAAGAAGAAGAAGAAGAAGAAGAAGAAGAAGAAGAAATAGGATGAGCTGGTGTAAATGCTTGGCTGAACAGGGACAGGGAGAGATAGCGAAAAGACAAGATTTACTGAGAGCTATAAAAGTTATGAAATTGTGAAGAGCCATGATCCCCCACGCCCTGAAGGAACACGGCACAAAGAAGAAAAGAAAAAGAAATCGGATTATAAATAAGACCTATTATAACTCATCAAAAATGATCCTATATAACAATCTTATATTAATATATAAAAGATCCCATTTAATAATTCAGTATAAATTATCCTGGGTAATATTGTAATGAAAAGATCCCCTGTATTGAACTATACAACAAATAACTCTTCTCAGCAAGTAATCTCACTATACAGGGTGTCTCAGAATTCAAGTTTTCAGTGAAAATCGGACAATTTTTTAAAAACTCAATTTTATTTCTGTCATCAGGTTTAATATGTGCCAGAAGTACATTAACATTTAATTTTGTTTATAACTTTATAATTTTTTTCTAATTTTCTTTCCATTCCGTTTCAGAACCCTATTAACTAAGGAATACACAAGAATGCATGTTTGTCGACAAGTATTTCTTTGCATGGGGTGTCATAAAAACAAATGTGTATCACTGAAAGATCAATAGTTTAGCTAAGCTTAAAGGATGCACTCAGTCTCAGCAGTGCAGGAGGTAACTCCTGAAACGCTTCAAAACGTGTTTCACAATGCTAAAGAAAAGATTTGAAATTTGCAGGAATACAAATGGAGCACAGGCTGAAAATTTTCAATATAATTTTAACCTAAGATTTGTAAATCTGTTTGTTTTGTACCTTAATTAAGTATTAAACATAAATTTGCCCGTTTTAATTGAAATTGTTACTTCTGGGATATCCAGTAAATAAAATTATAAAAATTTGCTGATCCAGTGTTATTTTACTTTCAACATTGATTCTTATAAGCAAAAAGTTCAGATTAACAATGGGATTACCTTTTCTTTTCTTAGAATTTCTAGAGACTGGCTCTTTTCAAAATATTTTACCCAAACAATCAATATATTTCTGATATACTGGCATCTTGATATATGCTCACAAAAGAACATTACTGATTTCATAAATAAACCAAACAATGTCAAACATTCCTTACTTCTCCTTACTAAAGTTTTCACATTCTCATACAATTAAATTCCCTGACTAAGCCCAAAATGACCTGCAATCTGTTGTTAGCTGGGGCAAGTAATGGCTTGTTAGTTTTAACACCTTCAAAACGAAACAGCTGTCTTTTAATCATCTAAGAGAACTCTTTTTACCTTCCATCAGCATGGCTGGTGATAACCTCCAGGAGAGTGACAAAGTGCTTCTTTCTCAGACAAACGTTTCCCACTGACATGAAATGGAAAGATTATATTGAATCAACTGCTAGGTCCACTGCTAGGAAAGTTGGTTCCCAGTATTGTGTTAGACAATTTTCTCACCAGAATCTGTCTTTATAAGTCTGCCATTTGTTCATGCTTATATCTGGTTTGGTGCTTCTTCTATATATTTAGAGATTCTTGATAAAATCCAAAGAAAAATCTGCATGGTTATTTATACTGTAAATTGTTTCCTTCTGTCTACTTAATTCCTGTTCTTTTAATGTTTTCTCTTGTTAATATTTTTTTCTCATATTCTCTAGTACTCAGTAACCCTTTGTATCCTAGTGGCATTATTGCCTTGCGTGGGGTGAAATGATTAAAAAAAAGTAAAGTAGATATAATTTCTGTGAAACCCAGAATAAGGACAAGATAGGTGAACACACACACACACACACACACACATATATATATATATATTGTGGAGTGAGTAGCCAAGGTCAAATACAAAATAATTAACAGAACTGTCCAACGAAGAGAATTGATAGTTTGTAATAACAAGAGATGGAAAAGAAAGGAACAGGGCAAAAACAATATGAACAAAATATATGCAAGACAAATCAACAGTTATATGGCAAAAAGTTTGAAAACTAAGAATTGGTGTTGACACACAAAAGCAAGTTCAACTTCAAAACAAGACAGATCAGGTGAAACTACAAACGGCCATATTTCATTAGCTAAGAAAAAAAAATCCCAGCATGCATTTGCGTGATTCTGCCTATAAAAGCTTGCATTGAAACCAATATATATATATATATATATATATATATATATATATATGTGTGTGTGTGTGTGTGTGTGTGTGTGTATGTATGTATGTATGTATATGTATATATATGTGTATGTATATATATGTGTATGTATATATATATATATATATACTTAAGAACAAGTATGCCAACAATAGACATATAATGAGGTTTGGAGTTATATTTCAATGTTTATTATCATCATCATTGGATCATAACAGTAACCCTCTACCATGGGTGTCTCTTGAGCCTTGTAATGGGCAAACATTATTATTAAAAAGACACCAAAAAAACTCTTTTTTTCTATGAATATTTATAGCTAACCATGTATAAAATATGAACACTAATCTGAACTAAATTTCACTAAAACAGACAGTAAACACTTCTAACTTCCATTCTTTCTTTCATTCATTCATTTTCTCACTGAAACCAAGCTGTATCTTGGTATGACTTTTCAGTCTATCCACTGGATCAAAACAGAATAGTTCATTATTTATGAAGTATTGGCAGGAGGCTTTAAACACTTCTTTCTTTCTTTGATTCATTCATTTTCTCACTGAAACCAAGCTGCATCTCAGTATGACTTTTCTGTTTTTCCACTGGATCAAAATGGAATAGTCCATTATTTATGAGGTATTGGCAGGAGGCTTTAAACACTTCTAATGCTAACTAAGGGAGTGGCAAGCAGAATTATAATAAGGTAATATAGTTATATCATAGTATATATCTTTATATAGTACATATTATTATTAGATAAAGTGTTATAGTTTACTATTAATTTTCCATATTTCTTTACATTTTGTTTTATTTACTTGTAATGGCAACCTTTTCACAGAGTCATTTTACACCTATTAGTAAACAGTACAGAAAAAAATGAAAACAAAAACTTAACATGACAAAATAGAAAATGCAGAAGTGAGTGGTTTTAGCAGCGTAAGAATAGAGCTGGTAAAGTAACCGTGTATTATGTGCATTAAGATGCATCAAAGATTTTTTTTAAATGCTCACAGGAAAATAGTGTCATGAAAATGATAAAATTATGCCATAATAGATCATCTTATCAACCCTGCTAGTTGAGCACTCAAATTACGTTTGTTTATACACATCACTTTCTGTTAGAATTGCAAGGCATATTCAGGACCTAAAAAGTCATTGGCCTACATCAAGGCAACAATAAAGCTTTAGAAAAGAACTCTTTATCAGCAGAGCCTATTTTTGTCTACATTAGAAGCAGCCTGGAGAGTATTGAAGGAACCTGAAACTGTATATATAAACACACGCATACAGATCATGTGCTTCAGTGATAGGAAGGTGCATATCAATTTGTATGTCCCACTGGTTTGGTTTGGTCAGATTTTGTTTAACATCAAGCCTGATGGGACATTTCACGCCAAGCAAGTGAATATATATATATATATATATATATATATTATAAATTAATTGATTTAAAATATAGGTTTTTTTGCTACACAGTGATAACCATGTTTCAAAAATGGAAGCTAATTCGCTTGACGAGAAAATGGAACTAATGTCTTTGGTTTAATAACAAAATTAAATTCGAAGGCTTTAGCTTCCATTTTTGAAACATGGTTATCACTGTGTAGCGAAAAACCCATATTTTAAATCAATTAATTTATAATATTAATGCTCTGTAAATTTACATTGAGCACTATTGTGTAAAAATAAAAATATCTATAAGAACCCCTGATTTTATATCTTACTGTTCTTTCTTTACATATATATATATATATATATATATATATATATATATATATATATATATCACATATACATATATTCTCTATTGTTAGGTCAGCTGCTAAGAAAGTTGGCTCACTGTACTAGACGCTTTTTCTCTCCAGAATTTATCTTACATATCTATAAGTCTACCATTCATCCATCCATGCTTGGAATAATGCTGCTCCAGTGTTCCCTTGATAAAATACAAAGAAGAATCAGTAATATTACTAGTTCTGATCTGGAAGCTTGGTTTCAGTCACTTTCCCACTGCTGTAAGGTTGCCTCCCTGTGGATTTTCTATAAATACTTTCATGGTAATTGTTCCGATGAGCTCTTCGCTATGCTACCAAGACCTTATAATTGGTTTGGCTTGGTTTGTTTTGTTTTACGGCATATCAACCTCAATGGGTTATTTAATACCAACAAGATTTTTATTGATGGTAATATTTTTTCCAAAAATGTATTGCTGGCAATAATTTTTTTAACAAAAAATTTATTGCTGGTATTAAAACCTATTTTTACACTTTCATTGTTTTGACCCCACTTTGGGGGTTAACAATTTGCCCATAGCTGGGACCCTGACAGATGCTACTACCCTGGGTCAAGGTAGACCTTGGAACAGCAATTAAGAGGTAGTTCCATGCTCCTCAAAGCCTCCTGATCAGAGGCCTTGCTGTTGGATGTAGTTTATCGTCTTACCCAGGACATCAAGAGCTTATGAATTTAAGCACAGTACTAGATTGGCAACAAGGCCTCATCAATTTACAGTTGAGTTGGCTAAATGTAACCGTAAGTTCTATGCTAAGAGTTTCTTTTCTCGCACTTCTCCCTTGTGGAACTCTCTTTCAGTTCCATGCCTTCCAGCCAACTTTAATCTGCAAAAATTTAAATGCAGTTTAAATCACTATCTACTGTATTCCTCATTACGCTTCTTTTATTCTTGGTCATTATTAATGTTTCTGTTTCTAATTCTTCCACACCCAGTAACTCCTTGTGTCCTAGTGGCTTTACTGTCTTGCTTGGAATGAACTTATATATATATAGAGGTAAATATATATAAAGGTATATATATATATATATATGTATGTATGTATGTATACCTTTCTTTTTTCCTTGTTCCAAATAATTGGAGGGGCTCAGTTTGGTAACTGCAATTCATTTTAAATAAATTGTTCAAACTATCAATTTGAACTGTTTAAACTAATCCTTCTTTTATACTCATACATAATTAGTATTTTTTCTGCTAAGCTGATGTTTCTCATAATGAAAGAAAAGAATGAAATTGTCTGACTTTGTAAAAATCCATTAATATTTATTCTATATCTTCTCTTTACAAAAGTGAGGATTGATCTCAAATTCAGTGCAGAAAATCAGGGAGAATGTATGAATAAATTTCAGCAAGAACTAGGAATTTTTAAAGAAAAGATCCAGAATAAATATTAAAGTTTTTTACAAATTCACACAGTTCCATTTATTTCTTTCATCACTAGATACACCAGCTTAGCAGAAGTACTACTAATGATTTATTATTTAACCATACACACAAATACCTACACACCTTCCCCTCCTTCATTTTTTTATCTAATGAAGCCAAGAAAAAGAAAACACATAATCAAATCTAGTTTCAATAAACGAGTTTTCCATTTGTCATATTTTTCAGACTTTATCAGGATTTTGTATCCTATTTTATACACTTTTGTAGCAGAGACTTACCTCATGACCCAAAAGGGCCAGAGTCACGTGTATGTTTTTGAATGGAGTGTGGAGATGGCAAATTGGCAAGCTTTGGACTGAAGGTGAATCAGGCAGCACTTCACGTGGACAGAAGTGGTGGTGTTGCTTGTAGCCATTTTTATTGGCTGGTTCTGGGCACTCATTGGCTGAGCAATAGCTGGGTCAGGTGTATAAAAGCATGGTAAACTTATTCAAAAGGAGTCTTGTTTCTGAGTAGGAGTTGTGTATTTGAGACTGAGGAGTGAAGATAATTGTAGAATTGATTTGCTTATTGGACTTGTATGTAGTTTTTTTTGTGTGCGATTCTGACCAATTCTCACACAATTTTTATATAAACAATTTTTAATGAATTTAAAATTTCCTCTTTCTTTTAGAAACCCTGTTCTTATATTTGTGATATTGTAGTATTTACAACATTTAGACTGATAACTTTATACATTCAATCAGCTTAACTGCCAATCTATAATTGCAATGGTACATCTAGATACATCATCAGCTCTTAGCAAGTGTACATGAGTTAGTCTTGTATGTCCAAATATGAACTCTAGTTAACACAGTGTCCTCTCTTCAACCTTTTAGTAGTTTTTTGTTTTCCTGTCTGATACTTGGTTGGTGTTCGTGAAGTTTGTTTTCCTGGGAATGTGTCTCATATTGCTGACAATTTGCCTTTTATGAACTGTAAATTGATCTCAATGCCAGTCTAGTACTGAACTTAAATTCAAAAAGGCAAGGTACGATGGCGAAGAATTCATCCAAGCTACAATTCGTTTTAAATAGATTGTTTAATCTGTCAATTTGAATCCATTTAAAGCTGTCCTTATATACTCATACACAAACAATTTTTAAAGGGATTTAAAAATTACTATTTCTTTGGTGGTGTATACATACATACATACATACATACATACATACATACATACATACATACATATATATATATAAAAAGATGTTGCTCCTTTTATCTGGCCAGGAGCAACATCTTTAAACAATATCTGTCTATATCTCTGAGATTAGGTATTATGATTACTTGCATTATTTACAGACTGTTATCCTCATCTTCATTGCCAGAAGAAGGCCAGAGCGTAGAATGACTGAAACGTTGTTAATATGGCAATGAAGATAAGGATAACAATCTAAATAATGTAAATAATGCACATAATCATAATACCTCATCTCAGAGATCCTACCACCTAAAGAAGGTCGGAGCGTACAATGGTCAAAACATTGTGAATATGGCAATGAAGATGAGTATAACAGTCCAAATAATGTAAATAATGCAAGTAATCATAATACCTCATCTCAAAAATCCTATCACCTGATAAAGGCCAGAACATGCAATGGCCGAAACGTTTTGAATATGGCAATGAAGATGAGGATAACAGACCGAATAATGTAAATGATGCACGTAATCATAATACCTCATCTCAGAGATCTTATCACCTGATAAAGGCCGGAACATGCAACGGCCGAACGTTGTGAATATGGCAATGAAGATGAAGATAACAGTCCAAATAATGTAAATAATGCACATAATCATAATACCTCATCTCAGAGATCCTACCACCTGAAGAAGGCCGGAGTGTACAACAGCCGGAACATACAATGGCCGAAATGTAGTGAATATGGTAATGAAGATTATGATAACAGTCTGAATAATGTAAATAATGCAAGTAATCATAATACCTTCATTGCCATAAGAAGGCCAGAGTGTACAACAATGAAACATTGTGAATATGGCAATGAAGATGAGGATAACAGTCCAAATAATGTAAATAATGTGAGTAATCTGTAAACAAAGTTTTATATTTGCAACATTGTAGTATTTTATATATATATATATATATATAAAAGAATGAACAATGTGGAAGAAACTCATGTCTTTGCATGCTTGTTTTTAATTGTTTACGTATGAACACACCCTCCCCTCTAAATTACACAAACATGCAAGCTTTTAACTTCCATACACTTTACATGTCCCAATGATCTGAAAACATTGCAGGTTAAAGAAAAAAAATATTAATTAAAAGTCAGGGACACAGTTTGCAGAGTACACTTCAAAAGAGAAACAGTATTTCCTATTGTAGATCAAAACAATATTTAAATATATATGTGTGTGTGCGCATGTGTGTGAAGGTGTACTGATGAAAAGTTCTGAACTAAACTTTCTAAAATCTGACCAAATGACTAAACTTTAGATGTTTCTTCAGAAGGGCTCCTTTATTGAACCAAATGCTTTTCAGCACTCCAGATATGAATACAATTGTAAATTATTATTATTATTATTATTATGATAATGGCTGGCCGCTCATATCCGAGAATGCCTGTCTACTAGAGTGGCTAACTAATCCACATTGCAGAGGCCTGCTCAGGCACATTTGTGTTTATTCAACACCCACGAAACCCACCTGTGGTTTATACTTCAACTACGCTGAGCAGATCTTAGTTAAACTTCCTGAGAGAGAGCACATTATCTAGAGTGATCAACACTCTTAACAAGGCCAAAATGCTCAAGCCCTCGGTCATGATGACTTGTGGTTTTGTGCTAGCACAACCATCAGATCCTGCACTTTGTCCAACAAATCTTATTAATACTCATTTATCAATGCCATAAACAGACAGAATGTTTTGTTTTGTTATGACTTTACTATTATTATTATTATTATTATTATTATTATTACAAGGTTTTCACATGATGAATCCTTAATTATATTTGATTAATTAATAATGCAGGAATACTGGGGAATTGGTTTATTACATAATGACAACAGAAAATCGATCCTCCACTTTACGCCCACTAGAATGGTATATTGTTATGAGGCCTCATTTTGTCCTACTTCTATACGCTTATACTATAAAATACAAAATCTAACTTAAAATGATGACTTAAATCAGTAGCTACTAGATGCATTTTTTACCTTAGGAAAAGCTCCCATTGACCAAACCCTTTAGATTTCATAATAATAGAATGGAACTTTCTAGAAGTCTCTAGAAACTTCTACTGGGTTCTAGAGAGTACAAAAAACATATATAAAGAGGAGTTTGTACCAACTAGCCAGTTGCCTCCTGAACCCACAGCCACGACTATTGAGGTTGACTGTGGTCCTTTTGATTCAAGAACAAAGCTTCGACCGAAAGAATCTAAGTTCTGACAGTCCTTGAAAAGAAAAGACTATCAGTAAATACTTCACCCAGTTTTCCTTGATATTATTGACCAAACTCCTTTATTTTTTAGACATGTGAATATTTAACTATTTTTTAAGAAGAAAATAATATGATTCTTTGACTAGCGACAAATACTCATCAGTTGGCTTAATCTTAATTTTGGTGGATTTCCTCTTCCACTCCCTTGTATGTTTACACGTTAAGCCAACTACTTTCTGGGCTCTTGCATGATTTGTAACTTGTTAGCATTTCCTAACTTATATTGTTTAAACCTTATCCCTACTGTTCTAAAAAAAATATTGTATTATATGTTAAATAAAATCTGCATTTTGTTATTAGGTGTAATCTTTTTTCTTCAACTTTAATTTCTACGAATCTGGTTCTTATTTTGTGTTGTGCCAGCCGTAACAATATTAATACTTGTTTACCAATGCTATAAAATATAACAGAGTTCTTTTGTGGATTTTAAGAAGAACACAAAAAAATACAAAAACCCACAAATAACAATAATCCCAACAACCATAACAAAATTAAACACACAATCCTGCCTACAAATTCCATAACAGTCACTGTCCAGCTTGTATATAAATATCAACACCACTTCTAAGATATAGTCATATATCTTAGTTATATACAGTTGTGGCCAAAATGTTCAGAATAGCATTGTTTTCATCAGAAAAGTAGGTATAATTTTTTATCAAATTTGATTTATATTCTATAATTTTCACAGACAATAAATACAATATTATTTGTCATTGTCTGAGATTTTGGTGTAATTTGAGAGGATAATACAAAAGTTATGGATGATTTAGTGATTTACTGCAAAATCCATGGCAGCCAAAATGATCGGAACGGTTGAAAAAATAACAATCACCTTTATATATAATTTTGTATTTTGGAGGCACAGTGTTGCAATGGATAATACTCTCTTGACAGATTTGAATCCATGTTGCAGGATAGACTAGGTCTAATAGCCTTGAGCAGCAATAGATCTAAGAGAAGGAAAAACTTTGAATTGAAAACTAGCTTAAAGAAGATTGAGCTCCGTCAAGCTATCTTGCCCAGGAAACACCAGATGTACTGCGGCTGGGGTGGTGACCCTACAACCCTAATGATGACATATTTCATTAAGACTTTATAGTTATTAATTTTTTCTAAGCAGGTATTTAAGTACCAAAAAATTATGAATTCTAAGTGCGAGGAAGATAACTTTCTTCAAACAATTACAGACCTTCAGAGACAAAAAGCTGCTTAGTCTATTTATTATAGAGTAAGATTATTGAGTGAACCCTTACTTTGTGAACACTGTTTTGTTTTGACTTATAATAAATTATTTTTCTTCATATGTGAGAGTTTTGTATTTTCCAAACAAAGAATTGATTTTTTTTTTTAAAGTTAGAAATAAAAAAAAATTTAAAAAATCTATTTTATATTTTATATCTGTCTGGAAAAATATACAATTTCAGAAACAGGATTTGTGTTATCGTCTGCAGAATTACAACAACAGGACATTTGATGGGAATAAAAAAGGAAGACATACACACACACATATATATATATATATATATATATATATATATATATATATATGCTTGTGTGTGTGCATATATATTTGTGTTCATGTATCAGTGCAAAGTTATATATATATATATATACACAAACATTCTAATATCAGTTCAAATTAATAAATGTACAAATATATACATACATACATACAGATACTAATGCAAATAAATAAACATGTTTAATAAGAATATATATATATATATATATATATGCTTGTGTGTGTGCATATATATTTGTGTTCATGTATCAGTGCAAAGTTATATATATATATATTTATATATATATATATATATATATATATATATATATACACACACACAAACATTCTAATATCAGTTCAAATTAATAAATGTACAAATATATACATACATACAGATACTAATGCAAATAAATAAACATGTTTAATAAGAATATATATATATATATATATATATATAGAAAGAGAGAGAGATTACAGTCACATATACACACAGATAAATATATATTTAAATGAATTACAGTCAGACACAGTCTCTCTCTCTCTCACACACACACACACATATATATATATATATATATATATATATATATAATAGCATAATTAACAAATAGGAAATGTTTATAAATTTAACATATTTCCTTTTTTTATTTAAGCTTCATCATAAATAAAATAAACAAACATTGCCTATTTGTTCTTCATCCTACAATTCTTTCACATTGTAATTCATATTCTAACCTGTGTTAGATCCCAATTCATATTTTTTCATATTTTGTGTTATCGTCTGCAGAATTACAACAGGACATTTGATGGGAATAAAAAAGGAAGACATACACATATATATATATATATATATATATATATATATGCTTGTGTGTGTGCATATATATTTGTGTTCATGTATCAGTGCAAAGTTATATATATATATTTATATATATATATATATATATATATATATATATATATACACACACACAAACATTCTAATATCAGTTCAAATTAATAAATGTACAAATATATACATACATACATACAGATACTAATGCAAATAAATAAACATGTTTAATAAGAATATATATATATATATATATATATATAGAAAGAGAGAGAGATTACAGTCACATATACACACAGATAAATATATATTTAAATGAATTACGGTCAGACACAGTCTCTCTCACAAACATATATATATATATATATATATATATATATATATATATATATATATATAATAGCATAATTGACAAATAGGAAATGTTTATAAATTTAACATATTTCCTTTTTTTATTTAAGCTTCATCATAAATAAAATAAACAAACATTGCCTATTTGTTCTCCATCCTACAATTCTTTCACATTGTAATTCATATTCTAACCTGTGTTAGATCCCAATTCATATATATATATATATATATATATATATATATATAAAATAAATAAAATTAAATGTTCATTTTTTCTTATATATAGAAATTGTTAGCGAAGGAGAAAAAACATTGACTGGTGACTAAATTGCATATTTGTATGACTTCATGTTTATGAATACATAATTTTCTTTTCTTTTCAGTTCACTGTGTTTTTTGTAAATTTAGACATTTCTTTACAGGAACATTTCCGTAGAAATATTTTATATCTAAACCAGTCATATATTTTTTTTTATATCTATGTTTTTAATTTATTTGAGAGATCACCAGAGTTTTTTATATGCAAGGAGCTAATTGTATCAAGAAGAGGGGTTAAAATTTTGGTTAGTGTGACAGCTCATTTATGTGAGCACTACCTATTCCTGACATAATGAGTCACATTGTGATGTCTGGCTTATATATTTTTGGTAATCCGTAAAATTTAGATGTTTTTGGGTGGGGTTTGATTAGTTTTAGACAGGAATTCTCTTTATTTTTTTTTATTTTTTTAATAATTTCTTGGAGTCACTTTTAAATTTTATAGACAAAAATCTGGTTTACTGATAGGGTCTCCTCTTAATGGTATTCTGACTTATCTAATTTTGATATTTCTAAAAAAAGAGGTCCTTTCAAAAATATTTTACAACAAAATTTTTCTTATTTCAGATACATAGATGATTCTCTATTAATATATCCCTAAAACGTAATTTTATCCAATCTTGTCATTAAATTTAGTAACATCGAAACCACAATAAATTTTGTCTTTGAATCTGAGTCTAACAATATTTTACCCTTTCTAGATATCATGCTGCACAGAAATAATAACGAACTTCAGTTTGAGCTTTACAAAAATCTACCAACAAGAATTTATATTCCCACTATTGTAATAAGATCAAATCTGGAATGATTATAGGATTCTATTTAAGAGCACTAATAATTTGCAGCCCCCAGTACTTACCAAAAGAAGAATTATACATAGAAAAAAACTTTCAAAACCTTCCAATATCCTTATTATTTCATCCCCAATGCTAAGAGTAAGGCAGACAAACGATACAACTGCAAAAAAGATAGCAACATTATTTACAACAATAAACTAGATAAAAACACATAGATAATACTACCTACTAATTTCATAAAAGCCACTATCCAAAACAATTTATCCAATATAAATAATATCAAAATAATTAGAACTACATCCAAAACTATATGATCAGAACCAAAAATATCCATAACAATAATATTTCTGAAGCAGGTACATATAAATCAATTGCCAGAACTGCTCCTCACAATACATTAGGAGAAACTTGCAGAAATTTATAAAACATATCTATGAACACAAAAGGAATCTTATACACAGCAATTTATCAAATGTGTGAATTATACATAGAAATAAATTCAACCACAAATTAAATAATGCTACACTTATTAAAAGAGAAAGTAACTTACTTTTTTCTTTTAATCATTTCATCCCATGCAAGGCAGGAATGCCACTAGTATGCAGAGAGTTACAGAGAGTGAAAGTTAGAGAAATGACTGGGTATAGTGGGGGGGGGGGGTTGAGGAAAGGCTAAAAGATAAATGGGATTCAAGAAGATAGAAGATGATGATTCATGATACATTTAAATTTTTGAAAATTTTAGTTATCAGGGAAGCAAGTACACAGAAGTGAAATGTGAGAAAAGAAACTACTGGAGTAGATAGAAGTGGCGGTTATATTTAATTATTTCAACAGTAAAAGGGTGGGACCTAAATACCAACCTAGTAGCACGCTTAAATTCATGTAGTCAGAGCACCAGGAAAAAAGCTCATCAAGGCCACGAAAGCATTTGTAAAGACAGAAGGAAGCCATGTCATGTTGGTGAGAAGGTGACTGAAGTCGAGATGCCAAGTCAGGATCTATTACATTGCAGATCCTTCTTTGGATTTTGTCAAGAATCTCAAGATGAATAGCCAGAGCACCAGACCAGATATGGCAACAATAATCAATGTATAGATGAATGGTAGATTTGTAAATATGCAAGATAGACTCTGATGAATAAAATATGACAGAAAAATTAAATAAATGCTTAATCACAGTACCTTGTTCATGGTTCTCAACAACTTCCTATTCCTTATGGCCCTTATCAGTATTTCTGACTTTGTCACCCCAGTTCTACTTTCTATTTATATTTAAAACTAATGCAAAGGAATATTTATAATTTTATCAAATTTCTAAAATAATATTACATTTTTTCATTCATCTATATAAATAAATGTGAGTGTCAATGTGTCACTCTTTTTCAATTTTACTCCTAGAGGGCATAGCCCAACATATCATACCATTTTGGAATCTGGCCAACTCTGTGAGTAAATTAAAAACATTCCAGACTGGATCCAGACCCACAATCCTGAAATTTTGGATTCCCAATTTTTCATTACTGCGATTGTTTTTTGTGATTTTTCTTACATGATTTTTTGCAACAAGTTTTTTTGTATAGTAACAAATTTTATAACTTGGGAATAATCAAATCTAATTGTGAAATCCAGTGAAAGTCACCTATAAAATAAAAATAATTGTGTGTACAGAAAGTAAGGACCTACATACATCAAATTGTCTTCAAATTAAGTGGCAGCAAAAGAATTATCGTTGAAGTTTTAAAAGGTGAGCTTAAATATTAATGCAATGCTTAAATGCAGCAATCAATTTTGAATTCTTCTGTAGTTTATTATTGCCTATTGCATATAGTAACAGTATGCCTCGCAAAAAGAAATCTCCACCAACAGAGGACCAGATTGCAATCAAAAGAGCCAAGGCAGCAGCAAGAAAAAAAGTCTCATGCAAATGAAAATCCAGATCAAACAGCAGCCAGGAGAACATCACACACTGAGAATATGCAAAGACTTGGGGACTCTGAAACTCCTGAACAAGCCAAAAGTTCAATCAAAAGCCCTCTGTAGGAGCTAGCTTAAATGTTGCTCAATAGGGTGGCATTTAAGCTAGTAAATTAATAAACATTTACTAAATTATTAAAACATGTGAATCAACTATAAGGAACTCTTTACTATTTATCATTTTATAAAGTTCTAATCAATTGACAATTACCGATGTTTTGCCAACCATTCCAATGAATAATATAATAAATAATGAAGTTTATTATTTTTATTATAAATTCTCAAGAACAAAGAAAATGTATAAATTCATTTTCATATTTTTAGGGTTTTATTGTAATTCTAATCATCACTTTTTAAAACAATAATCATTTCCAAGGAGTGAAGGTAGTTAAAATAATAGCAGTGTCAATGTAAAAACCATCCTATTAACACTCTGTATTTTTTGCGGACATGAAGGGCCTAGTCTGCCAATCTTTATTTCTTTTTTCTCTTGGGTCTCACAGTGGCCAGTCTCCAAAGTTGACAAATTAAAACTCATCATATTTCAGATTCACACTAGCTCCCTTCAGAAAGGCATGAACGCAATTTCCTTTGTGCTCTGTCTCCAGGCATCTTAATAAGATGTCACTAATATTTCCGTATTTACTGATGAAGAAGAGAATAGGTGAGAGAGCACTTGGGCTGACCACTCTCTCACCACTACCTTTCCAAGCAGTTAAAAGCTGTTACTCTCATAGTCAACCTTGACTGGAACCAATCAATGTCAAATTTGCCAAATTTAATGACCTAAAAGAACTGCTTTGTTTTTACCGCCAAAAATGGTTACAGAAATTTCTCAAAGTTTTTATAAGTGGAGTTTATATATCTCTTGATTTGTCTTGTAAATTACAACATTATTATTATTATTATTATTATTATTATTATTACTATTCTTTATTATTATTATTATCAATAATAATAATAAAAATAAATAAAATAAGATTTTTACTGTTGTTCTAGTTGCGTGCTTTGTCCAATTTTTTTTCCAATATGAAGCAGACCCTTTTTTAAAAAATAAATGTAAAATAAAATATTTAGCCAAAATCTTTTTTTCTGAAACCAGTCTCTAAACACAGACATAAAACATTCTATGGGAAACTTGAACATGAAAAATATAGTTTCCACCATTTCCTTTGAAGCAGTCCCTTGAGACATAGAAACAGAAATCTTACAAAGTGTATCAGTTTATGTGAGATGTTCCAAATTTATTAATATGTGGAATTGCACCTGGTCTATTTCATATAGATTCCAAGAGTTTTCATAATTATATATATATATATATATATATATATATATATATATATATATATATATATATATATATATATAACATTAACATTTTTATAAAAACCCAATGCATGGTAACTATAAGCAAGATGAATCTTCTCTTAGAAACATTATAATACATAACTCCAGTTGAAATACACAACTCCAGTCAACAAAAATAAGAAAATTAAATTATCTACTATAAAAAATTAAAACACAAACTTCATCATCAATAATGCTAACTCAGCAACAAGATCCAAATCACAGAGAGCAAATATTATTTATGAATTCACATGTCCCTTAAGGGACTCTGTTTCTGATTAAACAAAATTCATAAACAATTATATTGGATATACTACAACATGCCTAACAAGAAGACTCACATTACATCTCACTAACCATAGCTCAATACACATGGAGGCCAACCAAAATCTATCCCTAACATACTAAAGGCTAAAATTAATGTAAGCATTATTAAGAAAAAAGAAAAAAGCCAACAGTCAGTAATATCAACCATGGCCACAATGTGCTGTGTTTAGAAAATAAAACATTCCTAAAACTCTACATACATGTATGTATGTTGCGGCATTCACCCTGGATCGGTTAAGCCGGCTCCTTCCAAGGAATTCACCGTGTCCGGAACGAAGGCCGACCAAGCACGGCGATCCATCGCCAATGCTGAAACGAGCGACAGCCATTCCCGATTCCAACGGCGGTGAATTCTTGAAATGGAGGAACAAGGGAGTTTGAACTTCACACGCGGTTCCCACACCTCGCGTGCTATCCCAGTGGAGGGAGGAATATGCTCTTACTTGCCACAGAATTTCCACAGACGCAGAGGCAGGAGTAACCAAGAGGTCACCGGATGCCAGTGCAGACGCTGAATGATTTTGAATTCAGAGTTGACCTTCTCCTAGACCAGTTGCCATCCAAGGCTATAGAACCCAGTCTGTCCTGCTATTTACCCATAGTTGGAGGGAGAAGAAGAGGATTCACACCTTTCCCAAGGGTGTTAGCACGTAAGTGAATGTAACGGATTCAACTGGAATTCGAACTCGGTTCTACGATTCCTCAATCCGAGCCGTTATCCATCACGCCACCGTGCCTCCTTACATACATACATACATACATAAAACAATCCATACATTCAGTTAAAAGTAAAAATAAAATTCATCCTTGATGATGTCTAAAATTACAGATGAAAGCGCTTGAAAATATAAAACATTTTAACAATTTCTCCAGGATTTACATCCAGAAAAGAAGAAAATTATACAAACAGAAGAAAAATGAAATGAAAAAAACTTAACCACAGTACCTTGTCAGTTGTTTTTAATGAAACTTGTATAAAAGAGGGATTGCTGCCCAAATATGTAATTATAAAACCCTAAATTATGAATCTTTGCCGCGCCTTTAAAACCGTAGATATAAAAAAATAAGTTACTCCAAAATTCGCTTAACGAGGAAATGGAACTAATGTCTTTAATTTGGTAACAAAATTGAATTCAAAGGCTTTGGCTTCCATTTTCGAAACATGGTTATCACTGTGTAGCAATAAAACCATATTTTAAATCAATTATTATAAAATATTAATGCTCTGTAAATTTACATTGAGCACTATTGTGTAAAAATAAAAATATCTATAAGAACACCAGATTTTATATCTTACTGTTCTTTCTTTTTATTTATATATACATATATATATATGAAGAAATATAGTCTTAAAGTGTGCTATATTTATGGGATAAAGTGCTCAATATCAGAGATAGAGCGTGTGTAAATATAAAAGTGAACATGGAAGTCAGCACTTAGAGGCGACAGTCTGTTTCATGCTAGTGCAATCGTCAGGCAACTGACGATTGCACTAGCATGAAACAGACTGTCGCCTCTAAGTGCTGACTTCCATGTTCACTTTTATATTTATATTTATATATATATATATATATATATATATATATATATATATATATATATATATATATATATATATATAGCAAACCCTTATTACAGATGTCTGTTGAACCCAGAGAGTCCACCTGTTTATACTGCAACTAAGTTGAGCAGATATCATTTACAGATTCTGGCTGCAAGTGCATAATCTGGCATAATCAATTTTTTGGAATAAGGTCAGCACTCTCAAACCCTTAGTCACAATGATTTGTGACCTTGTGCTAGCTCAATGATTGACATATTTGCAATTGTTCCATCTACTCAATTTAATTAACGAGGCATGGGTTAACCCATGGTCTAAATTTCAGTTACTTTCCAAAGGTGCCTTATACTGGGATTGACTCCCTCTGCCAATGTTACCACCTCCCTGACAAACAGACCACGGTAAAATTCAAACAGTACTAAATAAGAACAAAATGTGATATCACTTGACATAGATTAAGTTAAGGGTTATTCAAAATTCTCTGAAGTCTACCAGAGATGACAAAAACCTGAAGAAGGCTAGAGTGTACAATGGCCGAAATGTTGTGACAATAACAACAAAGAATGTAAATAATTCTATTTTTTTCTATTCTTTCCTGCCAAATTCATTGAAGGGTTTAAATTAAAAAGAATATATACAGCTTAATAAGATTCTCCAAGAAAACCCATCGTCTAATAACACTCTGGCTAGATTTTGCCTGTTTTTGTTTGGATTTAGTCTGTCTGAGACAAGTTCATTTCATACAAGTGTGATAATGAGGTCATGATAATTGTCATCCTTAGTTCAAATGGTCTCCTAGAATATAATTCACTTGAAAAAATAATTAAATGTCGAAGACAAAGTCTATGAGGGTTCTGGAGACTCTGAGCTATTTTAGTTGATGAGAATTGCTAAATGTTCACCCTGTAAAAAGCTGAAGTGCCACTCAAGGTAGAAATTATATCAAATAGAAAACATTTGACTTTCAGTATCTCCGGAGTCTGTTCCACAAAGTAGCGGTCCTTGCAAATAAGCTATTCGAATGGAACTTCTTCTTTACTAATGGAATATGAACACTACATCTTAACATGTACATCTTCCAAAATCCATGATACTTACACATATTGTAGTCTCTCTATATCATGGCTGATGCTAACCTCCAGGTAAGAAACTCATTTTGCCTTCTTCGTCTCTCATTTTCCACAGGCATGACGTGGAGTGATTATATTGAATCAATTGAGTTGTAATGCTTGTTTTGTTTATCATTGACTATTACTTCAGTATCGTCAATTTCTTTCCCTATCATTTATCATTCAAACATTTGCCAATAATTTTATTCTGTTATCCTTTTCTTAATTATTGATTGTAGTAATGTAACATTTTTTATGGACAGCCAAGGTGTATAATATTTTTGACACTGTCATAGGCCTTTCTTACACATGCTGTCATAACGCATTATAGACACTTCAGTAATTTTAAACCTCCGTCATCATCGTCGGTTTTACTCAAATTGTAGAATTTAACACTCTTCCATTTTCTTCTATTCGTTAGAATGGGGGATGTGGAGGAGCCTCACAAGTGGAATAGCCTAGGGCCTCTCTTCATCTAAATGTGGCCCTGCTGAAAATGCATGATTTTTAAGATCTTCAAAAACATTACCTGTGTATAGTTCAACAGGTCACTGAAAACTAATTCCAGATTTACCTATAGGCTTAGCAGGCTGAAGCCTCGGGATTCAAAACATTCTCCAGCCAAGGTGTATAATATTTTTGACACTGTGATAGGCCTTACTTACACATGCTGTCATAACGCATTATAGACACTTCAGTAATCTTAAACACCCATCATCATCCGCGGTTTTACTCAAATTGTTTAATTTAATACATTCAATTTTCCTCTACTTGTGATAATGGGGGATTCGGAGAGGCCTCATAAGTAAAATAGCCTCTCTTTTAAAACCAGCTCTGGTAGAGACACATCCTCTACAATGTAAAACTTCAAGGTTTTAAGATCTTTAGACTGGCAGATCTGCAGTTTGGTTATTTGCTTGGTGTATCTTTGTCAATATTTTAAGCCCAGTATCAGTTTTACCTATAGGCTTAGCAGGCTAAAGTCTAGGACCTCAAAATCTAGGGGCTCTCCAGCCAAGGTGTATAATATTTTTGACACTGTCATAAGCCCTTCTTACACATGCTGTTCTAACACATTGTAGATTCTAAAAAACACTTCAGGAATTTTAAATGCCCAACATCATCCTCAGCTTTACTCAAATGTTTTAATTTAACACTCTTCCATTTTCCTCTAATTGTGAGAATGGGGGGTTTGGTGAGACCTAGGGCCACTCTTCATCTAAATCCAGCCCTGCATGCATGACTTACATATGATAGTTTCAATTTGAAGAGGATACTTAAGAACATGACTCAAGTTTTCAGTTTAATGTTTGCATTAATTTGCAGTGTTGGGCAAAAAACTACTTCTGGCACAGCCTGTATACTAGACCTATATTTACCTAACATAGACTCAAACATGTGACTGCCTTTTTGACTCAAGGGCAAACCAGACCTATGTCTACCTTTTTTGATTCTTGAGTAAAAGTCAAGTCACCAAATTTATGAATCAATACTCTAATGTTCAATTCAACTGTTTGAACACCACGGACTCAAGATCAGTAAAAACAAGATGAGCAATAACTGAGCATCAGTATGAGATATCCCTAGAAACGGTCAAGAAAGGGTTCAGTTCAATGAATTCCTTTATTGACCAGATTGACAAAAGACTAGAAGAAAGAGGGAAAGGAAAGTGAAAAAGTTTTTAAAACAGTAACAAATATGAGGAAATTAGTCTAAATGCAAATCATGATTTTACTTATTCAAATATATGTTGTAGAGTTATTTCCTCAGTGGAAACTGTATTTGGACTAAATTCGGTCCTAAATAGGTTCAACGTACAAAAACGTTAGGAACTTGTTATAATAAGTATTACGCAGAGTAATCTAGTTGTGGTAGCTGACTACTTTCGTATTCGACTCACGTCGACCCTCACTGACTCCTACTTATAATAGATGGGAGAGTCTATTATCTATAGACTAGGTGTCTTTCACCATAACACCCCCCCTCTTAAAACTTTACTCCGTAGGAGTGAAACAGTTTTCTTAATTTTTTTAATTTTATTTTACAGAAAAGGAAAAAAAAAAAAAAAACTTCATTTTTTTAGCAACATCGTAGCATATCTTCTACGTTTTGGATCCATTTTCAAATGATCAGTTACCTTTCTTTTTCTCTTGGATTGGCATACCTCAGGTAACATGATTGCTGGCGTTGGTAGATCAAATGTATCAAAAATCACCTCCATAGGGGTCTCCCCGCGTGAGTTTGATTCTCATCCTCGTCGCCAAAGTTGTTGTAGAGTTATTTCCTCAGTGGAAACTGTATTTGGACTAAATTCATCCTAAATAGGTTCAACGTACAAAAACGTTAGGAACTTGTTATAATAAGTATTATGCAGAGTAATCTAGTTGTGGTAGCAGACTACTTTCCGTGTTCGACTCACGTCGACCCTCACTGACTTCTACTTATAATAGATGGGAGAGTCTATTGTCTATAGACTAGGTGTCTTTCACCATAACAATATATCACAACCAAAAAAAAATCATGACCAACCTTACCAAAATATTCAGATAAAATAAGATTTCATAAAATTATCAAAACTCAGCATTGAACTGGAGACCTTTGGATCTTTATTTTAAATGATTTTAAAGCTGAACTACATTGACAGATGAATAGCAGTCTAGATATTACTACTGCCATTTCATTAGACTTGAAATCCTCACAACAAGGATTTGTTAACTCAACTGTCTCCTTAGAATTATCTTCTATCGTTGATTAGATTTTCAGTTTATTTAAAAATTCAAAGTTATTTTTAATTATATTTGAAAAATATAATTAATTCAATAAAAAGACAAATTATTTTATAAAATGAAAAACAAAACAAGATGTTGGAAAACAAAACAAGATGGTGGAAAACAAAACAAGATGACTAAATGAATTATTATTATAAAGCAAAATTCTTGGTCATGAAATTCACTTGAGGCCAAAAACTAATCAAACTGGCTGATGTAGCAGATAATTTTGTTCTGAGAAGAAATAGAAAACAAAAAACAAGCAAAATAAAAGACAAAAAAAACAAACACAAGATGAAAATCCTTTGCTTTTTGTCTATATAAGTAAAACACCAGATGTGTAAAATTTATATTCTCCCTTTGATAAATTTTAAAAAAATTATTTTAAATTGGAAAAAAATAAACATAAAGGAAAGCTCTTTATTACGTGAGATATTATATTTGTCATTTTGATCACTAAATTTCAGTAAGTATCATTATCTTTGTTGTTTTGATCAATACATTATATCCATTAAATTTCCCAGCTCTCAAATACTATCCGAAGTTTGGAGATGAAGTACTGTCATTAAATCATACGTTTTTGATAGAGTATCTTTCTCTTTGTTCTTTTGATCAATACATTTCAGCTATTTTCCAGCTATCAAACAGTATCAGAAATGTATATATTCCACACCCTTATAAAACTACCATCACCCATGTTAACAATTGTGGTCCGTGGCCTCATGGGGGTCTGTATGTAATTTTTTTGTGATTTGTTTAGTCGCTGTCTTCTTTTATGTACCAAGCCCCTTCAAGGTTTGGATGATTATGGCCCTCCACAACTTCATGTTTTTTTTTTTTTTTGCTCAAAGTAACTTTTAACTCTTTACCATCCCCCTTTGTTCGACTATCCCTTCTTGTTTTATGTGCAATGTCACTTCAGGATATGTAATCATGACTCTCCACAACTTCCTGTCTTATATTGCTCTATGTGACATTTAACTTTACCATCCCTCTTTGTTCTTGCCCTGCAATCTATTCACTCCTTTTATTTACCATGTCTCATCACGATGTGAATGAGCATGGCCCTCCACAACTTCCTGCCTTTTGCCATAACCTTTAACTTTACCGTCCCTCTTTTTCTTCCTTTGCCATCTATTCACTCTATGTTCCATGTCTCTTCAAGACCTGAATGATCATGGCCCTCCACAATTTCCTGTCTTTTATTATTCTGAGTAACTTTTGATTTTATAATTCCTCTTTGTCCTGGTTCTGACATCTATTTATTCCTTCCTTTACATGCCATGTATCTTCAGTACGTGAGTGATCATGGCCCTCCACAACTTCCTGTCGTTTATTGCTCTGAGTAACTTTTCATTCTTTACCATCCCTCTTTGTTCGTGTTCTGCCACGTTCATCAAAACTTTTAAGTCACATTACTTGCTGTTTCCCATTGCTTCTCATCTTCAAAATGTCCTGTGTGTGTTAAATCATCTTTGCCTTCTTTCCTCATTATTTGCCTCAGAGATTTCAACTGCATTTTTCTGATTTTAAGTATAAATTCCTATTTTCCTTAAGACTTCTCACTATGTTCATGGTTAGTCTCAAGCATTCAATGTCCTATAGGATATATTACATAGCAGTTTAGCTCTCTCTCTTTGTTTCAAACAGTATTTTCCTATCTCTTAATACTTTGCTGAGGTTCTGAAAGGAATCTTCCTGTATTCTTACGCATTTTTATCTTTCTGTGTCACATTTTCTCTTGACTATTATGTAGGATTAAACAACCTTGCCTACCAATGGTCTCTGCTTAACACTATGCAGTAGTAATATAATAATAAACTGCTCACAGACTCTTTCTCCTTTTGCTCCAGGATGTGATAGCAACAAGATGGAACACTAAGCAAACACTAATGGGGCAGACCAACTACTTGATTTCACCCAACCATGTGGCAATTACTGTTAATACCAGAATCTTTTTTTAATTTCTTTATTTCTCTGTACACACCTTAATATAATCTTTTTTCTGTTTTGTTATTTACATAAATATAAATAAAAATGTTCCTCATGTTAAATTCAGTTCTTTTTTAAAATGTTTAATTCATTTTCTTTAAAAGTTTTCAACCTCTTCCCATCACAACCTTTAACACCGTCCGCTGCAGCTACAGCATTAGCCAGGTCATTAAATTTCTGTACTTGTTTGATTTTAACACTGCCCTTAAGCAGAATAAAAGTAAAGGGCTCATACACACTTTTTCCTTTTCTTCTTGGATGTAGGCAGGCCAACTACTTGATTTCACACAACCATGTGGCACACATATACACTTTCTCCTCCTCCTCCAGGATGCAATAGAAACAAGACTGGATGCTTCCAATCTAGGGTGACACTTATCAGGCAGACCAACTACTTGATTTCACACAACCATGTGACACACATATACACTTTCTCCTCCTCCAGGATGCAATAGAAACAAGACTGGATGCTTCCAATCTAGGGTGACACTTATCAGGCAGACCAACTACTCGATTTCACACAACCATGTGACACACATATACACTTTCTCCTCCTCCTCCAGGATGCAATAGAAACAAGACTGGATGCTTCCATTCTAGGGTGACACTTATGAGGCAGACCAACTACTTAATTTCATCCAACCATGTGACACACATACACGCACACACAGTACCACTAATCCTTTGTTTTTTCTTTCTCATTTTTAGATCTCTCTCTGAACACCTTATTATAATCTACGTTTTTTTTAATTTTATTATTTAGATAAATATCTATAAAATTCTCTCAATGTTAATTTGACTTCTTTTTAAACATTTGAATTCATTTCCTTTAAAAGTTTTCAACTTCTTCCCATCACAATCCTTAACACCATCCTTGTATATCTATAGCATTAGCCAGATCATTATTTTCCTGTACTTGCTGGATTTTAAAATCCCTGTCAGGGAAATAAAAATAAAGAGCTCACACACGTTTTATTTTCCTTTTAGAATATAATAGAGACAAGGCAGGATGCTTCTTCTCTAGAGAGACGCTCCTGAGGCAGGCCAACTACTTTATTTCACCCAACCACGTGGAGCAAATTGTCTCTTAAGACAATTATGAGATTAGTATCGTTTACAAAGTTTGTACAAAGTTCGTACTTACCATTATTGTGTTGTTCAAATACTGATTTGTATAAGGTGCGGAATGATGCACTCAGATTTTCAGGAGCGGAGTTTTCTTCTATGTATGGTAATGACTGCAAAAGATAATCATGGTGGAGAGACATTAGAGTATTATGAGATGTTAAGAAAAAACATGGGAACTCAACAGATCTGTATACAAAAAAAAAAAAAAAGTAAGGAAAAGTGTATTTCAAACAAACAAAAAAGAAATGAAAAAAAGACTTTTTGAATGAAAAATAAGTCTGCCAAGATATTAACATGCAATACGTGCATCATAATTCAAGCAGGTTTTCAAACGAACATTTGACATTTTCAGAACATTTCCCAGGTGATAAAAATAGACTGGATTTCGTAACTGGTCCCAAATCCAATTTTCTTTTAATCATTTCACCGCAAGCAAGGCAATAAAGCCACTAAGACATAATGGGTTACTGAGAGTGAAAGAAAATGTTAGAACATTAGTGAGGAGAAGGACAATAAAAGATCAAGATTCGAAAAAGCAGAAAATGGCAATTGACATTATATTTACATTTTTGAAGATTATAGATGACAAGAAAGCAAAAAGCCAAAAGAGAGTTCCACAGGTGAGAAGTGCAAGAAAAGAATAGAACTTATGTCAACATCTAGCTATTTCAACTGTAAAATGATGAGACCTAGCTGCCAATCCAGTATTATACCTAAATTCATGAAGACGAAAGAGTAAAGAGGAAAGCTCATCAGAACAATTGCCATGAAAATATCTGTAGAAAAAACAGAGAGAAGCTATGTTAAGGCAATGGTAACTTGATTAAAGATGCCAGGTTAGGACCAATAAGATTGCATATTCTTCTTTGGATTTTGTAAACAATCTCAAGATATATCGCAGAGGCACTAGACCAGATGTAGCAACAATATTCAATGTGTGAATGAACAGTAGAATTTAAAATGTGCAAGACACATCAGACCAAATTTAGGATCATTTGAAGTCAATCAAAACACACCCAGTGTGCTTGAGGGCAGAAATTTGGCACTTTTAGAACATTCCCCATATAATATGTGCTATATATAGTCAGAAAGAAAACGGTTTCAGGATCTTAGAATCACTCTAACTTTGTCTCATTTCCAAGTATTTGTCAAATTGTGATCATTTGAAGTTGATCAGAACTTGCAAATCTTTCATCATTTATTTTTATACAGTCAGTTCTGGATAGTTTAATTTTTCTGCCATTTCTTGACAGGAAAATCATTGGAATCTTTTTGAAGTGAATATAAGTGACAGACCAGTTTAACTTTACACTCTTTATCAAAAATTAACAGCTCTACCATCACTCCTTCATAGTCAGCCTATGAACTTTTCAGCCCAACCTTGCACCTGGAAAGAAACAAGGCAGTTATCAATAAGAAGAGCTGAAATTAATGCATGCAAGATTTCACAGCTCTAGCATCATGCCTTCATAGTAAGCCTGTGAACTTTCCGGCCCAGCCTCAGACCTGCAAAGAAACAATGCAGTTATTAATAAGAAGAGTTGAACTTTATGCATGCAAGATTTCACAGCTCTAGCATCCCTCCTTCATAGTCAGTGTTACGGTCCAGTTTAGAACCAAGGAAGAACAACACAAACACAAGAGTAGAAATAACGAAGATATATTACACGGAATAATAATACAAGATGTGGAATGTGTTAGTATGACTGTCAGTCTGGTTTGGAGTGAACTACTATCGGCTCGACTCGATTCGTCTCTCTCTCTCTCTTGAGAGGCATAGTATACATAGTGTTAGGAAGAGTTAATTCTGTAGTTATAGGTAAAGACCCATAACAGTCAGCCTATGAACATTTCAGCCCACCCTCCTACCTGGAAAGAAAAAATGCAACTATTAATAAGAAGAGCTGAAATTAATGGATGCAAGATTTCACAGCTCTAACAGCATTCCTTCATCTATGAAGTTTTCAACCCACCCTCATATGTATAAATGATCACAATCAGAAATGACAGTCATTTTTATGGGTTAGCTGTTTCATGCCTTCTTCATACTAACATTGTTGTTAAATTTTTTTTTACAAATATTAAGATTTCATTATATCTATCAAAGTATGGTGGAGTAATGTATAGCGGCTCGGATTAAAGAATCAGAGAGCTGAGTTCGAATTCTAGTCAGATTCACTGCAATTATTTATGTGCTATTACGCTTGGGAAAGGTATGAATCCTCTTCTTATCTCCCCAGACTGGGTTCTATAGCTCTGGCTGGCAAACAGTCTAGGAGAAAATAACTCTGAAATCAAAACTGTATGTAGCCCTGGTATAGCACACACTATGCAGCTAAAAAAAAGAACTGTTTGCGTTGACTCGAGGGTCCCAATTATGGTCAGATAATGATGACATCTATTGATTTCTTATTTGCAAAGTTTCATCACTGTGGTAGACAAGATTTTGTTGGCTATATGCAGATATTTTGCATTAATTAGAATCCCAGTTTTAAAAAAAAAAAAACTGGATGAAGCCAGCAGAATCTACTTTTAAAACAACCGGTTCTTGATAATTGATCTTGATGCCAATCTAGTACTGCACTGAAATTCAAAAAGTCTAGGTACCATAGCAAAGAGCTGATCCAAACAATTACCATGAAAGTATTCATAGAAAAGACAGAGAGAGGTAATGTTATGGTGGTGGGAAAGTGACTGAAGGACCAACAATATTGCAGTGTATATATATATATATATATATATATATATATGTATATATGATCTAAAATATTACAAGCACTAACCTTTTCCACTACCTGAGGAGGCTTCATTAGTATAAACTGCGGTAGTGGAAAAGGTTAGTGTTTGTAATATTTTAGATTTTGACTAGTGTATTATGCTGGTACAGCATTTGGACAATTTTGCTGTTACACTCGTATACACACACACACATATATATATATATATATATATATATATATATATATATGTATATATAAGCATGTTTGGTTAAATAATTTAGAGGTATTATGTCTATTTATTTTAGTTTTAATCCTTTCAAGTCCACAAATTAATTTCTTGTTGGGTGTAGAAAATTTATTAAGAAAAATACCAAAATTTTCTTTCAAATAATTTTTATTTTCCCAAGTACTTTCTATTTCATCTGAGACCACCTTCAAGGATTGCATATCTATGGATGTGATATGCATTAACACCCTAAATTCAAAATATTTTTTTACCTCTATGCAAGGGAGGTCACTAAAAGGTTTTTAATTGTAATATTTTAATTTAGTATTTCTTATATAACACTTAGCTGCTACAAACATTTAAGAACTTTGTTGCTCTAATTGTAGTTGAGTTTATTTATTTTTCGCCACAATTCTTTTATATAAAGGGCTTCCAGAATTTCAAATTTTTGTTTATTATTATCTTGATGAAGCACTGATATATTTTTGACTAATATCTGTCTAAACTGTGAATGTAGACATGTTTGTAGAAGCAAAAAATACTAAATTAAAATGCTAAAATTAAAAATCTTTTTGAAAATTTTGAATTTATGGTGTTAGCGCTTAACTTCCATAGATATGCAACCCATGAAGATGGTCTCAGATGAGATTAAAAGTACTTGGGAAAATAAATATTATTTGAAAGAAAATTTTAGAATTTTCCCTAATGAATTTTCTACAGCCACCAAGAAATTAATTCATGGAGTTGAAAGGATTAAAATAAAAATAAATAAATATAAAACATCTAAATTATTTAACTGCTTGAATGAAAATATGCTGCCTAAATTTATATATATATATAGACAAAGAGAGAGGGAGATTGAGATGTCAAGTGGAACTTGAACCTCTGCAACACAAAATGCTGATAAATTAACACAATTTTTTACTTATTTTTTTCTTTCAGACTCCTCAAAAACCTTTCAATAGGGCTAACAAACAATGCCCAAGATAATTTTTCTCCTAAATCTTAAAGCTGCAAAATGTAAAAAGAATTGTTCCCAGGAAGATGTTTAAAATATACTCCATTACAAGTTTTCAGTGTAACTTTCCCTGTATTTATCAGAAAACTATGATCTAGACCTCTATTCTGGATTTTTGGAGTACTGAATCCATTTTGGTCAGAAGAAATGTGTAAATAGAAGAGATATCTAAGTGGGTTAAATTCAAAACTTCTTCAAAAGCTCTTTGCAAGAATTTTTTTTACTGCAGTTTAAGGTTTCTAGACTTAAACCCCTATATTTTAATTAGAAATTTTGTGTTAATCTTCATCTTAAGTACAAATAACATTAATAGGGTTCCATAATTTAACTGAAAATCATTCAGGGGGTTCACAAACATAAATGTTTGCTTGGCTCTATTGTGCAAGCCCACTGTGAAATGTATGGCTTTCAGATCAATTTTCTTACTCCAAATAGTGTCAAACGAAACAAGATGGCTTCCTTATCCTAATTCAAATCTGATTTTCATTGAGAACGTCTCTTGACTGAATAGAAATGCAGAATTGCAAACTGAAAGTAGATTAAATACAAACAAAATACCCGAGGGCAATGATGTATAAAATAAGCCAAGATAATAATAAATGAAAATAAATGTCGCTTTTATTAGACATCTGGGAAATGAAAAGAGCAAAAAGAAAAATAAATGAAGCATCATGGGAAAAATTTGTCAAGAACAAATTTTATATTCTTTTGGTCCATAAAGTTTTCAAGTATAAAACAGGTATTCCGTTAAAGTAATTTTTAAATCACTCATTACGACTTTTTTGAGACCTCGCTGATTTCTTTGTTCTTAGAAAAATGCCCAGAAAATATCAGCAAAAAGTTCATTGAAGTTTCTACAATTAAAACATTTTATAACTTGCTAGATTTTCTTTTATTTTTATTATCAACAGCTGTAAACATTTTCTTTGTGAATTTCTGGAACTAAGAATTATCATTAATTACACTATTTATTTTCAGAGTATTGTCCTCATTTTTGTTGTTGTTGTTATCACATTTCAGCCATTGTGTTCTCCAGCCTTCCTCAGGTGTACATAGATCTCGGTAACCAACAGGGAATTCTGAACAAAACACTTTATTTA
Source organism: Acanthosepion esculentum (assembly GCA_964036315.1). Classification (NCBI taxonomy): domain Eukaryota; kingdom Metazoa; phylum Mollusca; class Cephalopoda; order Sepiida; family Sepiidae; genus Acanthosepion; species Acanthosepion esculentum. Next base: position 52,095,863 of record OZ038499.1, read on the forward strand.
TAAATGTAAAAGACAATAGGAAAACTGTAATAGCTGCCGACGCGTTTCGTCTGATGTGGACTTTTTCAAGGCAAAACGAAATGAATTTATTAAACAAAGTAACTAATAATAACAAAACAAAATGTCCTTAGCAACTGGAAGAATTTAGAGAATGCTATTTTCATACTGTTAACTGAAATTATGTCAATTACTGTCACATGTGGAGATATTGTTTTTATTGATACTGTTCTGTACGTTTGTTTGGGAGAGTAGTAATTCTGTTAAGAAAGGTGAAACAGGGAAAAAGCCTGGGCATAGATTAATATTTGGATAATAATCAATGGTCGCACTCTCAAGGATTTTCATTCTGAGTGAGTTATTTTCTTTTTTTATGAGTGTAGCATTTTTGAAATCAAAATTGTGGTTGAATTTATTTCTATATATGACTAGTGCATTAGCTAAGTTGTTTTTTGTGAGGTCTCTTTTGTGCTCAAAACACTTTATTTAATCTACAGACATCAATTGTTCTTGTTCCCCTGTCCATATCTGAGAATATTGACTAGTCCTTTTTTTTTTATTTAGTACTGTTCAGTTATTACTTGACTGTTTCCACTGAGTTCAAGTACACACTGACAGATCCTGGGATTGAACTCACAATTACTATGTCACCAAATTCAAAAACCAACACTTTTATCCACTAGGCCATTGTCCCATATCTGCAAACATGATTTAGAATATAAATCTCTCACATAAGAAAGAAAGTTCTAAAAAGGAGATTAATATTGCCTTCACTCACTTTCCCACGGCCATAACATAGCTCCCCTATATATATATATATATATATATATATATATATATATATATATATATATATATTTCTATAAATACTTTCATGGAAATTATTCTTACGTACATTCTTCTATGGTACCTAGACTTTATGAATTTAAGTGCCGTACCAGATTTGTGGCAAGGTCTCATCATTTTACAGCTGAAATGGCTAGATGTAACCATAAGTTCTATGCTAACAGTTTCTTTTCTCGCACTCCTTACCTTGGAACTCTTTTACATCTTGCTACCCAGAAAACTTTGATCTACAAAATGTAAATGCAATGTCAAATTGTCTTCTGTCTTCTTAATTCTTGTTGATTTATTGTCTTCTCTCCTTACTAGTGCTTCTTTTTTTTCTTATATTCTCTCATATTCAGTAAATCCTTGCACCTTAGTGGCTTTATTGCTTTGCTTGGGGTGAAATGATCAAAATGAAAAGACTTATTGAGAAGTAAAAAAGAAAAGAAATTGTGGAGGGCCCTGAACGCCTACATCTTAAGGGGACATGGCATATAAAGAAGAAGATGTCCATATGGAACAGTACTAGATTGGCGGCAGATGTCTCATCATTTTACAGTAGAAAGTAACCATAAGTTCTATGCTAACAGTGTCTTCTATCTCACTTCTCGCATCTTCCTACCCAGTCAACTTTGATCTTCAGAAATTTAAATCTTCTTAATCTTTGTTCTTTTATCATCCTCTCACTTTGCACCCTAGTGGCTTTATTGCCTTGCTTGGGGTGAAATAATGTATGTATATATATATATACACACACACACACACACACCATGTATAACAGCAAAATTGTCCAATTGTTAGATTAAGATTCAAACTGTTTTATCTTAGAAATGATTAAAGATATCTTACTGGAATTCTTTGAGATTTTCTTAACACTATTGGACTTCACTTTTAGCAATAAGAATGTATAATTACTTTACACACTTAACAGAAGTATCATGATCGTAAACGAAAAATGACATGTTCATCATTAATTAATCATAGTTAAGGATTGGAAGCTCATAAAGGATTGATATAAAGTTCAAATATATATATATATATATATATATATATATTATTTCAGGATCATTTTCCAAACTATTGAAGATGATCTTTGACCTCTATACCTTTTGAAATTTTTGTCCTAGACTAACAAGGTGCCTCATAGGTTTCATGTATGATTTCATTTTCATATCTTTTTTCACTGCTCTTTGGACTGTCATAGATTAAACTCCTCTCTCATGTGCCAAATGTTTTATGGATTGAGTTGGATCTTTTCTAATTGATATCTTTAGCTCTAAGTTGAAATGATCCAATTTTTCTCTCTACTGTTCCCTCTTTTTTAAACCTATTCACTGTTCTCTAGATGGTTTTTGAATGGACATTAAAGATGAAAGCCAGAGTGTGAATATTGGCACCATTACTGAAGGCCTGAATGATCTTTTTCCTCTCAACATTGATCAGTTGGGAAGACAATTTAATAATTTTAACCTGTTCTCTTTCTAGCTGAAAAACTCAAAGGGTTTTTTCAATGATTCTTATGAAAAATGGTATGAAGATGGCTAACCATCTTATCTGAAAACCTGGAAAAAAAGAAACCCAATTAGTTTAGCGGTTTTTAGATATGAAACATTTTGTGGGATGGAAAATTATGCTGTTACAGGATTTGGACAATTTTGCTGTTACACTCGTATACAGATATATATATATATATATATATATATATATATATATATATATATATATATGTATGTATGTATGTATGGGAGGTAAGATACAGATTCATATCTTTCCCAGAGAATTGCATAAAAAAGAAAAGCGCAAATACTCTCTCTTTTCTTTACACACAGGATGCTGTAGGGTGAAGTGGTGTCTCATTTCCCCTTCGATCTGTCATCTCATCTGCAGTCGCTTTCTCACAGACGCGATGTTGCCTCGCTCTGCCCTTTTTACAAGTACTTTCACGGTAATTGCTCCGAGGAGCTGCTTTCGCTTGTCCCCAGGCCTCGTGAATTTAAACACCCCACCAGGCTGGCATCCCGCTCCCACCCCTACACCGTGGAAACTGTTAGCTGTAGACGTCTCTTCTACTCCAATAGCTTCATGTCTCGCCTATGGAACTCCCTTCCCTATTACTGTTTCCCTGACAAATACAATCTCCAACGGTTTAAGTGTAGCATCAATCGACATCTCCAGTTGCCTTGATCTATCCACTTCCCTTCTCCACATCCTTTCATCTTTCATTCCTATCTGCTCTCGCTCCAAATCTTCTGCAACCCCCTTGCCTTAATCGACCCACTGTCTTTCTCTTTGACCACATCCTCTCCTTTATCACTCCTATCTGCTCTTCCTCCAACCCTTCTTTAACCCCTTGCATGATAGTGGCCTCCAGCCTTGCTTGGGGTGATATGCTTAAGAAAAAAAAAAAAAGGATTTGTTAGTCCTGACCAAACCACGTGTTGCATCATATGCAACACAATACAATCACTACACTTTCTCCTTTTCAAAAAAGCCTCATGTGACTGCAATGGTATCGCCACTGTACATAAATATATATATCTCTTTCTCCAACACAAGAAAATATTCCAGATTAACGAACAAGACCATACCATTACAAACTGACTCCCATAACGAACTGCTATGATGATGACATTACAAGCTTTTCAAAGAAACATATTGTCAGTTACTGTCTCATTCACAGAAGAACAGGTTCGTAGTTCGTTGAAGAATGGATTTTTTTCTCATTTTCTGAGATATGCTACACATTGTTCTATAAACGGTGTGATGGGTAAATTGTCACCATTTTAAATTTTTAACTTCATTCATTTGGATGATTTCAGCAGAACTTATGCCCAGAAAAGAAAAAAATGATAAGAACACAAGAAAAATTAAATAAAAGCTTAATTACAGTACCTTATCAGTCATTTTTAACAAAACTGTTACATATATATATATATATATATATATATAAAGAAATATAGTCTTAAAGTGTGCTATATTTATGGGATAAAGTGCTCAATATCAGAGATAGAGCGTGTGTAAATATAAAAGTGGACATGGAAGTCAGCACTTAGAGGCGACAGTCTGTTTCATGCTAGTGCAATCATCAGGTTGCCTGACGATTGCACTAGCATGAAACAGACTGTCGCCACTAAGTGCTGACTTCCATGCCCACTTTTATATTTATTTATATATATATATATATATATATATATATATATATTGGAGGCAGAAATGTATAACAAAGTGAGAAAAACTTTTTGTGCAACTCATTTCCTCCTTTAGGAAATGTGTCACACAAAACCTTTTTTTACTTTGTCATATATTTTTGCCCCTAATATTGTTCTTTATATATATCTTATATATAAAGTACCGTGTATGAGTGTGTATTTTCTGCTCCCATGGGTATGATTTCAATAATTCATAGGTCATTCAAAAGCCCTAGAAAAGTTAGGCATAGGGAACAATTTTCATCAAGCTCAAATTCAGGGTTGTCAGATTATGCAAGGTTAAAAATATCTATTATACTAGCCATTTCAAGGAGAGTAACTCTTATTTTCAATTTGTATCCAAAATTGCATTGCACATTTTATTATAAACTAGTTTAAAAGCCACTCTATTGGGCGGCATTTAAGCTAGCTCCTGTGTAGAACTCTTGGTTTGGCCATCATCACATAATAGCTAGGGAGGAGTAGATGTGATAGGCATCAATAAACTACAGAAGAACTCAAAATTGATCGCTGCATTTAAGTATTGAATTAATGTTTAAGCTTACCTTTTAAAAGTTTAACAATAATTCTTCTGCTGCCACTTAATTTAAAGGTGATTTGATGTACATAGATCCTTATTTTCCGTACAAACAATTATTTTTATTTCATTGGTGACAGAACAGGGGGCAACTTATAAGATAAAATTAATATAGCATAAAGATGGGAAAAGAGAAATTAAAATTAATTAGAGAAACATAATAGCTAATAAATCAAACCTATGTCATGGAATCTATATGAATAAATGTGAAATAGGAGCTCAGTTCTCCCACAAATTCTGAGTTCTACTTGATAGTAATTTGGTATTTACTCAACTCCTCACAAAGTCACATTGTGACACAATGTCAGTTTAATGTGGGGAGCCCGAGCGCATACACCTGGGCTAGGAACAAAAATTCCCTAAGTCCCTGCAACTGTCGATTGCACTGGCCTTGGTATGAGCATTGATCCCTCTCTTTTGGTGTAATGAGAGGACATGGTCTTGGGCAGCTGTTCCCCAGGGCTGGGCAGATCTCAGACAGTTTTCTACAAATGCGACTCTGTCCTTTGATAGAGATGCCCCTGAATGCACTCTGTTTAGAGATGCAACTGAGAAATGATAAATAAACATGTTACAAACTATTTTACAGTAATTTGTATTTACTCAACCCCACCACGAGGTCAGGTTGTTGTGACACAAGGTCAGTTTCATGTGGGGAGCCCGAATGTGTACATCCAGGCTAGGAACAAAAATTACCCACAGCCCCTACAACCTTTGGTTGTACCGGCATCGGTGTGAGCAGAAATCTCTCTCTCTGGTGCAAAGAGAGGGCATGGCCTCGGACAGCTGTTCCCCAGGGCTGGACATCTCAGTATAATTTTCATCAGTTTTGACTGTCCTTTGACAGAGCCACTCCTGAACAAACTCTGATAAATAAACATGTTACAAACTACTTGACAGTATTGTACACACTAAAAGCTCAATTATCTGTATTATATATTATCTACTTCTAGGCAATATCAATCTTCAGGTTTAACTAATTTGCATATTGATTTTAAAAAGTTTATTTCATTAATTGACTGACCTTCATTACTTTTCATTTATTTGAGGATTGTTTTGATTTTTATAGCAAAAATAGTTCTGTTTAGGAATATCATCTTATATAGTGCAGAAAAGTGTTTGAAATTTGCATTTTACTTGGACTTCAACAAGTTGCCATCTATTTGTAAAACTTTCCTTAACTATAATAAGCCAATTTATGATTGAAATGTTAACTTAAAATTTTTGTTTTAAAGATTTCAAGTAGTGAATATATGTTATATTGTGAAGTGATAGCAAGTGGGCAAAGCCTGCTAGTATATATATTTATATATATATATATATATATATATATATGAAGAAATATAGTTTTAAGATGTGCTATATTTATGGGATAAAGTGCTCAATATCAGAGATAGAGCGTATGTAAATATAAATATAAAAGTGAACATAGAAGTCAACACTTAGAGGCGACAGTCTGTTTCATGCTATATGCAATCGTCAGGCCATGAGTGCTGCTATTTTTCTCGGTTATTTATATATATGGGTCAGTGGTGCATTGTGGGTAGTCTATTTTGACGGTTATTTCACCGGAAGTTGTTTATTTATTTGGGTTAAATTATTTTGCTTGTTTTTATTTATTTTTATTTTATTTTTATTTCTTATCTTATTGATTGTTTGTTTTTTTTTGTTTTTAATCAGTGTTTTTATTAACGTAGTAAAAATTTGTTTATATCACTAGTTTAATAGTTTTCTTTTGGTTTGGGAAAATAAAGTTATTTATTCAATTTTGTGGTTGATTGTTGTAGTTTATTCTAACTATTATTTTGGCGGGAACAGTTTTTAATTTGTTCATTACTTCATGTATTTATTTGGATTGATTATCGGGATCGGTTTGTTAGTTTATTTATTTATTTGGATGAATTTAGATCAATTTATTTTACTAGTTATTATTTATTTGTTATACTGTATATTTTCTCTTTTCAGTTTTCAATTTTTAAGTAATGTAGTATTTTTTTTTTTATCGTTATATAACAGATATAGCTATTTTTTCGTCCGATTTTTGGTTTGATTCCTATAGTCTAACTAATACTTTGGTCATAATGGTTTGCTAATTTGTTTATTATTTACTTTATTTATTTGGGTTCATTGATTTTCTTTCTTATTTTTTATTCTATTTTGTTCCCGCCAAAATAATAGAATAAACTACAACAATCAACCACAAAATTGAATAAATAGCTTTATCTTCCCAAACTAAAACAAAACTATTAAATAAGGGATATAGGCAAATTTTTACTACATTAATAAAAAAAAACTGATTTAAAAAAATAAATAAATAAAAAATATCAATAAGAAATAAAAATAAAAATAAAAATAAAATAAAAATGAATAAAAACAAGCAAAATAATTTAAACTTTATTTATTTTTATTTTTTATCTTATTGATATTTAAATAAATGACTTCCAGTGAAATAACCACCAAAATAGACTACCCACAATGCACCACTGACCTGTATATATAAATAACCGAGAAAAATAACAGCTCTCATGGCCTGACGATTGCATCTAGCATGAAACAGACTGTCGCCTCTAAGTGTTGACATCTATGTTCATTTTCATATATATATATATATATAATCCACGTGTGCCTTTAATTTTGTTAAAGTTCCTACCAAATTTTGGGGCCACGATTAATCTAAATGGGTTTCCAACTAAATATTAACTTCAGCTCCTTTTGGAAGACTTCAACGGATGTCTGATTATTATGACAGTGCCGTTATCAGAGAACTAAGATAAAACTTGATCAGTTCATGACATGTCTGAAGGCAGAAATGGAGAACAAATTTCAAATCTAATAAACAATCATTTTAGAGCTGATAAGAAGAGCTTCTTTCAAACTAAAAGATTTTCGTTCAGACTTCAAAGGATTCAGCTGAAAATATCCAGAAAGATTGCTATAGTTTAAAAAAAGTAACTGTCTTAGATTTATGGATAAATAAGAAAGACTCTAAAAAAAAACAAAAAAAAAACAGTTTATCTGATCTGACTAACTTTTGTATAAAGAACACTGTCCACCAGTAGAGCCAGAGTCAAGTCCATTCCTTCACCTCTTCAAGCCATAGACACGTCTCATATACATCATATACACAAGGAAATAAAAATATAGTAGAAACTTCTAGACGATATTATATTTACACTAATTAATATAATCTGACAATTAATCTAAGCAAGTTTCCACCTAAATATTAACTTCAACTTCCCTTCAGTAGATTTAAGTAGATGTCTGATTATGATATAAATGCAGTTATTAGAATAGCAAGATCAAATTTGATGACTTCAAGGCTAGCCTAAAGGTAGAAACAAAGAACATGGACAATTAAAAGGTCATAGTACAGACACAAAAGAAAAATTGAATAATTTCTTAATTGCACAAAATGTAAGCGCAGTGTAATAACTTGAAGAAAATCCAAATTCAAATCATCTAATCAACAATTATTTTGAAGCCAATAAAAATGTCTTTTTTTAAAAGGATTTAGTTGACAGCATCCGGTTACAGTTTGAAAAGAATCTCCCTACCTTTCATAGATTTATGAAACAATCAGAGAAACTCTCAAAAAAACAGCTTATCTGATCCAACTAAACTTTATATAAGGTCCAACAGCAGAGCCAGAGTTGAGTCTGTTTCTCACCAAACTGTAGATACACATACACATGCAAACATCATTTTGCATTACATATCCGTTTCTTCCACTGAATCTGAGAATGTAAGCTGTCAGTACTACCATAGCCTGGGATTGAACTCTCAACTGCCAGGGAGCCAGACCAATTAACAGATATGAAATATCTTCTAAGCATGAAAAGTGATATGAGAACGATCCACTCTGTGGATTGAACGAAGAGGGTGGTTCAAATTTCGAAAAGGCTACTGGTTGAAATAGACACACAAAGAAAGACGGTACGAGAACTGAAATATTGTGGTTAAAATAGCATCTACCCATGTTTTATTGTTGAGGCAGGATCAGGATTAATCTCACTCAAAGCAAGGTGGGTTATGCCTGACAAGGGATTTGTCATAAAGATTTGAAGAAAAATTTTACAAAAGCTACACCAGACACCCAACTCAGACACTCATGGTAGTCCAAGTACATCAAGTGTTTTTATCCAGACACCATCTCTGGGAAGGTTGCCATTCAAGGCCACAGGCACTATCCTATATACAAGATGCGATGGGTAAATTATCGCATTTTCATATTTTTCATTTTTCACATACACGTTGTTTGTTTTAGATTTTGCTGCTTGAATGATATAGCAGGGTCAGTTGAGCACCATGTGTGAATAAAAGAGTACCTTGACACAATTCACTCTGCCAGAAATTTGGAAACAGCATGCTGTACTGCTTGGCATTCGCACCAGAGGATCCAATATGAACATTTCAAAGTGTTTGGGTGTCAATCTGAGGCCAGTGCAGAGGATTCAGAGAGAGTTGCAGGAGTCTAATAGTGATGACGAGGGTATTCTCATTCTCAAACTCATTCTGATGAAAAAAGAAATCTCAAATTTGTTGGTTAGAACCTCAGACTCAACATGGAGGCCTACATCAAGTGTCTTGAGGGGGTAGTGTTGCTCTGGGTTGCTGGAAAACCCTATGTTTGGCAACAGGACACTGCACCATGTCACACAAGCAGGAGAATCCAGTTATGGCTGTCATACAATTTCTGCAACCACATCACCCCTTACATATGATCACCTAACACCCCAGACTGCAACCCCCTTGATTATTATCTGTGGGGTGCAGTTGAATAAGAGACTAACAAAGCTCCTTGTAGCACAAAAGATGAACTGAAGGCAAGGATTATGGCAGCATTCAGAAACTTAAACAAGAAGACTGTCTAGAAGAGTTGCAGGAGATTCTGAAGTCGTCTAGAGGCCATGGTTGAAGCCATGGTTGAAGCCAATGGTGATTTATTGAATAAATTTACTCTTTAGTATTTCAAGATATCATGAGAAATTGTATAAAAAACTAAATAAAAACACCTTGTGTGTCATATTCAATGAAATGTTGCATATATATATATATAAATGGAATAAATCCTAAAAAGCTAGGAACAACCTACCTAGGTTTCACCTAAACAGATCTTCAGGGTAAGCTGGCTAAAGAGGAAATGACATGAAATAGTATTTACTGATAAAAACCACCGAAAACTAATTAGCATAAAATCTTGTGACAGAAGATAGAGAAAAAAATACCCCCCCCCCCTCCCCAAATCCTCTATTCCGATAACCAGGATTTCCTATGCCTACACCTATTTTAATACCAGTATTTATTGATGAAAACCACTGAAAACTAATTAGCATAAAACCTTGTGACAGAAGAAGATAGAGAAAAAAAAAAACAACGAAAAAAATCCCCGAGAGCCTCTATTTTTTAACCTTTATTTTTCTTTTTTCTATTTTAACATAGACCGGACTTTTAATTGGTTAATCCAGACATGCCCACAAGTATATGTTTTAATTCTGACATTAGGCTCCCCAACTTTTACTTTCAAAAGAGGTAATGATTTGTTTTCAAATTTCCCAAATAAATCATTCGAATTAAATGCTATCTACCATTGCACAATGAGGAATGATTATAGTTCCAAAACATGAAAGTTTTTGTGTAGCAATGTAAAATGTTTTTATTGTAATCTATTATCATAAAAATATTTTAATAATATTATATATATATATATATATATATATATATAGAGAGAGAGAGAGAGAGAGAGAAATAAATTCAACCACAATTTTGATTTTTTTAATGCTACATTCATAAAAAAAAAAGAAAATAATTCACTCAAAAAAAAATCCTCGAGAGTGCTGCCATTGAATATTATTCAAATATTAATCCATGCTCAGGTTTTCCCAATATCGCCTTTCCTAACAGAATCCCTACTCTTCCAAGCCAACGTACACAACAAATATATCATCAAAAGAAAATGGTTGAATCCATCAACACAACAATACAAACAATATTTTTACACGTAAAAATATTCTCTTCAAACAAAGTGACGTAATTTTTCACTTGACCATATAAATATACAATAGTATTTCTAAATTCTTCGAGTTGCTAATGACATTTTGTTTGTTGTTTATAGATACTTTGTTTCAATAAATTCATTTCATTATTTATTGGATGAAACACATCAGCTAAGACAACAGTTTCTTATTGTCGTTCTCCTTAATAATACATATATATATTTATTCTGACAGAGTTTTACCAAATGCACTTTCAAATGTACTAGTTTTGCCACAGTAACTGTACCACCTGATGTACCCAGGATCTTCCAACAGACGACTATTTTATTTATGTGATCACAAATTTATAATCTCACATTTCTTCATTCTCTACTTTGCAAAATTTTTGTCACATTTTGCCCTTTTTTTTTTAAATATTGTCTTCGAAATTAATATGAAATTGAATAAAAACCAAAGAGATTTTCTATCTTGAAATTTAAATTAAAGGAATTTTTTTTAAATGTATAAATTTAAATAAAAATTTCAATTTTAATGAAATCTAAACAAAAAACAAAATAAATAAACAAACATAATTTTCCAGAAGGTGTAAAATGTAAAATAGAAAATTTAACCATTAATGTAAGCATTTAAAAAAAATGAATAAATTTAAATAGTTTATCAACAGAATTTTATGAAAAAATAATTTTATAAATTATATTTGTAATATTGGTCATAAAATGGAGGGACACAATTTGAAATTTATACAAAAGATAAATTATTTACATACATATGCATATTTTACAGTTACATAGGAGAGGTGCTGAAAAGAAGAATCCTTTGTTCAGATTTTCAGGATTGGACCAGGCCAGGAACTTTTCAGCACCCTTTCATGAACACACACACACACACACTTTCTTTCACATTTTGCAGTGTGAATAAAATGGAAGTGGACCGTTTTGCAAATGGCTAGAAACATTATACATATATATATATATATATATATATATATATATATATATACACACACACCCAAGTATACGATTGGTGTATACGGAATAAATTCAAATAATCAAAAATGCTGTATTTACATTAGTCGGACTATTGTCCTCATCTTTGTCACCATATTTGTCACAACGTTTCGCCCGTTGTACGCTCCGACCTTCTTCAGGTGGTTGGAATTTCGAACCAAACCCTTTATTTCGATCACTGGGGTAGACTGTTCTAGTTCCACGAGCCATGTTTGATGGATGTCAGTTATCAGTTATCTCCTGGTAATTTTCCCTCTGAAAGTTCTCCACTGCCTGAACCGGGTATTGAACTCACACTCTTTGGATCTGTCACTGGATCTAACCAATGCCTTTATCCACCGTACCATGTGTCCTTGAGGACATCTGGGTATGAATTGCTGAGAATTATAAACCTAATTTTTCAGCAGCCATTTTTTACCAGTACTCATATTGCCATTTTGCTGTTATTATTGCATGTTTTTACCAGATCTCATATTGCAACTTTTTTTTTTTTTTTTTTTTTTGTTATCATTGCTTTTCTCTGGCACTCCTTATTACTGGTTCCCATATTGTATTTATTTCTATGCTTGGCCGACTCAGGAGATTTTTGTGGCCTAGCATATGTGCTGATTCCTTAAGTTTACAAATTTTCCAATGGTGTTCCCTGTCTATGATCTCAACCTGATCCCACAGGGGACGGTGATCTCCCTTCTCTCTCCATATGTGGTCAGCCATGCCTGATTTTTCTACTTCCCCTCGCGTTACAGCTTTCTGGTGTTCTTGAAGCCTTACCTTGAGGGGGCGGCCTGTTTCTCCTTTATATTCCTTTCCGCAGCTGCACGGGATAGCGTACACACAGTCTTTAGTCCTGTTCTCCTCAATGGGGGGTCTCACTTGAGAGAGATATCTGCGAAGTGTTGTCATGCTTTTGAAGGTTGTCCTGATGTTATATGGACCGCAGATCCTTTGTATCTTCTCTGATAACCCCTTCATATAAGGCAGGCAGACCGTTTTCTGAGTGTTGTTGTCCTCCTCCTCCTCCTCTTGTACCCGCCTATCCCAGTTTTGGGGAGCTGCTGCCATGTACCCAGGGTAGTTGTTACGTTGTAGGGTACTACTTATACTGACCAATTCCTTATCTAACGTCTCTGGGTCGCCACTTATGACTTTTGCTCGGTGTTGTAAGCAACGGACGATCCCTTTCTTTACGCTGTATGGATGGTGGGAGTTGAAATTGAGGTACTGTCCGGTGAATGTTGGTTTACGGTATATGGATGTCTTGAACCCATGCTCTGTTTGAGATATTAGTACATCCAGGAATGGGAGTGTGTTGTTACTCTCTTTCTCCATTGTGAACTGTATCGATGGTCTTATTGAGTTCACATGGTCCAGTAGAACCTGGACATCTTCCTGGTGTGGCCAGAGTATGAAGGTGTCATCTACGTACCTTAACCATATAGTTGGCTTTAGAGATATGGATTCTAATGCCATTTCTTCAAAGTATTCCATGTATATATTCACCATTGCTGGTGATAATGGCGAGCCCATTGCTAAGCCCTCATCCTGTCGATATATGTGTGATCCCATTCCGAAGTGTGTTGTTTGTGTACAGAAAGTCAACATCTCCATCAGATTATCTATTGGAATACTGGTCCATTCTTCTAGGGAAGAGTCAGAGGTCAATCTATCTCTGACTACCAAGAGTGCCTCCTCCGTGGGTACTTTGGTGAACAAACTCACCACATCCAAGCTCACCATCTGGTTGGATAGGATGGGAGCATCTTTGATTATTTCCACGAAGTGGGCTGAGTTTCGGACATATGAAGGAGACTTTCCGAACAATGGGTCAATTATATCTATAAGGAAGCGACTCAGAGGACGGCACACCGAGCCTTGGCAACTAACAATCGGCCTGAGCGGAATACCATCTTTGTGAATCTTAGGGAGACCGTATATGTGAAATACTATTCTTAAAAGAGGGCTCAATACAGAGTAGAGATCACTTGATAAGACACCAGAAGTGTTGAAACAAAATGGCTATTTTTGTAGTGATTTTAATTTTCGAATAAATTATATATATATATATATATATATATATACAGACACACATTTTTTATTGCATACAGCTCTACTTTTGTATTGAGCCCTGTTTTAAATTAGTGTTGCGAATGTTGGAATTTATATTCGATTCATTCTCATTTCATGTGTATATATATATATATATATATATATATATATATATATATATATATAACAGTTTTTAAAGTATGCCATATTCAAGGGAGAAAAATACTCACTATTAGGAACAGAGCATATATAAATATAAGTAACACTGTGGGTTACCCCATTTGGCTTTGCCAAAAATGCTCATGAGTGTGTACTCTTTACTTCTATAGAAAGGCAAGCATATTTTCTCTCTTTTTGACTCTTGCTTCCAGATGTAACTGAATGTAGAATAAGAACACTGCCGATGGGGCGTGTTTGCTTCCTTGGTCCTCTGTAGACATTTAAACTCTGTGTCTATCACATATACTTATATCACACATAAACACACACACACACATTCTCATAACTTGTTTCAATATCTTTTCCTTTTATTTCAGTTGTATGCATATGAAATTACTTTTGTTAAGTAATGTATATAATTGATGTTTTTTTTAAATTCATTGTTTTGTGGTTTTCATTTATTAATTCAGATTTTTAATGTTTTCTCATCATGCTCGCACTTAGTAAAAAGGCCAACAAATATACAATATCACAAGTCTTATTATCAATATTCAATATTTTTGTTGTGTTTTTTTTAATCTCAAATTTCTTTCCTTTTTTTCCCTGTGAGTTGTCCCACTTGGTTTAGTCAGAAATGCTAATTAGGGTGTGCCCTTTAAGTCTATGCAAAGGCAAACATATTCTTTCTCTTTCTCTTTTTAACTCTTGCTTCCAGATGTAGTTACATGTGGGTAATGTCCCCCCCCACTGGGAAACGTTCATTTTCATAGTCCTCTTTTCATTGAGCTCTCACATATACACACACCTGTATCAAAAACGCTTGTTTTACACACAATCAGGCACATGAAGCACACATACACACACACGCACACACACACATGAAGCATGCACACACACACATGAAGCATGCACACGAGCACACACATGAAGCACGTGCGCACACACATGAAGAACACACATGTGAAGTGTGCGCGCACACACACAGACACACGATGCATGCACACACACACACACACACACACACACATGGGAAGCACACACATACACACACGGAAAGCACACACACAATTACATGTAGCATACACACACTCACACATGTGAACCACATACACCAAGCGCATACACACACAAACATGAATATCAAGCACACGCTCACACACATCAAGTGCACACACACGCACACACAATCAAGTGCATACACACACTCCAGGCACATATATACACTCACACATCACACACATACACATCAAGCACACACACACACACACATCAAGCCCATTCTTATATCTAGTTTCTAATGTCTTTTCCTTTCAATTGCATGCACATGCTTTTGTTAATAAATGCATATAATTGCCATTAATTCTTAAATATTAAAAAAGAAAAGTGTACTGAGCTGCTACATGATATCTATACAGCAGTGAATGTTGGATGGTCTCCTCAAAGATGAAGAGGGGACTCTAGGCAATGGAGGTATGGTTCTACAGAATGATGCTAAGGATATCATAGAACGAGCATGTGAGCAACAATGAGGTCTTGGAGAGGATGCAAACAAGGAGAAAGAGGCAGATAAAATTTCTGAGACACGTGATGAGAAAGGAGGGCCTGGAGTTGGCAAAAACACAAAATGTGTCGAGAGCCATAAGGGATAGGGGAAAGTAGAGGGCCATTATCGCTTACATCCTGAAAGGACAGGGCACAGAAAAAGAAAGAAGAAATTATTTATCAAAAGTCTAAAGGAGGAGGAAAATCAAAATAAAAACAGATTCTGTCAAAGGCACAGAAGTTGCATCTCCTAAGTAATGTGTGGAAAAGTAAATAAATAAAAACAGAAGAGTTAAAAAATGAGAATTCCTAGGAGCCATATTGTAAGCATTTACATCTTGGCTTCACCGAAAACATCCTTTAGGTAGCGTTATTTAAATCTATAAAAAGGTAAGCATATTCTCTCTTTTTCCTTTTGCTTTCAGATGTAGTCAAACACAGATAAAGAACACTGTTGCTGGGGCATGTTCGCTTCCTTGGTCCTCTGTTGACTGAACTCCTTCACACACGTGTATCACACATGCTTGTTTCAAACACGCAAACAAGTAAACTCTTATAGATAGTTTTACTGTCTTTTCTTTTGATTTCAATTGATTACACATAAAATTACTTTTTTTAATACATGCATAGATTTGTCATTTGTTTAAAGTCTTTGTTATATGATTTATTTTTTCCCAGACTCACATGAGTCCACTAATATAGATTATATGACAAATGTTCCAGAAGCCAATAAATCATCAATAGTGTAAAATCCTACAAAAAAGTGGTGACTTATTTTTACCTGAACATCATAGAATCCAGCAACAACACTTTGTTTTATGCTATCCGTATATATTTTACCATTTCACCCCAATCAAGGCAATAATTCCACTAAGATTCAAGGGGTTACTGAGTGTTAGAGAATATGAAGAAAAAATAATATCAAGAGGAGAGAACAATAAAAGAACAAAAATTAAGACCAAAGACGATAATGACGAACATTGCACTTAAAATGTTTTTTTTTTCAAAATGTTTACTTTCAGCTGAGATTGAGTGACAGTAGAGGACTGGCCAGAATGTCCACATGTCATCAAGCATATGGGTACCTGATGGACTGAGGCCCCTTATATCAAATAAAAATGCAATGATGAAATAAACACAGATAATTGTTTTAGCAATAAAAAGGAATAAGAACTTTATAAAGTCATCTGCACATTATCAGTTACTCAAGTCCAATGTAAGTGGACATTTTCAAAACTAAAGATTACAAAGATAAGATTAAGAAATTCGCTGGAGAAAAATGAAATCATAAATGTTGTTATCCATTGAAAAGGATGTTAGATGAATTGGATGCAGAAGCAATTATTGGCAGATTTGAACAATCATCAAGTGAACACAAACAATTGATCTGAATACAGTGGACTGTGTGTAATGCTCTATCCTGCTTTTAAACTATCTGTTAATGTGCTAAGTGTACAATGAACTACTTAAAAATATCAACCAATTAAAATTAAAATAATGAATGAAAAATTAAATAATAACATTCATTTCTTTGAAGATTTGTCAAGTGTGCAATTCTTATAGAAAAAAAGGTTTCTTTTTTTTCAGGACCAGTATTAGCTTCCGCCTGACACTGACAGATAACAATTATCTGGTTGAGTATCAACTTGCTTGATGGCAAGTGAACTCCTGATGAAGTGCCCCACCCCTATATCAAATAAAAATGCAATAAACAGACAACTATGTTATCTGTATATATTTTACCATTTCACCCCAAGCAAGGCAATAATGCCACTAAGACTCAAGGGGTTACTGAGTGTTAGAGAATATGATGAAAAAAGAATATCAAGGGGAGAGAACAATAAAAGAACAAGAATTAAGACAACAGAGGATAATGACTAACATTTCACTTAAAATTTTAATTCAGCATTCAAAATGTTTACTTTCAGTTGAGATTGAGTACCAGTGGCAGACTGGCCAGAGTGTCCACTTGCCATCAAGCAAGTTGGCACCTGATGGAGCGAGCCTCTATATCAAATATCAATGCAATGAAGAAATAAACACAGACAACTGTTTTAGCAATAAAAAGGAATAAGAACTTTATAAAGTCATCTGCACGCTATCAGTTACACAAATCCAAGAACATTTCCAAAGGTAAAGGTCATAAAAGCAAGATTAAGAAATTCACTGGTGAATTTGGAATCAAACGTATTGCTATCCATTGAAAAGGATGTTTGATGAATTGGATGCAGAAGCAATTTATAGCTGATTTACACAATCATCTAGCGAACACAAACAATTGTACAGTATTTACATTAGTCGGACTATCGTCCTCATCTTTGTCGCCATATTTGTCACAACGTTTTGGCCGTTGTACGCTCCGGCCTTCTTCAGGTGGTTGGAATTTCGAACTGAACCCTTTATTTCGATCACTGGGGTAGACTGTTCTAGTTCCACGTGCCATGTTTGATGGATGCCAGTTATCAGTTAATCCTGCGAATTTTCCCTCTGAAAGTTCTCCACTGCCTTAACTGGGTATTGAACTCACACTCTTGAGTGTGAGTTCAATACCCAGTTAAGGCCGTGGAGAAATTCGCAGGAGATAACTGATAACTGACATCCATCAAACATGGCTCGTGGAACTAGAACAGTCTACCCCAGTGATCGAAATAAAGGGTTCAGTTCGAAATTCCAACCACCTGAAGAAGGCCGGAGCGTACAACAGCTGAAACGTTGTGACAAATATGGTGACAAAGATGAGGACAATAGTCCGACTAATGTAAATACTGAACATAATACCTCATCTCAGAAATATAGACAGACAAACAATTGTTCTTAATAAAGTGGACTGAAATGCTCCAATGTGCTTTTGAACTATCTGTTAATGTGTAAGTTGCACAGTAAACTATTTAAAAATAACAGCCAGTTACTTAAAATTAAAAAATAAATAAAAATACTTATATTGTATTTACATTTGGTATCTACTGCCAGTAATATGTACAGTACGTGTACACTGTAATTACTAAGAAATGCACATTTTTCCACAAAAATTTTAATTGTATCTTTTTTTTCCCCTAATTTAATTTATTCATTATGGTAATTAAATTATAGCATTGTAGTTGTGGATGGGCCCCCTTTGTCTTCTGGCAACCAATATTTTTAGACCGAGTTTGGTGAAAAGTGTAAACATAAAAATTAACACTGCATGATGACTGTCAGTTTCACACCTTAAATGATCTTCATGGTCTGAAATGAACCTGGTCTTGTGAATAGAGGAAAAAACAGTAGAATACTAAGGACATTGGCTGAACGCATGAAAACAACATAACTAATACCTTTAAGTATACATCACAAACAGTAATGTGTAAGAATTTTTGGTGCTACTAGTGTATGATATCTACCGAGGCATTTGCGACCTATCATCAATGACGATGCACTCATTATTGCTGGAAAATGCTCAGGAAAAACAATGACCTGTTTACTGTTTTTTTTTAAATGACATCAGTTCAGTTTACAAACATTAAAATCACTATTTGATTATTTTTTTGTATAAAAAATTGTCAGTGATTTTGAACACATAACAAGTTCACTGTTTAACCCTAACATATTTCATACTTCCAAAAGTTGGTAAATATCATACCATAGTAGAAAATGGACAGTAGATATCATACAATAGTAGCACCAAATTTTTTAATCATTTCACCCCAAGCATGGCAATAAAGTGACTAAGACACAAGGGGCTACTAAGTGCTGGAGAATATGAGAAACAAAAAAAAACACTATTAAGGAGAGAGAACAAAAAAAGAACAGGAATTAAGAAGGCAGAAGATAATAACTAACATTGCGTTTATATTTTTGTAATGTACAGCAATAGTGGTTGAGGTTGTAGGAAACACCTAACCAATTGTTCCCCCAACAACTATGGGGGTAATAAGCAGAGAGGGGGAAAGAGATGGAAGATAACAAAAATAACACTGCCTCAGAAACTACAGCAATTTCAGGAACAAAATGCCCACAGGACTGAGTTTACTTGACGCTGTGTCTTCCCAACTGCTGGTTTTCCCATTCGTTTTATTGTATGAAGCATCTTACAAAGACCTGGATCTTAACCAGTGACAAAGAGGCCTGTCTCTAGACATGCCAAGCTGTCCCGCTAGTAATGGGAAAACCCATTAATCTGTTGTTAATTCTCAATATTACATTTTAATGGGAGTCTATTATGAAGTGGTGAAAACTAAATGGGAAATTTGGCATAAAACCAGTGTAAAAAAAAGTTTTAAAAATTGGAAGATCCGAATTGGCAATCCTAGCATACTCCATCCCAAGATCATTCAGTCTCAAAGTTAACTGTTTCCACTTCCAAGGTTGGCATCACCAAACCTTTCTTGACTCAATATTCATTCAAGAATTCCACTAGATGAATTTGTCAGTCTTAATGTACATTGGTGTCATTGAAATGAAAACTTTTGATTGTTACTTTTTGTAATTTTCTTCTGTGTAGTGTATATTATATATATATATATATATATAGCTTGCCACTCGTATTCAAGGATACCCGTCTACTAGGAGTTTCTAGCCAATTCTTATTGCAGACACCCGATCAGGCACATTTATATTTGTTCAACACCAACATAGCTCACATGTGAGTTATACTGCAACTATGCTGGGCAGACCATAGTTACAGTTTATTGGAGAGAGCGTGTTATCTAGCATGATCAACAATCTGAACAAGGCCAGCGCTCTTAAACCCTCAGTCACGATGACTTGTGACTTCCTGCTAGTACAACCACTGATGGCTCCCCAAGAGTTCCATCTACCCAATTTCACTGAAAAGGCTTGGGTCAACCCATGGCATGGTTTTCAGGCACTTTCCAAATGTGCCACACTCTGAGATTTCCCCATCCAGACTGATAACCGAATAACTTAATAGTGGTGCTGTCATGAACTTTTTGTGATATGTGTTGCTAGTGGCAAGGTCTCTTCATACTGAGGGTACTCTGTTGGCAGTTTTCTGGGTGATGTTCCTGATTGGTAGTTAAGAGCCTGGACTCTTGTATAGCATTTAGAGAGTCTGCTCTGAGCAGCAGTTGCATAATAGGGTTCTTGCAGTGCCATGTCACACATGGAAGGGTGTCCCTGCAAGCAACCCAGTGGGTAACACTAACTATATTTGTGTTGGGTGACTTTAATGCCCACCATGCCAGGTAGCTTAAACATCCTGTTACTGGCATCCAAGTCCTGAACTTCTCAATTACTCAATGCTTTCATTCCAGCAAGGAAATGCCAAGTTAAACTGTGTTCATCGCCTTGGTTCTCACCTGCATGCTCGGCTGCTATAGCCCAAAGCAATCACTTCTTCTGGCTGTACCAGAGCAACACATCCAATTACAATAGATATCTCTTTGTCTCTGCTCATAATGAGTGCAAGTGTGTCCTCAAAGAAGTGAAGTTAAAACAGTATATAGCATCTCACAAGTCCGGTTCTAGAGATTATTGACAACTATGCAAGAGTGTGCTGAACAACAGTAAATTCTCAATCCCTCCTCTATTCAATCAATTCAAAGTCCTGACATCTATAAGATTCAATGCTTTGCTCGGAAATTCTCTTCAAACTCAACACTCAACTCATCAGGTATCCACACCTGATTTCCTGCAAGTTCTACTCAGTGATATGTGCATAACCCTGTCACTGGTCTCAGACATCATTTCTAAATTAGACACCCATAAGGCAAGTGTAGGTGAGGGGATCCCAGCCGTCATCCTAAAGAACGGCGCTCCCGAGCTGGCTTCAGTTCTCGCCAAACTCTACAAGTAGTGCTACGCGGCTTCCTACTTCTCGGCTTGTCCTCCGCTGTAGTTCCTGTTTTTAAGAACTCTGGAGAACCTTCTTATCACTCTATACATCTACTACTGCTTTTCGGAAAAGTATTTGAGGCTTCAATCAATGCTGTAGTGGTTAAGCATCTTACCACTGACAAACAATATGGCTTCTGTTTTGTCAGGTCTACTGCTGATGTGTTAATGGACATCACTGAATATGTATATCAAGTTCTTGATAATAACAGCAAAGCTCAAGTTGTGTCTCTAGATATCTTGAAGTTGTTTGACAGGGTATGGCATATTGGTCTTCTATATAAGCTCCAGGGCTACAGTATTACAGGATGATTGTTTGATTTAATCCAATCATTCCTATCAAATTGGGAAATAAAGGTCATTTTGAATGAGCTTGCTTCACACAAACATGGATGTCCCCCCAGTTCTATCCTGGGTCCTATGCTGTTTCTGATCTTCATCAATGATCTTCCTGATACCATCAGTTCCCAAGTAGGCATTTATGCAAATGACACTACCATTTACTCCTGTTTCAATAGCAAATCTATCAGAGCTGACTAAGTTAACCTGGCCACTGCTCTTGAAAAGGACCTCCAATCAGGGGATATCTGGGGCAAGAGATGGCTTGCAAATTTTAATTCCTACCAAACAAAACTACTCTCATTTAACCACCAAAGAGAAATTTTCCTGTCTGCCATCATCATGGCTTATGCTAGACTCCTGGATGGTGTTCTTGGGGTCCAAGTCAGCTTTTTTTTCTCCGAACACGGCAAGTTGAGTTGATGCCAAAAAGCTCAATTTTAGTTTCATCTGACCACAGCACTTTCTCCCAACCATCCTCTGAATCATCCAGGTGTTCATTTGCAAACTTCTGACAGGGCTGTACATGTGCCTTCTTGAGTAGGGGTATCTTGTGAGCACTACATGATTTCAGTCCACTATGACATAGTGTGTTACTAATGGTCATCTTGGTGACTGTGGTCCCAGCTGCCTTGAGATCATCAACAAGCTCTTGCCGCATAGATCTGGGTTGTTTCCTTACCTTTCTCATCATCAGGTTCCCTCCACATTGGGAGATCTTGCATGGAGCTCCAGACCAAGTGAAATTGATAGTCAGTTGGTGTTTCTTCCATTTTCTTATTAGAGAGATTAGATTCTGATTCAATGAAGGATTATGTGAGTTAGTGTCTTTTATACAGGTAATGAGTACTTGATTAGGAGTAATAATTGAGTAATAGGACTAGTCTATATGCCTCCTGGTCACATAACCGGTCTCTGGGGCCTGAATCATTGCTGGTTGGTAGGGGGTGAAATAGTTATTTTTTCAATAAAAAAACAATAAATGTTCAAAAATTAACATAATGTGATTTTATAGAATTTTTTTTTTACATTCTATCTCTCAATTTCATGATGGACCTACCCTGAAAATTATAAACTGTTCCTATTTTTGTAAGGTGGCAAACTCAGAAAATCAACAGGGAATGAAATACTTATTTTCCTCACTGTAACTGATGTTGACAGGTCATATACACACGTGATCTGGGGCCTCATTTGCATCTGTACTGATGTGCATTCATCACAATTTTTGAAGAGCAAAGTTGACTGACAAACAAGAAGCTGGAAGAGAGTTCCGGAAGTGTGAAGTGAAATAGAAGAAACTGTTAGCATAGAACTTACGGTTACATCTGGCCATTTCAACTGTAAAATGATGAGACCTAACTGCCAATCTAGTACAGTGCTTAAATTCTTAACGTTTAGGTGACACAAAGCAAAATTTATCCAAACAATTACCATGAAAATATTTATAGAAAAGGCACAGGAAAGTTACATTACATGAGTGTAAAACGTGACTGAAGGTGAGATGCCAGGCCAGGACCAATAACATTGTAGATTCTTCTTTGGATTTTATAAAAAATCTCTAAATATATAGCAGAAACACTAAGCCAGATGTGGTA
Organism: Acanthosepion esculentum; assembly: GCA_964036315.1. Taxonomy (NCBI): domain Eukaryota; kingdom Metazoa; phylum Mollusca; class Cephalopoda; order Sepiida; family Sepiidae; genus Acanthosepion; species Acanthosepion esculentum. The sequence continues at coordinate 52,118,987 of OZ038499.1, forward strand.
GCATTATTCAAAGCATAGGTGAATGGTAGACTTATAAATATGCAAGATAGATTCAGTCAAGAAAAATTGTCTAGCACACCACAGTGAACTAATATTCCAAGAAGCAAACAAAGTAATTGATTCAATATAATCTTTCCACTTCACGTCAGTGTAAATCGCTAGTATGCAAAAAATGATTTCTCAACAGCTGTTTTATGTGATCGATGAAAAGTTATTTTAGACAGATCTGGCTTGGCTAGTTCCTTCACAGAAATAGTCAACGCACAAGATTTACAAGACAAAAGCAGGGAGGTGGAGTAATGTTTTGTGTTAGTATTGTAGGCAGTAAAATTATGGATTCCTTTAGAGCTGATCACAGGGACAAGATAAATTCAAAGAATTATTCAAAGTTCTTGGACAAGATTATTTTTGAGAATTGCAAAGGAATGTTTAAGCTTAAAATAATATTCAGGCAAGATAATGCTATTTCACATTCTGCAAAGCTGACTATCTTCACATATCCATAAAAATTGTAAATAATGTTAAAACAGGACAAAAGTTAACAAAATCAATGCTTTAAAGACTGAAGGTCATAAAATGTCAAAGAGGTCATATTAATATTCAATTAAATAAGATAATTTATTCAGATATATTCGATATTGTGTTAATCAAATAGAAATATAGATGTATGTTGCATTTTGTGCGCCTAATAAAACCTAACACAATATTTTATATTATCAATATTTTTAACACTCCTACTGCTGTTGACATAAATATACATCCTAACACAACTTACACTACTTGTTGTCAACATATATGTTTTCAAGATGTATTTGTAAGTCTTTATGAAAATTCTATTAACTGCTGTTGACATAAATATACATCCTAACACAACTTACACTACTTGCTGTCAACATATATGTTTTCAAGATGTATTTGTAAGTCTTTATGAAAATTCTATTAACTGCTGTTGACATAAATATACAACTTACACTACTTGCTGTCAACATATATGTTTTCAAGATGTATTTGTAAGTCTTTATGAAAATTCTATTAACTGCTGTTGACATAAATATACAACTTACACTACTTGCTGTCAACATATATGTTTTCAAGATGTATTTGTAAGTCTTTATGAAAAGTCTATTAACTGCTGTTGACATAAATATACATCCTAATACAACGTACACTACTTGTTGTCAAAATATATGTTTTCAAGATGTATTTGTAAGTCTTTATGAAAATTCTATTAACTGCTGTTGACATAAATATACATCCTAACACAACGTACACTACTTGGTGTCAACATATATGTTTTCAAGATGTATTTGTAAGTCTTTATGAAAATTCTATTAACTGCTGTTGACATAAATATACATCCTAACACAACGTACACTACTTGGTGTCAACATATATGTTTTCAAGATGTATTTGTAAGTCTTTATGAAAATTCTATTAACTGCTGTTGCAAACACTCATCAGCAGGCAATTGTCCTTCAATAGCCAAGCTGATGAAAGCATTAATTTTTGAATTTGTTAATATACTTATTCTGAGTTCAATCCCTGAGCTGGGCAGTGTACTCTGACTCAGTGGAAATAAAGTAAGCAATAACTACACAATAATATACTTTTTATACACAGTAATTATTAATCCTCTTCTTCTCCCCCCAGCTATGGGTAAATAGCAGGACAGACCAGGTTCTATAGCCTTGAATGGCAACTAGTCTACTGCAGAAAGAAATGGCAACCTACTGCGGGAAAAAATCTGCCTCGTCAGTTATGCATTGAAAGATACATGATCGACTAAGCGTGTATCACGTATAGCACATAACTGAGTGATATTCACTTACATGCTAATACCCTTGGGAAAGGTATGAATCCTATTCTTCTCACCACCCACCCACCCATGGTTAAATAGCAGGACAGACCAGGTTCTATAGCCTTGGATGGCAACTGGCCTACCAGAGAAAGAAATGGCAACCTACTGCTGGAAATAATCTGCCTTGTCTGTTATGTATCGAAAGATACATGATCGCCTAAGTGTGTATCATGCGTGACGCATAACTGACGGACTGAATTTTTTTTATACACTCGAGTTATTAACAGTGAAGTGTTTTCTAGTGAGATCAAATTTCATTTTGTATTATTATTTCATGATTAAAATGATCAAAGTATATTACAAAATAAGCTTTCATTCAAATATTTTATATTTCTGCCTTTCAGTTCTCTGTTATATGTTTTGAAACTATATATTTTACTGTCTCTTTGTTTTTTTTTCATTTTTCTTTTTCATGGATGCCATGGTCTTTGGAGGCATGTTTAGAGACCAAGTTAATGGTCTTTTAAGCTTCCATCATGTGAATTGCAGTAAAATTTTGAATATGTAAGAATTAAATATTACAGTGGGCACCAGAATTTTACAAATACCAAAGTGAGGCATGGTCCAAAATCGGTCGGGAACCACTGATTTAGAGTATTATGAGAAATATATTTTTATTTAAACAGATGCGCTCAAACTATAAACAAGATGTAATAGCTATAAAAAGCGAAATTTATAAATTCATAAAAACTACAGAAATTAATAAAAGCTATGATTATTATCTTTTATAAAAACTTTAAAATTTAATATAGTAATCAATAATAAAACCTCAGTACAATAAAATCCACTAACACTAATGCTGTCTACAAATTCATTTGCTCTATTGGATATAGTATCCCTGAAAATAAATAAAAAAAACTTATATAGGATATAGAAACACAACCCTTTCTTGTAAGCTCACTTGTGATCTGAAGTGGGACACACACTGCATTAACTTAAATTTGATCAGTCTGACAGCTAAGTGCCATAAATAATACATGCTTTGGTGATAATGCCTTTCTATCGATGACTGACTAGACAGAAGATTTTCTCACAGTAGGTTGCCAACCAAGGCTATAGAACCCAGTCTGTCCTGCTATTCAACCCATAGGTGGAGGGAGAAATGATGAATTCATACCTTTTCTCAAGGGTATTTTGTGTAAGAGAATCTAACAAACTCAGCTGCAATTCAAATTTAAGTAGCTGCATATGTTTGCTTAAAACAGCAGCCATGTGTATAAACAAAATGGTGAGGCTGAATTTTCTGACCACCATTTTTAGTGCAGTCTAAATAGATATTCCACAATAGAAGATAATTGATTTGATAGATTTAAACCATAACAATATGTGAGTGGTAAGTCCACTAAATTTTAATTTGCATCATAAAATATTCTTGAAGACTGTCATTTGAAATTAGAGATGTCTGTTTTTTTTCTTGGAAATGTTTCTCAGATATTTTGCCTTGAGTTGGATATTCCAAATCTGATAAAGTAAACTAACTGGAAAAAAAACTTATGTAATGTTTCAATTGTTCAAAAGGACTTCTTCAGACAATCATTTATCTGATATTATAATCTGATAAAGTAAAACTATGTTCCACTTCCATATCCAAAAAGTAGTCAATATTTTAATATTTTGTGAGCAAAGTTTTTGCAAAAAAAGGAATTTGTTAATATTTGTAAATATATACTCCTAAACTGGGCATACACCTTTATGCGAATTAATTGAAAAAAAATGAATAATTCTGTTATTATTTACTTTTTTCATATTTTTCCAATGAAACATGATCCACTGCACATGTTAGTACATCGTATGTCCATTCCATGAAGTCGTTCCTTGCAGATTGGTCACAGATTCTAAATTGGATTTAAATTCGGAGAGTTTCCAGGCCAGTCTATAGTACTTTGATTTGCTCACTGGTAAGGTTTGCCACTGTGTTTGTGCAGGATTACAATTTTTGTACGCTTACTTGGAGTAATGCTCATTGCAGACAATGGCCATAGGACAACTAATCGACAGTTGAGACAATAGTGTCAGGGTGGGATAAAGATCTGATGCAATCACGGAGAATGCAATATTTTTCAAGGTCAAACAAATTTCATCATACACCCTGAAAATAGACTCATATTGCTGCACACCACTGCAAATGACCTAATCTGAGAAAAAAATAGAAATTGATTACACCTTGTCATTCCAGTGACCAAATGGTGAAAGAAAGGAAACTAAAGCACTTGTTTCAATTAAGGGTGTAACTGGAAAATAAAACCCTTATGTAATGTTTCAATTCTTCCAAAGGACTTCCACAGACAATAATTCCTGCAATTTAATTCCCATCATTTGTCTGATATTTTCCACCAACCATCAGGTGAACAACTTATTGTGCCTTCTTGATCTCACATTTTCCACAGACACGGATTATATTGATTAAACTGCTAGGTCTGAGCACTTCTTAAACATTTTTCATTCATGACCCCATTTTTCATCATAAGATTTTCCGCAACCCCAGATATTAACCAACTACACTGAAAATACATCCGTTGTCACTGGACTAGTCTCAATTAGTGCTGCACATGCATTTTATTACCACAGCGCTTGCATGGCACATAACATTAAATATTGTACATCTGTGAAATAACACACAGAATAAAAATCAAGTGTTAATAATATTGGTTTTCAGATGGGCTGATTTTAAACTTAAACTGCTCCAATTGAACAGCAAAAATTCCCAGTAATGAAAGACCCGGTCGAAGACGGGTTATACTGCTAGTATACATATAAACTGAAATTCAGTTGTTTGAATTTAGTTTTTGCAGCCCCAGCATTTCACTTCATGACTCCATTTGGGGTTGTGTCACATTGTTTAAGAAGCACTGTACTAGACATTTATTCTTGCCCAAATATCTCTTGCATGTTTATAAATCTACCATTTTTTGACCGAGCATTGAATATTGTGCCATATCTGGATGGTGCTCCTGCTGTATATCTTGAGACTCTTGATAAAATTAAAAAAAAGGGGGGTCTGTAATATTATCAGTTCGGACAACGTGACTTTGATCCCTTTCAAATTGCCAATCATTCCGATGAGTTTTCCGCCTTTGTAATTAATCCACATGAGACTATGTCTAATAATCTAATAATCCATTAATCCACATGTGACTATGTCTATTAATCTAATAATCTATTAATCTGCATGAGACTATGTCTATTAATAATCTATTAATCCACATCAGATTATGTCTATTAATCTAATAATGTATTAATCCACATGAGACTATGTCAATTAATCTAATAATCTATTAATCTGTATATGATACTGTCTCCCCATTTTATTGTTGAAATAGCTAGATGTAACCATAAGTTTTATTCTAACAGTTTTTTTTTCTCATACTTCTCACCTGTGGAATTCTCTTCCAGCTTCTTGCTTTCTTATCACCTACAATCTTCAAAAGTATAAATGCAACATTAATCGCCATCTTCCTGAATCCTGTTCTTTTATTGTCCTTTGTCCTCAGTAATGTTCTCAGATTTTCTCAGTAACCATTTGCATCTCAGTGGGTTTGTTTTGGAAGAAACAATTTTTAAAAAAAATAGATTTTATTTATCATATTCTCTCAAATAGATATCAGTAAATTTTCAGGTTTTCTTATTCTTGTAGGTCTGCCAATCTGTCAGGTTATTATCTTGCTAAAAAAAAATGCTTTGGTGCATTAAAGGTAGGCACTGACACCGGGTTATGGGGGTGAGGTAAATAATTAGATTTTGTGAAGAAACTTGATGCCTATATATTTCGTTAAAGAAAGAGTGGCAACTGTGGAAA
>OZ038499.1:52127140-52192140 GCA_964036315.1 Acanthosepion esculentum
GAATACAGAGACCTGGTGCACTATGTGCCACAAGGTCCCCAAACGACCCTCTGCAGGTTTTGAATTCAGAGTTGTTCTCCTCCTAGACCAGTTGCTATCCAAGGCTATAGAACTCAGTCTGTCCTGCTATATTCCCATAGCTGGAGGAAGGAGAGGATTCATACCTTTCCCAAAGGTATTAGCATGTAAGTGAATGTAATGGATTTGACTGGAATTCGAACTCAGCTCTCCGTTTCCTTAATCCAAGCCATTATCCATTACTCCACCATGCCTCCATATATATATTTTTGTGTCTAACATTTAAGGGGCAGCATGCAAAATTGCCATCCAAGGCTATAGAATCCAGTTTGTCCTGCAATTTACCCATAGCTGGAGGGAAGGGTATTAGCTCGTAAGTGAGTGTAATGGATTCAACTTGAATTCAAACTCTGCTCTCTCAAGCCGAGCCACTATCCACTACTCCATTGTGCCACCATATATATATATATATATATATATATATATATATATATATATATAAAGTAAAATACCAATTGTTAATTGATAGTGATAATTCCATAGAGGATTTTACTGTATCTATTTTAATTCTGATCAAACCCCCTTCCTCCCTTACCCTATATATTAACTTGTTGTTCAACCCTTTCAGGAAAAAATTATTTCTCACTTAAACTATTGGCTCATATTTAATTCTTTCTTCTTTCCTTTCTTTTCTTTCCCTCCCTCTCCCTACCCCTCTCTCTTCCTTTCTGACTTTCCTAAATTTGAAAAAAAAATTTTATATTGAAATTTTTATTTTTCTTTCTTCCTCTTTTATTATAAAAATGTTTCCTCTCCCTTTTATTTTTGTCTGGAAAAATTGATTTAATTTCTAAAAAAACCCTTCAGTCTGAAGAGATGAATATTTAAATAAATATATTCCTGAAATAAATTATAACTGAAATGGATTTTTAAGGATTGCCTATATATATATATATATATATATATATATATATATATATATATATATATATATATATATATATATATATATATATATATATAGGCATGGTGGAGTAATGGATAATGGCTTGGATTGAGGAATCGGAGAGCCGAGTTCGAATTCCAGTCGAATCCATTACATTCACTTACTTGCTAATACCCTTGGGAAAGGTGTGAATCCTCTTCTTCTCCCTCCAACTATGGGTAAATAGCAGGACAGACTGGGTTCTATAGCCTTGGATGGCAACTGGTCTAGGAGAAGGACAACTCTGAATTCAAAACCTGCGGAGGGTCGTTTGGGGACCTTGTGGCATTCGCTGCACCAGGTCCCTGTATTCGTCCCTCCAAAAAGTGTGGATGGCCCTGCACAAAGCCTTCACCACTATAATCAAATCCTGTGTGGGTGTCGGGCTTTCAGTTTCTGGGAACTGATATGCCTGACCCTCATACGTCGAGTTCGACGGGAGAGTCCATCATATATATATATATATATATATATATATATATATAGAGAGAGAGAGAGAGAGAGAGAGAGACATTTGAAAGCATAGTATCCATTAGTGGTTAGGAGTTTGTTTATGTATGGATTAATACTAATGTCAATAATAAAACATACATATATGAGCATTCATGAAAATGACCCTACATGACCCACTGCCAAGGATAAAATGTGTAGTATCTGCATTCTCTACCAATTACCAAAGTATTGCTCTCTGGTATTTCCCTAGGACTGGACAGAGTGTAGTATATATGTTCTCTTTAAAAATTGCCACAGACTAAGATAGATAGATAGATATGAACAGACTGAGATAGATAGATAGATAGATATGAACAGACTGAGATAGATAGATAAATATGAACAGACTTAGATAAATAGATAGATAGATAGATATGAACAGACTGAGATAGATATGAACAGACTGAGATAGATAGATATGAACACACTGAGATAGATAGATATGAACACACTGAGATAGATAGATATGAACACACTGAGATAGATAGATATGAACACACTGAGATAGATAGATAGATAGATAGATATGAACAGACTGAGATAGATAGATATGAACAGACTGAGATAGATAGATATGAACAGACTGAGATAGATAGATATGAACAGACTGAGATAGATAGATATGAACAGACTGAGATAAATAGATACATAGGAACAGACTGAGATAGATAGATACATATGAACAGACTGAGATAAATAGATATATGGGCAGACTGAGATATATAGATAGGTATAAAGCGACTGACAGATAGATATGAACAGGCTGAGGTAGATAAATAGATAGGCATGAACAGACTGAGATACATGTTATTTTTTTAAATTTCTGTCAATTAGAATTTTTTTTTTTAAAAAGCAAAGTTAAGAATTCTTAATTTTTCCTATCCTGATAATTAAAGGGTCATTCTTTTAATTCCAATTTGTTCAATGAGTGTAATCATATATCGCGACACAATCTTGGTTCTAAAGGAGCAAGAATTACTAGGAATAATATAAAAAACAGGAAGTTATAAAGATCCATGAGTGATCATGTTCTGAAAGGAGATAGACAAAAGTCTTGAGCATCATTTGCATTCATGTATTATTATGTAAGTGTAGTAAATGATTGGGGATTTAAAATGGATATTTTTCACACAATTTTACAAATGCTTAATAATTTTTTTTAATTCTGTCAACAGATCTGATGATCAGAAGAAATAAAAAAAAAAACAAAGTTTAGAAATTTTCTAGTTTTCTTCTTCCCCAGTCTCTTATCCTGAAAATTATCTTGATGATAACAGAAACCTTGTTGAATTTCAAATGCAGATTCCGCAATTTCTACACTGACTTGTCACTGGCAAAAGTCAGCCTTCTTCTTCCATGTTCCGTGTCCATTCACAACATTGACAATCATGGCTCTCCACAACTTCCTATCCTTTGTAGCTCTTAGTAATATCTATCTTACAGAAGGAGAATAACAAAAATTTCTCAGATACATAACGAGGAAGGAGGGCTTGGAAAACTTAACACTCACAGGATATATCAGGGGCAAGAGATACAAGAGAAGGCAGTCTGTCACCTATTTGATGAGCTTATGTGAAAGGATGGAGGAATAGGGGTGTCAGGCGGATCAGCAAAGGAAGAAATGTTGCTAAGAGCCACAAAGTATAGGAAGTTGTGGAGAGCCATGATCGTCCATGTCGTGAAGGAATGTAGTACATAGATGTCTTTTTTTCAACCCCCCCCCTGGATTCCCCCATCATTCGCAAAAACTAATCTGATATGAAACTGTTCAAGTGAACTGAATTCTCACTGATGGAATACAGAGGGAATGTTGGTGGTTTCCTATAAGTGTCAGGGCGGGTCCTAGTCATGGAAGTAGCGAGAGAGCATTGACAGTCTTGCCACATTCTGCCTGTGAGAGTGAGGGCGAACGGTGGGAAATAAATTGTTACTCAAATGGACTCGGGGACACATCTGAATTCTATCAAGACTGGAAACTGAAATCTGAGCAGCTCCCGCCCAAATATGGCGACAGTAACCCATCTTCGCCCTGATCTGGCTCTTCTAAAGGTAGAGGATAGCATGAGATACTTACTGAAGCAGTACAGGAAACCAACCATATTCCCTGCACCTTTAGCGATGGATCATATATTTAATGATAAAAGCCTTACTAATTAACCCATAGCTGAGGGGAGAAGCAGTGGATTCGTACCTAGGTACTGACCAGGCTTGATGTTTAACTTCAGTGATCATATGGGAACTGGTGTTTCAACAGGATAAGCTGGGGTATAATGTGGGGCAGAGGGAAACATCAAGTAACAGCTACAAAGAATAGGAAGTTGTGGAGAGCCATGATCATCTACCTAACGATCTTATGTAAATGGATAGACAGAACATGGATTGGGAGGGGTAGTTAAAAAGATTAACATTGCTTAGAGCAGGGGTCAGCAACCTTTTGCTAACTATGTGCCGACTTAAGGTTTTAACATCATTGTGCCAACAGCATCGGTATTTTTATAAAAGTCAAGGTCAATATACCTGTCTTACAATATATTTTTATATAGTTATGTATAGAATGTATACTGTAGTATATGTTAAAATTGAAACAGCTAAATATCATTGCGTTGTAGTAGTTATTGGTTCGGACTTCATGGTGTCATTTGCGGCCGCATGCCATTGGAAATTGCTTGGCGTGCTATGTGTGGTACACTTGCCGTAGGTTGCTGACCCCTGGCTTAGAGCTATATCGGATAAGAAGTGGAGAGCCATGAATATATAGTACATAAGAGAAAAAGGAAAACAACAAAGGTTAATGAAAGGAGTTGAAGATAAGGGAATAAATGATTTAGCAAAGATGGAATGAATTTTGTGGGTTGGGATGACTGCAGTGAACAAAGAAAAAAGACTTGATTGCGATCGAATTTTAATAACAAACACAATTACTGATTATCAAAACGTGATAAGAGGAAAATAATGGAAAAATCAGGGAAAAGATTCTGAGCTGCTGACTCAACGTTTGGATGGAATTAAGACCACAAATGTGAGCTTGTTAGAAACGGAACAAAATTACCACTTTTAAAAGGATGGCACATCCTTCTGTCTTTCAAAATTTTCAAAGAGTGATGAGAATAGAAAAGAAAGAAAACAAAACCAGACCATTCAATTGTCTGGCAACATAAGTTACAAAGTCTGTGGATTTTCTTCAGTGATTTTCAGATTGTGGCAGACAATCCAAAGCCGTTGGCATTGTAAGTTTGCCTGGAACATTTATTCTGACAGACCACATTATTCAGACCATGAAAATAATCATACACAAGAGATCAATACGATAATTGAATAGGAAAGTCAGAAACTGACTAATCAGTACTATTGTCACTCAGCACTGTCTTCATAAGTATTCTTGTCTCCATCATCATTATTATTAGTAGTATTACATTTTTTTCTGAAATACTCACCCAATGCAAGGCCCAAGACTTACTCAAGGTAGAGGGTTAATGAAATTTTTGTATGGATATAAGAAGAGAAAGTAAGTGTAATATGTAGGATAGATAATGGCTGACACCTATACATGATGAGGTTAAGATTGTTGTGATTAGGAAAGCATCCTCTCTTCTGGGAAAGAAATTGGCTGAGTGGAACCTCCTCCTTACTAATGGAATATGAATGGAATGAATATAAGTCAACCCTGTTCATATGTCATGGTGGGTCCTAGCTGTGAAGGTCTGACCTGGCGGATCTAACAAATGTAGTTCATCTGAATATTATTGATGAAAATAGCAATACAGTAGTGAGAAATTTCCTCTCTGGGATGAGGGTGGTAGGATGGAATATAATCCACCATCCACAAGGCCACATAAACATTTTTAAACTCTCTGGAGGCTGGAAAGTTAAGGCAGAGAGGGAAGGAAGATTCTGGAGAAAATAAGTGTAGATTAAGAGGATGTGTACGACAGATAACAGTTTACTCTATACTTGATGGGGTTAAGATTGTAGAGATTGAGGAAGCATCTGCTTGGGAGTCTCTTTCATAAAGTAGCAGTTCTTTAGAATGAGCTGTCTGAGTGGAAATTCTTTCTTACCAAAACAATACAATGAGAATGAGAATTCAACCCTGTATACGTGACATGACAGGTCTTAGCTGTAAAGATCTGGACGAGTGGAATCAAGATTGTGACAGGGGAAAAAACTTCAGGTCTGATGAGTGATGAAGAAATGATACTAGCTTGGTTTGTTGGTTGTTTCTGCTGGAAGGTTACTGAATGAGATGTGTCATATGAATGTGAGAGTAAGAATTAGTAAGTGTGGTGTATGTAGATATGAAGGATAGGTAATGATTGGCCCTTGACTTGAAGAGGTTAAGAGTATAGCATTTGGGGAAGCATCCATGTGGGAGCCTATTCCACAAAGCAGCACTTCTTTTTATCACATGTTTCCTGTTTAGGATTTCTTCTAAAGTCTAATTCCACTCTATAATTCTAACATCTCTGCCTGAACTCTGAAATTTAATTTTATTAATTATTATTTGTTCTCCTCACCAAGAGTAGATAGATTCACCTATCATTCAGTTCCTACTCCTCCCTGGTCTTTTGAACAGGAGTAAATGCTTGTCCCTTGTTTCCTGTTTAGGATTGGGTTTCCAGTTCCTTCTAAAATCAACTTCAAATCTATAATTCTAACAACTCTGCCTGAAATCTGAATTATTTTTCACTAATTATTTTTTTTCCTCTCTAACTAGGAGAATATAGGTTCACCTAACGCCCTGTTTATACTCCTCCCTGCTCTTTTAAACAGGAGTAAAGGCTTTCCCCTTCTTTCCCATTTAGGATTGAGTTTCCAGTTTCTTCTAAAGTCAACTTCAACTGTATAATTCTAACATCTCAGTCTGAACCCTATAATTTCATTTACTAATTATTTATTTATTATTTGATTTTATCTTTTCTCCTCAGTAGAATTAAATATGTTTACCAATCATCTGGTTTACAACGCTCCCCAGTCTTTTGAATGAGAATAGACTTTTATCGCTTATTTCCTGTTTAGGATTGGGTTTCTATTCACTTCTAAAGTCTACTTCAACTCTATACTTCTATTGTCTCTGCCTGAATTCCGAAGTTTCATTCATTAAGTATTATTTTTCCTTCTCAACAAGAGCAGATAGATTGACCTATCATTTGGTTTTTTGAATAGGAGTAAATTTTTGTCCCTTGTTTCCTGTTTAGGATTGGATTTCCTTTTCCTTTAAAGTCTACTTCAACTCTATAATTGAAACTGATTGAAACTTCTTTACAAATCAGAATAGGAAGGGCGTGATGGCGGTTCCCCTCAGTGACGTGGTGATGCCCGGGGGCCAACTACTTAATTGGATGACCCCGAAGACTCAAATAGAGGAACCTATAGTGCCTAGTACTGAGAAATGTCAGAAAGGAAGTGTTGTAGCATACCTATAGACAATAATGGATATGTCCTATTCACATAAATGTGGTAGAAAATACTGTATGTTCGTCTAGAGTTTCAGATTCATTGTGGAATTCAAACATTTACAGTTAAAATCCACCATGCTAGGTCAATCGAGTGGAACCACTAGTGTGCAGAAATCAGAGTAGAGGATGCAACGTTCCCTGACATTCATATCAGGAAGGCATCCAATCAAATGTGAAATAGAAATTTAGTTTATATTTAAATTGAATAAAGTGTTTATTTCATGTTTCATCTTTTTTACATATTTAAAATGTCTTACTGTTGTAACCTAGGGAAGGTTACTGAATAGAATAATCACCTGAAGGTTGATAATGAACGATAATACTTAGGACAAGAACAACACATATAAGATTCGCCAGCAGCACATAGAAGAAGTAGTCAACTGCTAGAAGTGAGTCAAGTGAATTCCACAATGAATCTCCAACTCTAGACGAACATACAGTATTTTCTACCACATTTATGTGAATAGGACATATCCATTATTGTCTATAGGTATGCTACAACACTTCCTTTCTGACATTTCTCAGTACTAGGCACTATAGGTTCCTCTATTTGAGTCTTCGGGGTCATCCAATTAATTAGTTGGCCCCCGGGCATCACCACGTCACTGAGGGGAACCGCCATCACGCCCTTCCTATACTGATTTGTAAAGAAGTTTCAATCAGTTTCAATTATAGAGTTGAAGTAGACTTTAAAGGAAAAGGAAATCCAATCCTAAACAGGAAACAAGGGACAAGCATTTACTCCTATTCAAAAAACCAAATGATAGGTCAATCTATCTGCTCTTGTTGAGAAGGAAAAATAATACTTAATGAATGAAACTTCGAAATTCAGGCAGAGATAATAGAAGTATAGAGTTGAAGTAGACTTTAGAAGTGAATAGAAACCCAATCCTAAACAGGAAATAAGCGATAAAAGTCTATTCTCATTCAAAAGACTGGGGAGCGTTGTAAACCAGATGATTGGTAAACATATTTAATTCTACTGAGGAGAAAAGATAAAATCAAATAATAAATAAATAATTAGTAAATGAAATTATAGGGTTCAGACTGAGATGTTAGAATTATACAGTTGAAGTTGACTTTAGAAGAAACTGGAAACTCAATCCTAAATGGGAAAGAAGGGGAAAGCCTTTACTCCTGTTTAAAAGAGCAGGGAGGAGTATAAACAGGGCGTTAGGTGAACCTATATTCTCCTAGTTAGAGAGGAAAAAAAATAATTAGTGAAAAATAATTCAGATTTCAGGCAGAGTTGTTAGAATTATAGATTTGAAGTTGATTTTAGAAAGAACTGGAAACCCAATCCTAAACAGGAACCAGTTGAGAAATATCTACACCTTTTCAAAAGAGCAGGGAGGAGTATAAACGGGGCGTTAAGTGAATCTATATTTTCCTACTGAGAAAGGAAAAAAAAATAACTCGATTTTAGAAGGAACTGGAAACACAAACTTAAACTGGAAAGAAGAAAACAGAGCAGTCATTCATTACGAGTGGAGAAAACTCCAGATCTGATCAGTGATGATGAAATGATACTAATTTACTTGTTTGGTTTTGTTTTTGTGGCATATCAACACCTGTATGGGTTATTTAATGCCTAAATCTAAATATTTTGTATTCAATTTTATTCATTTACTAGCTTAAAAGCTGCCCTATCAGGTGGCATTTCAGCTCACTCCCGTGGAAGGCTCTTGACGGGGCCTTCATCAAAATAGTTAGGGAGGAGTAGATAAGATAGACAAAAATAACCTACAGAAGAACTCAAAACTGATCGCTGCATTTAAGTATTACATTAATATTTAAGCTTACCTTTTAAAAGTTCAACGATAATTCTTTTGCTGCCATTGAATTTAAAGACAATTTTTTGTACGCAAATCCTTACTTTCTATATAAACAATTATTTTTATTTCATAGCTGGATTTCGCAGTTAATTTCAATTATTCCCAAATATATTTCCAAGTCATAAAAATTGTTATTGTACAATAATAACTGTTGCAAAAAATCGTCAAAAATAATCACAGCAATAAAAACTTAGAAATCGAAAATTTCAGAATTACAGGTTCAAACCCAGCCCAGAATGTTGTAAATTTGCTCATGGAGTTGTCCTGATTCCAAAATGCTATGATATGTTAGGCTATGACCTCTTGGAGTAAAGTTGAAAACATGGACAATTTTATTTTGAAACACTGTAATTTGAGAATAGTAATTTTTTTCATTTTAACATGAGCTATTAAAAGATAGAAAGTTATGTCCCTTTAATTGTTCTTATCAGTAGAAACCAATATGGCAGAATGCGAAAATAATCATGGTAATGAAAATTTGGGAATCTGAAATTTCAGGATTGTGGGTCCAGATCTGGCCCAGAATGTTTTTAATTTTCTTACAGAGTCAGCTTGATTCCAAAATGGTATGATATGTTGGGCTACAGCCTCTAGGAACAAAGTGGAAAAAGTGTGACACAATGATACACTGATATTTATATTTATTATATAGATTTTTTTTTTGAGATGATAATGCTTTAATGATACAAGTTTTACTAAGCAACCAACAGCTGTGGGAAGATGAGGTGGATTCATACCTATCCCAAGGGTGTTTGAACGTAAGTGAATATAACAAACCCAACTGGAATTGAAACTCAGCTCTTTAATTAACAATTCTGAGTCATCATCTATTACATCAAACTTACAGCACCTGGTATTCCTAAGCAGTCACCTAAGTTTTGACCAGGTTCAATGTTGCTTAACTTCGGTGTTCATACGGGAACGTAATATAGCTATAAGCCTATATAAGATTGGATTGAGGAATTGGAGAGCCAAGTTTGAATTCCAGTCGAGTTCATTGCATTTACTTATGTGCTAATACTTTTGGGAAAGGCATGAATCCGTTTCCTCCCCACCTATGGGTAAACAGCAGGACAGACTCAGCTCTAGAGCCTTGGCTGGCAATCAGTCAATAAGGAAAACTCTGAATCCAAGCCACATGTTGCCTTATAGGTCTTGCCTCCTTATCTTCTGAGAGGAGGGATGGGATAACCTCAACATCCTTATCGCAAAAGGAACCAGGATACCATTACTACTTTGCCTTGAATGTCATCATGAACCAAAATTGTGAGATGGTGGGGAGTGGTGACCACAGCAGTGCAAAATGCACTAACTGAATAAATGATGATGAAGATGTTAGTGATACAAGGTCATACTAATTAACCCATAGTTGGGGAGAGAAGAGTTGCATTCATACCTTTCCCAAGGGTATTTGTATGTAAGTGAATATAATGAACCCAATGGGAATTGGAACTCAGCTCTCCAATTAACAATTCAGAATCATTATCCATTATACCACCTGCACACCTGTATTCCCATGTGGTCAGCCATCTAGGTACCGACCAAGATCGACATTGCTTAACTTTGGTGAATGTTTGGGAACCGATGTTTCAACATGATGTGGCCATAAGCATAACTTGCTTGGTTTTAAAGGTACTGAAAGTTACAAGTTTTTTTCCCACACTGAGCTGTTAGAGTCAAATCAGAGGAGAGATCTGGAATATATATATATTTTTTTTGACTGTATATTTCAAAATCTTTCTTTTTATCTGACACAGCTTTTTAAAATTTTTTTGACAGTTTCTTCTCCAAAATCATGTCTTCTGCTTGTCCATGTTTTTCTTCTTCCCTCTTTATTTGTTTTCTTCAGTTTTTTGCATCTTCTGATTTTGTTTTTTCCATTACTCATTTTCGCAATTGCAATTATGATGACAGACACTAGCAAGACTTTCAGTTAAAAGTTTCTTTTCTAACTGTCAAATTTTTAACTAAGTAAGCAATTCTGTGACACAGTCCAATACTCATTGAACACTGAAATGTTTTCTTGCTGTTGCTAGCACCAAAACTTTGCAAAGAGTCATTTACATATCCAACATTGTTTGGACATTCAAATGTCTTTTTGTAGAATTATCATGTCAGGGTCACCAATGTTATTTTAGCTTTTGAGGTTGAGATTGAGTCATGAGGTGACTTGACAAACAAAAATTAAACATGTTGAGTCGGCTGAGTGTAACAGACAAAGAAAATGATGAACAAATGAATGTTTGTTTTGTTTGTCTCATGACATATCAACACCTTATGGGTCATTTAATGGCAAAATTTAATTTTCTTGGGAGCATTAGTAATTTCTTTTACAAAAATATACTTCTGGTAATTTTTTTTTTGAGGAGGGCAAGATTAGGTAAAAGATATTCAACAATCATTACAGAACAAAATAAAATAAATAACGCATAGAGCTCTGACAAGATAATAAAGGAAAGACAGAAGAAAGAACAAACTATCAGTTGTAAGAAGATAAAGTGCATAGCTGTCAGTAAATGAGACAGGTCAAAGTACTAGGTACATATTGGGGACTGATCAAACGGACACAGTAACAGATGACAGTGTCGCAGTTAGCTCTTCCTTAGTTCTTTAATCCTTCAACAGGGGTCTCTCTCCCCTGGCTATAAATACTAGCTGACCCTTCTCTCTCTCTCTCTTTTTCAACTTAGGCCTTGGGCCACTACATCGCGTGGAGACAAAGTAAAATCTCTCTTTTTCCACTTAGGCCAATATGTGACCTCTCACAGATACAGCGTTTCCCAAATTCTGGGAACGCGTTAAGAACAATACACGTACGTACGAACACTTACAACACACACACATAATTTCTCCATATAAACTCTATGTAACAGTCCATGTCTTTGTTTAACTTGTTTTGTTATTAATATATATTTGTTTACCCATGTATATCGGTCTTCTTTGTTTTCTTTGGACTTAATTAAAGTCCGACATTCTTATGTAGCTGGACCCGCCAGCAGGAAAGTTTAACCTTCTGATATCTCTTCACATCTTCACCCCGCACGGTCCGCTACAACAGAAAGTTTAACATAGATAACTGAGGGAGCATAGGATTAGTGGAAGATGCCTTTCAGAAAACTAAGCAAAGTATTAAAAGATAGAGTTTGGATTTTTTTAGCAGCATATCAACTCTTTAAGAGACATTTAATTTTCTTGGGAGCTTTAGTAATTTTTTTCATGAAAATTTATTTATTTATTGACTACGTAAAAACATAGCAGCTAATTCTATCAAAATAACAAAAACATCTTCTCAAAATGTTTCATATGAACTTTGCACAAACATATGTACAAAAAGGACATCTCCATATACAACTTGAACATAACATCAACATACTCTACCAAGTGTTCCAATAAATAGGACTCAAGATAAACCTGTCCAAAACAGAAATTATGATTTGGAATTGGACTTTTGGTTTGTTTTGTGGCATATTAACCTCAATGGCTTATTTAATGCTGACAAGTTTTTTATTTCTGGTAATATTTTCTTTTTTCAAATATTTATTGCTGATACTAATTTTTTTTTAAAGTATTTCTGGTATTAAAATCTATTTTTACACTTTCATAGTGTTTTGATTCAGGTTGTGGGGTCAACTATTTGCCCATAGCTGGGACCCTAACAGGTGCTACCACCCCAGGTAAGGGTGGACCTGGGAACACCAGCAATTAAGAGGTGGTTCCATGCTCCTCAAAACCTCGTGATCAGAGGCCTTGCTGTTGGACGTAGTTTATTGTCTTACCCAGGACGCGGATGCAGTTTATCTTCATACCCAGGACGCGATTTGGAATTTGGAATTGGCAGTGATGTCACCTACACTGAATCCATCATAAAAATTCAAGATGTGGAGATACCTCAGTGTATAGATCAATTATAACAAATTTCGTATAGGAAAAAAGGAAATTGAACATAGAATAGGCTGCACAAGAGATAGTTTCACCCAATACTGCCAATTGCTACAAAACAAAAATATTAACCTGAAAACTAGTCATGTTCTCAAAAAGCTTCATCAGATCAGGCTTTCGTTTGGATGCCATGAATGTTACCAAACCCATTTAAAAACACCTAAACTGTCAACTGTATATAAATACTTCCTAAAATCAATGGTAAAAATGGATTTAAGTCAGTGAAACCTGAGGGCCTTGGCAAAAATCATCCTTCTTTGTATACTGGCATTACAGAATCACAAAAAACATCACTTGAGGACTAGTAACAACTAAAATGGATAGCACATATCACCTAAAGAGAAAATAATAGCATAATCAAGATGTTAACATTCCATACCACTTCAAATAGGAAGTAAACCCCTGTCATACTGGAAAGAGTGATAAAAGCTACTGAACTTGAAAAACCTAAAAATATGTTTTAAGAGAAATATTTTATAAATTTAAACAGAAAACAATACTGATTACTCCATCAATAAATACCAAATGTTTCCTTATAGGGAAATGTTTGATAATATATGATATTCATGGAAATGAATGCAGTGATGCTACCTACCCTAAATCCATCATAAAAATTCAGAATATCAAATTAGTAAATACGAAACATTTACTACAAAACCAAAATGTCTACCAGCAATTCCTGACCTACTTCTGAAGATAAGATGCCCTCACCTCGACCGTGACTTCAAACGCATTATCTAATGACAGGTTATTGCGACAGCTAATTCGAGCAGTTAGATCATGCTGCACCCGCCAATCAAGAATATATATAAATATAAACATATAATAATGGCTAGGTAACTCGATTCATGTTCTTAAATAATTCATCTGATGATGACTTTCATATGAATGTCATGCATGGTGCTTCTATATGGTGTAATGGTTAACAAGCTTGACTTTCTAAATCTACTGAATATTGAGTTTGATCCTCACCAGGTACCACATCTAAGCAATGTTTAGAAAATCACCATGCATGGTGCCAAACTTATTCAGGAATGTCTAAACTGTAAGCTATATACAACCACTCAGATCAATGATTAGGGTTGATTTAGTTTAGCAGTATATCAACCTCTATGGCTTATTTAATGCCAAAATCTAAATATTTTTAACACAATTACATGGCTTCAACTAAATATATATTAAACATAATTGTATGCCTTCAACTACCGATAAAATGTATTGTTGATAATTTTTCTATAAAATTATATTATTGATAATGTGACTATAAATAGGTTTTGTTAGTCATTTTATAATAGAAAAATGTATTGCTGATAATTTTCCTATAAAATTATATTATTGATAATGTGACTATAAATAGGTTTTGTTAGTCATTTTATAATAGGAAAATGTATTGCTGATAATTTTCCTATAAAATTATATTATTGATAATGTGACTATAAATAGGTTTTGTTAGTCATTTTATAATAGGAAAATGTATTGCTGATAATTTTACTATAAAATTATATTATTGATAATGTGACTATAAATAGGTTTTGTTAGTCATTTTATAATAGAAAATGTATTGCTGATAATTTTACTATAAAATTATATTATTGATAATGTGACTATAAATAGGTTTTGTTAGTCATTTTATAATAGAAAAATGTATTGCTGATAATTTTCCTATAAAATTATATTATTGATAATGTGACTATAAATTGGTTTTGTTAGACATTTTATAATAGAAAAATGTATTGCTGATAATTTTCCTATAAAATTATATTATTGATAATGTGACTATAAATTGGTTTTGTTAGACATTTTATAATAGAAAAATGTATTGCTGATAATTTTACTATAAAATTATATTATTGATAATGTGACTATAAATTGGTTTTGTTAGACATTTTATAATAGAAAAATGTATTGCTGATAATTTTACTAGAAAAATGTATTTTTATGTCTTCATGCTGTTTTGTTTTTGTTTGGGGATTTCACTAGCTGTCCAGAGCTGGGACTATAACAGGTGCTACCACCCCAGAGTAATGATTAAAAATGGCTTTGAGTGAAACCTGTAGATTTTAGCAAGAGCCATTCAAATCTTCAAATCTAATGAATTGGCATGACAGAATCCCAAATAAAGAACTCTACCAAATATCAGGAACCACAACACTTGAGGACTTTCCACAGCAGCATCAACTAAAACGGATAATATGTTTAATTTGAAGTGAAAATAATGGCTTGATTAAGATGTTGAAATTCCACACCACTTCAAATAAATGGTTAGGAAGGAAACATCCATTGATACTGGAAAAAGCAATAATGAATACTACATTGGAGAAACTTATTTTATAAAAAACTATCTCACTTGTTGGGTATTGTGGCATATGGGTGCTTCCATACTTTGTTTGATTCAGCAACGGCAACAACAGAAAGAATCTGCAGGGTACAACCAGAAGTTCCCGAGGTTATAAAAGCCTTGATCAAGTCCTATTTGGCCTCCTTTTCATCTTACTTTTCAGCAGCCTCTAGCTCATGGCCAGCTCTCTTTTTCATTTCTCACTTTCAACTGTCTCTCTCTTTGAGACTCCTACCAAAGGGATACACACAAACCTTGCTACAAATGATGAGGCCTGTCTTAGTAGCTTGACATTAGATTTCTCATTCCTCCTGCAGAAACTGCTGGAGAAATCTCTCTTCGAAACACCCTCCAAAGCAAACTACACACAATGCTTGCTGCAAAAGACATGGCCTGTCTTGGCAGCTTGACATTAGATTTCTCATTCCTCCTGCAGGAACTGTCAAAAAAATCTCCCTTCAAAACACCCTCCAAAGAGAACTACACTCAACCCTTGCTGCAAAAGATAAGGCCTGTCCTAGCAGTTCCACACTTGGATTTCTTGTTCCTCCTGTGGGAACTAGCAAAGAAATCTCTCTCAGCAAAAACAATTATTATACTTAAGAACATTGTCAACGAGGAAAACCCCATGTTTCCCTGCAAATTACTACTATTTTGTACCCGTTTTTCAACCAAACAAAAGCTCTTAAATAGATATTTTTTCATTCCACTCACATTGCCAAGAACACACACACACTGGGGAAAATCCCAACAATTTAAAAAAAAAAAATTTGTTTTAATAGAAGGATTTTATAAATTTCAACCAAAAGTATTGGCTGCAAAAATGAATGCCAAATGTTTCCTTATAAGGAAACAGTTAATATTAGCATAACCATCTAAATAAATAAACAGCAAATTCTGTCTGTCTATCCATGTATCTGAAACTCCTCTATCTGAGGCCACTACATAGAAATATTATATCTTTTTGGAATCAGGATGATTCCAGGATTGAAAATTTGCCCATCATATGGTGCTTACACATCCAGCATTGAGACTTGTCTCCGGATGAGGAGGGAACTGTTAAATATTCAAATTTTAAAATAACTGAAAAGTAATTTTAAAAGTTTTTAATTTTAATTTAAAAGTTTTTAATTTTAAATTTTGTGTTACTTTAATCTTATGGTTAAAGTAACGCAAAAACTTTGTGAATTTGAACATTTTTGTTTTAGATTCAGTTTAAAATATCTCCAAAACTTTGTGAATTGAGGAAATCAATTTTATTTCTTCAAAATGTCAAGGAATCAGAGTTAAAGTGTGAAGTTTTGTGATGTGAGGTTTTGAAGTTCCATGGAGTTTGTGATTTGAAGAACTCAGTTTTCGGCCTGAATTGGAATTTCAGCCCAAATCGGTCTTTTGGCCGGAATTGGACTTATAGTCTGAATCAGAGTTAAAGTGAGGTTTTTGAAGTTTCATGGAGTGAATTTGGAATTCTAATTTATTTTTTCAAAATTAGCTTTTTAAAAGCGTGGTAGCTTTTTGCACATGGACATGAATAGGGGTCATGACTCTGTACATCTCATGTCAAAATTTTGCATGCTGCCCCTTAATTGTTAGACACAAAAATATATATATGGAAGCATGGTGGAGTAATGGATAATGGCTTGGATTAAGGAAACGGAGAGCCGAGTTCGAATTCCAGTCAAATCCATTACATTCACTTACATGCTATTACCTTTGGGAAAGGTATGAATCCTCTCCTTCCTCCAGCTATGGGAATATAGCAGGACAGACTGAGTCTATAGCCTTGGATAGCAACTGGTCTAGGAGGAGAACAACTCTGAGTTCAAAACTTGCGGAGGGTCATTTGGGGACCTTGTGGCACATAGTGTACCGGGTCTCTGTATTTGGCCCTTCAAAAAGTATGGATGGTTCTGCACAAAACCTTCACCACTATAATCAAATCTCATGTGCTGGTGTCAGGCTTTTGGTTTCTAGGAACTGATCTGCTTGACCCTCATATGTCAAATTCAACAGGAGAGCCAAATATATATATATATATATATATATATATATATATATATAGACCAGTTTAGCCATGCTATAAAACTGACAGAATGTTGTCAGTATTATTGGAAGGTTTTTAAAATGTGTTTTTATTATTATTATTGTTATTATATTGGTAATTGTAATATTAGCTGTTTCCTTATAAGGAAACATTTAGTATTCTGTTTAGTATCAGAAGAGTTAAGAAATATGACCTTTGATTGTATTTATGTTCCCTTCCTCCTTAAAAGATCTTACACCAGATATATTGTTTGTTCGGAAATTGGAAATGACAAGAGATCATTATGATATAAAAAAAGAAGAAAACTTTCTATATAAAAAAAGAAAAAATGTTTCTAGACAAAAAAAAACTAAAGCTAAAACAAAAAATACAGGAAATTCTTCTGATTGATCTGTCAGTTTTGAAATTATCTGGCATGACAAGACTTGGTAATTAGCAAAAGAATCAAATTGTGTCCAATACAACTTCTAAGATCACTTCCAATTCTGTTTGTAAGTGACACAGACATTGACGTCTTCAGTTTTTGCAGTCTGTTAAAAGCAGGATGATTTCTGCCATTCTTATGGAATTTCAAGTTTTTTTCTGTGCCATTATTGCAAAAGAAAAATTGATCCATTTTATCGATCCCTAAGATTTAAGAAACAGGAAAATTTTGTAAGAAGTGAAATGAAGAAAACAGTACTGAAATCCAACATGATATCAGTCCTCGTATATGGCGGCGAGTGTTGGACAATTTTCTATGAAGAGGAAACTTGAAACAACAGAGATGTGATTCTACAAAATAATGTTGGTAATACCATAGACTGAACATACAAGCAATGAGGAAGATTTAAGGAAAATGAAAAGAAAGGACACTCACACTTAGAATGAGAAAGATACTGTTGAAATTTCTCGGATACATAAGGAAAGAGGGCTTGGAAAATTGGGCACTCACAGGACATAGTGATGGAAAGACAGATGGAGAGAAACAACACGTATCCTATTTAATGAGCTTGTATAAATAGATAGCAGAACAGGGAGTGGGAAAGACAGTAGAAAGACAAATGTTGCTATGAGCTACAACAGATAGGAAGCTGTGGAGAGCCATAGTCCTCAAAAACCAAACTAGTAATGTTCTATCATCACCAAGCAGACCCTGAATTTTTGTCTCTTACAATGAATGGTTTTCTCCCAAGTAGACCCCTTTCATTTAATATCTATTGGGACTTCAGCACTCCTTAGACCTCCAGTGGAATTCATGCATACAATCCATGATTATACAATGCTGGAAAAATGGTCAGGTCAGTGTACCACTCAAGTAAGTATCTGACTCCTTCTGCTATGCTCAGATCTTTACAAGCATCTGATCTGGCCAAAAACGGAGTACTACAACCATAGCCAGGTTGGAGCTACCGTCTTAACTTTCTAGTCTTGATAAAGTCCGAAATGCCTAAGCAGCTTTGTGGGGAATTGTTATATAAGAATAAAGTGTTGCTGCCGACACTTGTGTTTGAACATAGATTACCAGTGAGTAAACACAGGTGACCCCATTAATGAATTAAGTAGACCACATGTTTATAGAGGAAACGCATATATGGGAAGGTGTAGTGTGTCGAATCGATCGCTTTTTCTTATTCTATTCTCTATTGCTATAAGGACCACTATACTCTATTCACTAAACTATTTCTCTATACAGATCATTATTTCAAGCAAGGAGTTATGTCATCCACACCACAAGAGTTCCTGGTAAAATCAGTTGACACAATTCCTGGGCAGCTCGAGAAGCTGGTAGCGTAATTTAAAAAAAAAAATAAAACCTCATGCTAAACACTTTCGGCTCATATCCATTTCTTGTAAAAATCATAGTTAATAAATAAATTGTTATATAGGAATAAAGTGTCGCTGCCGACACTTGAGTTTGAACATAGATCGCCAGTGAGCAAACACAGGCAATCCCATTATTGAATTAAGTTGACCACGTGACCATAGAGGAAACGCATAAGTAGGGAGTCGCATGACGTCTAATTGATCGCTATTTCTATTCTATCCTCTATTATTATTCGGATCACCATTTCTACTCTATCCTCTATTACTAAACGGATTGCTATTCTCTACTCTATTCACTATATTATTTCTCAATTCGGATCAATATATGGATTACTTTTGAGCGAGTATCATTGAGCAAGTACTATTGGTGCGAGTGTTATTCAAAGGCATCTGACACCAGTATTGTTCAACGGCATACTATAGTTGTATCTGTGATTACAAAGTCTCTACTACAACGAAAGTGACAAGTATTCGTTGACATTACAAAAGTGGCAACAAGTGTTCTACAACATCACAGAATAATGTTAGTTTGATTTTATTTTGAGAAAACTGTAGAAATGAATAGTACTCAAAGGAAAATGTTTTTCGGAAGCTAAGACATTAGCGATAATAAAGACATTGAAATCAAGCAGTCTTTGCAATAAAGTGCTCAATATCAGAGATAAAGCATTAATAGCATTAAAACAAATATAAAATTTGACACTTAGCACCTTGATGTTATTTTCAGCATCTTTATTCTAGAGTTTCATAGACAGACACTCCAGTAATTGCTCCATGCACTCCTCAGGAGATATCAGTCTATCCTCTATTACTATTCAGATCACCATTTCTATTCTATCCTCTATCACTATACGGATCGCCATTTCTAGTCTATCCTCTATTACTATACGGACCGCTATTCTCTACTCCATTCACTATACTATTTCTCTATTCAGATCACTATATGGATTACTATTCGAGTGAGTAGTATCGAGCAAGTACTATTAGTGCAAGTGATATTCAAAGGTGTCTGACACTAGTATTGTTCAATAGTGTTGCTATAGCTGAATCTGCGATTACAAAGTCTCTACTACAATGAGCATTACAAAAGTGGCAATGAGTATTCATTGACATGACATAAGAGTTGAATTCATTTCCACTCAACATTTTTTTTCTTAAAGACAAAATATTGCAAGCCTCTCACTACTCTGTCTCTATTTCCATGAAAAATGTCCAGACAAGCTACATTCCTTCAGCCTACCAACTCAAAACAATATACACTGAAGCAAACCAGCCGCATTCCCTTTATATTCCATTAGTGAGAAGTTCCACTCAATCAACTTCTTGCCACAAGCAACTTTTTATGGAACCAACTCCCAAGAGGATGCTTTCCCAATCACAACAACTTTAATCTCTTCAAGTCTAGAGTTACTCATTATCTTCCCCACATATTTTCATAAACTACACCCCTTGCCTTTGTTTAACACTCATGGGAGTGTTAAAAACAAGAGGTAAGAGGTGCAGTAACACCCTCAGTAACACTCTACCTACAGTGGCTCTTAGGCCTTGTATAAGGTAAACATTAGTAAAAAAAATTTTTTTTTAAAAAGATAGTTTATTACTTTGTAAGAGCAGACCAACATGTGAATTACAAACTGGAGAGACCAAAATAAGGCAAATACAATTTAAATGTCTGGGAACTGTTTTAATGGAGAACAGAAATGCAACACCAAAATCCAAAAGGTGCCTTCCAAAAGCTAAGCAAAGTAATAAGAAACAGGAAAATTTCATTAGAAACAACAAAAACAGTGCTGCACTGTTACATAACATTGTTCCTCCTACATAACAGTGAATGCTGGAAAATCGAATCACAGATGAAGAAGAGACTTGAAGTAACAGAAATGTGGTTCTACAGAAGGATGTTGAGAATACCATGGACTGAACATGCTAGCAACGATGAAGTCTGAAAAAAAAAATGGAAACTTAGAAAGAAAGAGTTGTAATTTGAACATAACATGGAAAGAGGGTTTGGAAAATTGGAAACTCACAGGACATATTCAAGGCAAGAGGGACAGAGAAAATCAGCTGATAAACTACCCAACCTGCTTGTGTAAGTGTTTGGCAGAAGAGGGATCAGAAGAGATAGCAAAAAGAGAACATAATGAGGGTTTGGAAAATCCGGTACTCACAGGACAGATTGAAGAGGGACAGAGGAAAACAACGCATAACACATTTAGTGAGCTTGATTAGATGGATGGTAGGACAAGATTTAGGAGAGATAACAAAAAGACAGAATTTATTAAGAGTTACAAAGGGGAGGAAGCTGTGGAGACACATGATTGCCAACATGCTGAAGGGACATGGCACATAGAAGAAAAAGAATGAGTTTGTGTAATTGGATGATGGAACAAGGCTTAGGAGAGTCAACAAAAAAGACAAAATTTATTAAGCACTACAAAGAACAGGAAACTGTGGAGAGCCATGATTGGAAATGTCCTGGATGAACAGAGCACATACAAGAAAAAGGAACTTGCATAAATTGATGACAGAACAGGGTTTAGAAGAGATAGCAAAAAGACAAAATTTATTTCAAGCTACAGAGGACAGGAAATAGTGGAGAGACATGATTGTACATGTCCTGAAGGGAGACAGCACTTAGAAGAAGAATGAGCTTGTTAAATGGTTGGCAGAATAGGGATTAGGAGAGATAGCAAAAAGACAAAGTTTACTAAGAGCTACAAAGGACAGGAAATAGTGGAGAGACATGATCACCAACATCCTGAAGGTACACACCACATGGAAATAAAAAGAAGGTGCCAACCCAGAGCAGAACCTTTTGGATTGTATTATAAGATAAATTAGTGAAGAAAATGACCACATTTTTGAATAGAGGTAGATTTTGATGGCAAGAATGTCTGCCTCCCAGAAAACTAAATACTGAATGGCAAGGCTTTTCCTTCTTGCCTCCTACAGTTCATAATTACAGACCGGATAGTAGTTTTGGTAGGTAATTTTGTAGCTGAATACAGTCCAAGACTATCTAAGGTATTTTTGGCCAGTGGCCATCTTATTTCACTTCCACCTCTGACAGTCAGTGACGTGTGAGAGAATTTGTTAGAGATGAAATGATGAGAAAATAAAGATAGGCTGGAATGGTTCAGGAATGGCAGGGGCTTGGCTAAAGAAGGGCTATTGCTGAGGGGGTAAGAACAGGACTTTACACTGCCTTAAGAGTATGAGACAGAATGCATATTTCTATTTTTTTTTATCGTATTTTAATCTGAGACGCTGCTAAACTGTTTACTCTTGTAATGAAATTAGGTACACAAAGGATTTGGGGCATACAATAACATTTTATAGCCAAAAAGCAGTGCTAAATGGTTGACTAAGCATATATTTTCCAAAGTTTTATCAATAAGAGAGAATCTAATTTGGAGATGGTTATGATAAAGTGATCTGGATTCATGATTTTCATAAAGGTGTTAGCAGCCAATGACCGAAAATATAAAATGATTGTATCATGCACTTTTTGATATCTTCTACCGAACAAACACATATTACAATAATCTTTTTTTTCTTTTCATCATTTCACCCAAACAAGATGATAATGCCACTAAGATACATTGTGTTACTATGGCTGGAGAATTGAAGGAAAAAGCAATTAAAGAAAAAAAAGGACTTACTGCCGGCAAAAAGATTCACACGTGCATTGAATGTAAAGAAATCGAGAGAAAAACGAAAAAAAAAGAGATAGCCACTCATAAGGGAAATAATTTAAGAATGTTACATTCTCACAAATACAAGATTTCACTGGTAACATGCAAATTTCTGACCGTCAAAAAGAATATAAAAATTTCATTACTGATAGGGGAAGGGGAAAATTGTTTTAGATTCTACAATCGTTGCATTGTCAAGTATAGGTTTTCTGCAGCTGATGAATGCTAAGAGGATGAGAAAATGAAAGAAGAAGAAGAGGAGGAAAAGAGAAGAGAACCAGAAGAGGAGGAAAGAAGAAGAGAACAAGTAGAAAAGAAAAAGAGAAGAATAAGAGGAAAGGAGTAGAGAACAAGTAGAGGAGGAAGAAAACAAGAAGAGGAAGAAAGAAGAGAACAAGAAGAAGAGAAAAGGAGATGAGAAGAAGAGGAAAGGGGAAGAAGAAGAAGAGGAAAGAAGAAGAGGAGGAGGAGGAGGAAAGCAGCAGAAGAGGAAAGCAGAAGAGGAGGAGGAAACAAGAAGAAGAAGAAGAAGAAGAGGAGGAAAGGAGAAGAAAAAGAGGAGGAAAGGAGAAGAGAACAAGAACAAGAGAAAAGAACAAGAGAACAATAAGAGGGGGAAGGAAGAAGAGAACAAGAAAATGAGGAAAGAAGAAGAGAACATGAAGAAGAGGAAGAAAGAAGAAGAGAAAGAAAGAAGAAGAGAACAAGAAGAAGAGGAAAGCGGAAGAAGAAGAGGAAAAGGGAAGAAGAAGAAGATGAAGAAGAAGAAGATGAAAAGGGAAGAAGAAGGAGAGGGAAGAAGAAGAAAGCAGAAGAAGATGAAAGGGGAAGAGAAGAAGAGGAAAGCGGAAGAAGAAGAAGAGGGAAGAAGAAGAAAGCAGCAGAAGGAGAAGATGAAAGGGGAAGAGAAAAAGATGAAGAGGAAAGAAGAAGAGATGTATTGCTAGCAAAGCAAGCCTCAAACAAGTGACAAGAAAGATAGTGAAATTGATTCTCTCATAAGTGAACATAAACTACAGTTATTGATAGCAAAAGAGAATGAGAAGACTTTAGTCAGGAGAAAGAACATGTAAGAACAGGAATTCAGAAAGAGAGAAGATGGAGTCAAGGGTTACATTCAACTTTTTAAAGATTGTAGATGGCAGTGATGCAAGAAATCCTAAGGAAGTTTCAAGGTAAGAAGTGCAAGAAAAGTTACTCTTAGAAGAGAATTTATGGTTGCTTCAAGTTATTTCAACACTAAAACAATGAGACCTAAATTGACAATCTACTAGTTGGCTCAAATTCATGAGGTCGAGGTATCAAAGATGAATGCTCATCAGGACAATCGCTATAAAAATACTTATTAAAAAGACAGAGGGAAGCCACATCATGGCAGTAAGAAAGTATCTGAAATCAAGATGTCAGTACAGATTAGATTACAAAGACTTCTTTGGACTTTGTCAAGAATACTGAGATATATAGTAGGAGTTCCACAGGTGAGAAGTGCGAGAAAAAACTATTAGAATATTGATTTTTTTGTTTGAATTGTTTTACAGATTGTCAGCCTTTTTCAGGTTACTTAAAGCCAGAAAATATTGTTAGACTGTCCGAATTCTTTTTTTGTCGGGTGTGGGATAACTATGATTTACTGATACAAGTCCTAGTAATTAACTCATAACTGTGATAGGGCAGAAGAGGCAGGTTCATACCTTTCGAATGGTATTTGCACATACCAGGTCTAAGAGCAAAATTGTCCAAATCCTGTAAAAGCAAAACTGTCCATTTGTTAGATTAAGCTGTGAACCATTGTATCTTAGAAATGATTAAAGATATCTTACTGGAATTCTCTGAGATTTTTGTAACACCTTGAGCAGTAAGAATGTATAATTACTCCCCATGCTTAACAGAAGAATCATGTTGAAATCAATCATAAATAAAAAATGACATGTTCATAATTGATTAATCATCACTAAAGATCGGAAACTCATGAAGGATTGAAATAAAGTTTAAACATATACATATATATAATTATTTATTCAAAAATTGTAACATGAACATGTTATAAAATCACTACAGAAATAGCCATTTTGTTTCAACACTTCTGGTGTCTTATCAAGTGATGGTGTTGAATGTAGAATAAAGGGTTTTAAGAGGTTCAAATCAATCAAACATCCCTCGTAAGGGGACACGCTGTTACATAAGCTGG
This sequence comes from Acanthosepion esculentum, assembly GCA_964036315.1. NCBI lineage: Eukaryota > Metazoa > Mollusca > Cephalopoda > Sepiida > Sepiidae > Acanthosepion > Acanthosepion esculentum. The sequence continues at coordinate 52,151,937 of OZ038499.1, forward strand.
AATGACCAACCAAAATACAAGTATATAAGAATTCAAAAAACTTGACAACGAACTTTAAGGTTACAATAATTATTTAATGCTTTAATGTTAGGGTTAGACTAAAGTAGAATTCATTCTAACAAATAAATATTAAATTATATTATAAAATTAAAAATTACCAATTTTAAATTTAATCTATATTAAGTTTAAAATTATAAAGTTATTTAAAGAAGAAATCGAGGAAAAAATACATGTTTTTCTATTTATTTTGTTTCTATTGAAGTTTTAAGTTGGAATAAACCTTAAGGTCCAATGCTGCTCTGAACTTCATGATAACGTAGATACATTTGAAGCAAGAACATGGGCAGGGGAGAATGAAATCTTGCAAAAGACAATACATACACAATCAGATTATAATATATAAACACGCAGACATATTTAGATATATAAACACACAAAAAAGCGATGAGACAGGAAATAGCTCCACAACCCTTAAAAAATGATCCTGGATTAATATATATATATATATATATATAATAAAAAGACTTAAACACTAATATTCCATGGTCATAATTTATTCCATTGGAATCGCAAAAACGATCCAATTCATCAGACCTACAATCCTGGAATGACATATATATATATATATATATATATATATATATATATGTCATTCCAGGATCATTTTTCTACTTATTTAAAAATGATCTTCATCCTCTTAACCTTTCACATATGATTTAATTTGCAAGTCTTTTTCATTGCTCTTTGGGCTATCATAGCTGAAACCCCTCTCTCATGTCCCAAACATCTTGTGAATTGAGTTGGATCTTTTCTAATTGATCGCTTTAGCTCTAACTTGAAATGCTGACCCCTGTTCCTGTTGTGACCTCCTAACCCAGTTTTCATCTCTAATGTTCCCTCTTTTTTAAACTTATTCACCATTCTCTTGATTGTTCTTAAATAGACTTTGAAGATGGAAGCCAGAGTATGAATGTTGGTATCATTAGTGAAGGCCTGAGAGATCTTTTTTCCTCTCACCATCAGATGTTTCAACTTGATAGGGCCATAAGCACCATAAGAATAGAAGTTACATCTATATATATTTAAAATGGTGCAACCACTTGTATCCAAGAATGCCAGTCTATTAGGATGGCTAGCTAATCCCTATTGCAGACACCTACTCAGACACATTTGTGTTTGTCCAACACCCACAGAGCCCACCTGTGATTTATACTGCAACTATGCTGAGCAGACCTTAGTTAGAGTTTCTGAGAGAGAGAGCACATGTAATTAGTATGATCAACTTCTGAACAATGCCAGCATGCTTAAACCCTCGGTCATGATGACTTGTGTCTTCATGCTAGCACAACCACTGCCGGCTTACTTTTTTTTTTATTAATATTAGTATCTCCACCTCCTCTTTCTGAAGAGTTCAACAATGTACTTGACTTTGTAACGTTTCTATCTCAGATCCACTTCTAGTTCTTCAGTAAGTTTTATATTTCTCAAACTTGTCCTTGTAGTTTCCATGACTTCTTGTGGTGATGGCACATCAAAAACATCATATAGTATCTTTATTGGTTTCAAGTCTTTCATCGATGAACCTTTTTTCAGCTGATTATGGTACCTTTTATGTTTAAATCTTTTCCCTTTTACAATTCTTGCTGATATTATGCCGTCTTCCCAAGTTTCTTTGCTATCCTTAGATGCTCTAAAGAACACTTTATTGCCGACCTTGAAATTTTGGCATCGTTCTTGTTATTCGTTCATGTTTTTTCTATTTGGTAATAGCTTGTCAAACACTGATTTTACTTTTCTAGCAAACATTAATTCTGCTGGCAATATGTCTGATGTATTTGGATTACGTGTTACATGGTAAACTTTCAGAAAATTTTGAAGTGCTTCCTCATTTACTTTCTCAAGACTTGCTTTCTTCAACATTCCTTTGAACGTTGCCACAAACCATTCCGCTTGTCCGTTCAACCCTGGGTGATATGGTGGGGTCATAATATGCTCAATGGAGAACATCTTAAAACACTCTTCGAATTCTTTACCCATGAATTGTGTTCCGTTATCAGAGACTATGGTATCTGGCATGACATATCTTGCAAACATTTCACGTCAGAAATTCACAGTCAATGAAGCTGTTAGAGTTTTGCACTTGTAAATTTCCAGCCATTTGGTGAAACTATCAACTCCCATAAGATAATGTGATCCATTCATAGCACCTGCAAAATCTATATGCAGTCTTGACTACAGCATGTCTGTCTTTGCCCAAGGTTCTATCTTTGTGATAGTTAGTTTTGCTTACAGAGCACAAACTCTGTAAACTTTTACTATTTTTTCAATATTTTGATCCATTCTGGTCCAATAGACAAAACTTCCCATCAAAGATTTCTTTCTTGAAATACCAGGATATCCGCTATGAAAATCCTTCAATATTCACTTCTGTAACACACTAGATATTACAACCCTTTTCCTTAACATTACTACATCGTTGCATGACGAGTAAGCATTTAAATCTGGGTTTCTTTCTTTGTTACTTTCTTACAATTGCTTTTTTATTTTCACAATAAAGATGTCATTTTTCACTTTTTTTAATTTCTTTCAGGGTAACCAGTAACTCTCAAACTATGTTGCACAAAATGTTTTTTTTATTTCCCTTTCTCTTTTTAGTGTGGCAATGATTGTGTCCTTAAATGGTTCCACAATTTTTAGGTATTAATTTTGATAATTAATTCGTATATCCTAATTTTTTAGACAGTTGGTACTCCATTGTAAAATCATAAATTTAAAAATATCATAAAATCATTTTTAGTAAGATGATACCCCATTGTTGTAGTCTATTAGCTGTATATGTAGGTATTCCTTGCTTTGAACCATGTATTGTTCATATCGGTCTGTCATCTGTTTGCAACCTAAAATTTCTTTCATGAATAAATTAATGAAATTTCTTCACAGCAAATATAACTGCTAGAGCCTCTTTTTCTATCTGGCTGTAATTTTTCTCTGCTGGTAGAAGTGAGCATGAAGCATGAATGAAAGCTTTCATTTTACCACCATCATATTTGTGCAAAATCACCGCTCCAATACCGTACTCACTAGCATCTGATGCCACTATGATTTCTGCTTTTGGATCATAGGATGCTAATGATAAATCTGATGTAAGTTTTTTTTTTATTTCGTCAAACGCCTTTTGACAATTACCATTCCAGTTCCACTTTACTCCTTTTTGAAGTAGATCGTTCAGTGGAGCTTGCATATTATGTACATATATTTTATAGTAATTAGCCAGTCCTAGAAAAGCTTGAAACGCAGTCATGTTTGTTGGTGGAGGCATATTTTAATTGCACTCGACAGATCTGGTTGACAACCATTTTTATCAATAATTTGACAAAAGTATTTAATTTTCAGGACAAACAATTCACATTTTTCTTCACTGAGCTTAAATCCATGCTTTCTGAGATTTTCCAAAATTCCTTTCACATGTCCAACATGTTTTTCTTTAGATATACTTTTGATTAAATTGTCTTCCAGATACGTCACTGCAAAATCCAAACCCACAAACATGGTATCCATAGCTTGCTGAAAAACAGCTGGTGCCACCTTTATACCAAAAGGAAGTCAGTTAAACTTATATAATCCTCTGCATGTATTTATGTTTGTAAACTCTGAACATTAATTTCCAATCTGAATTTGTAAATATGCTTCACGTAGATCCAGCGTTGAAAAATATTTACCCGTATCCTTGTTCGCGAAGCAACAAGAATATATTTTATTTTTTCGTACTTGTTCCCTCAGTATGAGTTTCCAAAATCCTTGGAACTCCAATTACAACTTCTATGCGTTCTTGAAGCCTTGTTGCTGCTATAAGTTGCAAGAGTTCCAAATCCTCATCACACGGTTATAAATAGCCTGAGTTTTGAATCCCACATTGCCATTGTTATATCACACTTCATAGCGCTTATAATATAAGTAATGCTTTAGCAACTTGCTGTGACACCTGTATTAATTAGTCTGAAGACTGACTCCAAACAGCTTCTTTCTCTTACCTCTGACTTGGAGCTCTTTATAGCTATGGACTAGTTCATATAGTCACCAGGGATGTACTATTTACTCCACAACAGAAACTATATGAACATCAGAGATATGCTGCATAACAACATTTTAAATGCACAGGAAAGAAAAGGATTCACTAAGAAGAAAATGCATTGAGAGTGTGCTAATCTCACAATTCTTGATAATAGTTTTAAGACCAGGACCTTACATAATATTATTGATCATTGCAAAAGCAATAATAGCACAGTTTGATATACAAGTTAGAATAGAAAAAAATCAGAGATCTACTTGGAGTGGACTGATTAAAAATCCAACAGACACCAATATAGCTCTAATACAGATAAAAAAAATATCAAACAGAAAAAAAAAATTTCTGGTCATTGGATCTGATATGTTTATATAATTTATTGCCACTCTTATCATCTAAAACCCCAATGCATTTTCGTTCCACACAGTTTTGTTTTTCATTCAAACCTGAATAATCCCAGTGATGATGTTTTAGAGAAAATGGAAACAAAAAGGAGACTTATACTTAGCATCAGAAAAAGCAGCTGAAATTTCTAGGGCACATGAGGAGGAAAGAGGGCTTGGAAAATTTGACACTCACAGGACATTGAAGTTGAGAGGGACAGAGGAAAATAGCACATAACCTACCTAATGAGCTTTTGTAAATGGATGGCAGAAGAGGGTTGAGGTGAGATAGTAAAAATACAAAATTAACCAAGAGCTACAAAGGACAGGAAATTGGAGAGAGCCATGATTGTCCACATCATGAAGGGACATGGCACATTGAAGACCTGATAAGGTAATTTAATTTATTGCCCCACTTATGCTCTAAACCCCAAAGGCTTTCTCCTTCAACATGAAGACGCCAAACCTAATGCATACTTTTCCACTTTGTCATACACACACACACACATACATACATACATACATACATATATATATATATATATATATATATATATATATATATATATATATATAGGGGTAGAGGTAGGTAAATCAAATAATTAGATATCAGCAACTGTATATGTGTGCGTTAGCATGCATACAGAGTTAAGCAAATAAATATTTACTAAATTTACTTTAAGGTGTAAAAAAAAGAGTGCTCAATGTGATTTAGACAGAGCTAATAAATATACATTAATAAATATACATTCAAACGTAGGTATATATATATACACACACATATATATATATATATATATATATATATACACAAGTGAACATTGAAGTCAACACTCAGAGGCGACAGGCTGTTTCATGCCGGATGCAATCGTCAGGCCTGATGATTGCGTCCAGCATGAAACAGCCTCTGAGTGTTAACTTCAATTTTCACTTTTATATTTATATTTACATACGCTCTATCTCTGATATTGAGCACTTTGTTCCATAAATATAGCACACCTTAAAACTATATATATATATATATATATATATATATATATATATATGACGATGAACAAATTGTAAGAAAAAAGAAACGTGTTGTGAGCGATGACGATGATGATGACCAGAAAGAAAAAGGCTCAGACTGCTGATGCTATTTTTGGAGATATGGATGATGTTTCATCAGATGATGAAGATAAAGAAGAGTCTAAAACACAGGTTCCTGTTATTGAGGAAGAGGAAGAACAACCTCAAGAAGAAGAACCACCTGAAACAATGATTGAAGTAGAAATTCCACGAATTGTAACGAAACTTGCAAAATCTCTTCACTATGTCAAATTACCAAATTTTCTATATATATATATATATACAAGTATAGGATTGGTATATACGGAATAAATTCCAATAACCAACAATTATTATTCTTAAAAGAGTGCTCAATACAGAGTAGAGCAGATATAATTATTTATTTAAATATTATAACATAAATATGTTATAAAATCACTACAAAACTAGTCATTTTGTTTCAACACTTCCAGTGTCTTATCAAGTGATGATGTTGAATGTAGAATAAATGGTTTTAAAAGTTTCAAATTAATTAACGATCCTTCGCTAGGGGTAAACGTTGTTACATAAGCTAGAATGACCAATCAAAATACAAGTATATGGTAATTCAAAAAATTTGACAATGAAGCAAGGTTATCATAGATATTAAAACATTTATAAAATTTGAAACCAAAATTAAAATTATATATATACACACACACACACACACACATATATATATGGTCCAAAAGTTTAGGGGGCCACAAAAATCTCTGGGATAATTTATGTAGTTAAATTAAATGGGTTAGTTATTTTATTATTATTATTGATTATATATAAAACTCTTCATGAAGAGAAAGTCCCTCTGGCTCAATTGTTGATTGATTTTTTTATGCCTTATCAAACATTTATGGTTATTTAAAGCCAAAACGTATATTGCATTAACAGATTTTTGAGAATAACAATAATTTTTCCAGTCATACTATTTAACCCATATCTGGGGGGAGATTGATTCATTCTTTTCCCAAGGATATTTGCACATGGAATTCGAACTCAACTCTTTGGTTCCTCATTCCAAGTCATTAACCATTACATCACCCACACATCATCTAACCAAAAGTGAATTAGTAAGTTTGTTTTGAAAAAGGCCTGAAACTTCCATTTTTATGTTATTCTTCAAAATCCAAAGGGTGATCTCAATGCCAGATGAGTCGGGTTTCGATCCTGGCTTGAGGCACTCGAATCTCTAGTCCACACTGATGAGGCTGTGATACAGTGAAACAGTCTATCTCTGGATGACAATATATATGTCTCAGCAGAAATAAAAATTTGGTCAAGCACTTTAGAAGGAAAGTGTGAATTTGTAAACAGTGACTGTTACTGCTGATGATGCAAAGCTCTTCTATGAATCGAGCACTCTGAGTCACTGGCGTGTTTATTCAAAAATGAATACGTAAAAATTCACCTTCCTCTCTGCTGGGAGCTAATAGCTTAGGGGAAAAATCTCCAACTGATGCCAAATCAGTCGGGTTTCAATCCTGGTTTGAGGCAATCGGATTTCTAGCCACACTGATGAGCTATGATACAGTGAAACAATCTGTCTGTGGATGGAAGGCTATATATATATATGTATATATATATATATATTGAACAATAAAAAAAATTAAAAAATTAAAATCTTCAGGCACACTGGGATGTACATTACTATTCCTTCGTTTTTATTATTATTTCATTTAGATTCCTCGACTAGTTTCGGCCAACATGGCCATCATCAGGAGAAAAATAATTTGCTGGTAGCAGTGAACTACAGAAATGAATGTTGTGATGGAGAAAATGATCTTTTGTCTGTAGTTTGCATTTTTATTTTTTTATCATGACTTTTGGTCAGTCCTTGTGTTAGTCAAACAGTCTCTTTTAAGTTGTTATTTTAGATAAGAGATGGATGGATTCATGCTGCTTTGAATTCCCTTGGTCATTTTGACAGATTTATTGGTTCCTGGAAAGGGGATGTGTCTCTGTTAAGTGTGTGTGTGTGTGTTATTTGATTCTTAGGGAGTGAGTGAGTATGATGTGTGTATATATGTGTGGGTGCGTGTATAAGTGTGAATGCTCAACACCTCTGTAAGCATATCTGTCTTGTGTGGGTGAGAAATGTGGGTAGGTTTTGATAGGGTTATATATAAATACTATCTATGTTGTTAAATTTATGGTTAAGCCTGGCTGGATAGTGCGTTTTTAAACTTTGTATTCACTTATTTTCATGGAACTCTAAAATTTTTCTAATGTTATCTGCTCTGGACTTTTCTATTCTCTCAATTATAGTGAATTTGGCATGGGTTTTAAAATCGTGTTTTTTTAGGCAGAAATGTTGTTCTACAGGTAATAATCTTTCATGGGGAGTCAACTTAATTTGATTGCGATAATTATTAATTCTATATATTATTAATTCTATATATGTGTATATATATATATATATATATATATATATATATATATATATATATATATAAATAATTATATAATATATATAATATATATTATATAATATATATAATTATATTAATATCATGCACACATACACACACAGAGGATAGATAGGTATAAATGAACAGAATTAGTTTTGAATAATCTTAGATAAATAATGAACAGACATAGATAGATAGGTAGGTAGATAATGAACAGAGATAGATATGAACAGACTGAGATAAATAGATTGATATGAACAGACTAATATAGATAAATAGATGCAAACAGATATAGATAGATAATGAACAGACCTAGATAGATAAATAGATAATTACAGAGATAGATAATAAAGAGACATTGATAGATAAATAGATAGATAATGAATTGACATAAATAGAGATGTAGATAGATATATAAATAGATAATGAACAGACACTGATAGCTAGATAACGAACAAACAGATAGAGAGGTAGATAATGAACAGACAAAAAGAGGTAGCTAGATAATGAAGAGACAAAAAGAGGTAGCTAGATAATGAACAGATACAAATAGAGAGGTAGACAATGAACAAACATAGATATATACAACCTATGATAGACAGATTGATAGATAGATATGAACAAGGTGGGATAGATAGATAGATAGATTTGGTTTTGTTCTATAAATATTCTTTTACTTTCTTCTGTTTTTTATTACCTGCATATGGCAGTTATCTGTCTTCATTTGTTTGGTTTGTTTCGTTCAACTGAAAACCAGGTTTTGGAAATTACACCTTTTCTACATACATTTGTTGAGTGTCCATCACGAAAAAAACAAGAAGCAAACAATCCAATTAATGAGACCGAGAGCAGTGTAACATGGAATATAAATTCTCCAACACTCACGTGACTCATGCTACCAATTAATGTTCGTTACCGATCAGGTAACAATGATGAGCAGAAATAGCAGAACGAAAAGTCAAAAGAAAAAGGAGATGCAAGAGAAAATCAAGACAGGCAAATATTACGATGATGTTATACTATCAACCAAAATTTTTAGCCCCAACCCACACCAGATTTAATAATTAGTAAGATTCATACCTTCTTTGGTTTAATTTTTTCTTAAAATCTTTTCACCCCAAGCACAGTGATAATGCACCTAGGACACAACGGGTTACAGGGAATGAAAGAGAATGAGAAGACCTTAGTGTGGGGAGAGAGGACAATAAAAAAAGAGAGGATTCAGAAAAACAGAAGAGAGCGATATTGCCACTAGACTTTAGTGAAGAGACGTAATAAAAATAAAGGAACAAGATTCAGTAAGACAGAAGACAGCAATTGACATTGCATTTAAATTTAGAAGATTGTAGGTGGCAGGATAGCAAGAAACTGGAAGGTAGTTTTGCAAGTGAGAAGTGCGAGAAAATGAAATAGTTGCAATTTTATCTCAAGCGCGAGGTGCAATTTCTTTAAAATCCCTAAAAATTATACTCAATCAAATTGTATACATATAAAAGGTGATTATCTCCCTTTGGTCAAGATGAAGTCAGTCATGAAAGTCACAACTTCCAGGAATCAAAACGAGCTGTGTTTTGTAACTTATCCCTTCATTCTCTTTTCACACAGCTTGTTGTGTAGACATGCTTTATATTTTTTGTGTGGGATGAATGTATATGTGTATATATAGTTTTGTGTATGACTTTGCAGTATAAAACTCTCTCTGAGCACAAAGCATAGCTCTCCATTAATATTTTTTTTCAGAAATAAATAAAATGACTCTAAGTTAATTTTTAGCCTAAAATTATTTTTACAAATCCTCAAAATTTATACACATTCATATTTCACAGAAATTGATTTAAAGAAACTTTAAAATTATTACAAAATAATCTCCACTTTTTCTTTTTTAATGAAGTACCCTTCATACATTTTCCTAAGCAATCCAATGAAGAACTGAGTGCTGTGTACGCAGCTGTTCCTTGAAATAAGGACAGTAACAAAGAAAAGAAAATATGTCTATTTGCATTGACACTCTATAAATAGAAATAATAATCATTTCGTCATCTCTAAACATGATCCTGTCTCACACACTTAACAAAAAGATTTTATCCCGTCAACAAGCCTGTTATAAAGAGTTGGCTGTTGTATACAGAGAAAAACATGTCTTAACTTGTTCAGTATCCTCAAAGCATATGTTGTAAAAAAAAAAAAAAAAAAAGAAAGAAAAGAAAACTCTGTTGGAGATTGGGGAAAATTGTCACTAACAGCCCAGTTTGACCAGTGCTTGCAGGGAGTAGGTTTGTCACAGATGGATGGCTGAAACCATAATTGTTTGTCTGTTTTTATTTCTCTCTCTATTTCTCTATCTCTGTCTAATTTAATTGAGAAAAACAACTGGAGACCTGAGCTGCAGAAGTTCTCAGCAAGGATTTAATCATCAACCATCAGTTCCATAAAAATGGACCTTTTCTGAAATTCAGCTCATTTCATTTAATATATTCTTTCACCTAATCCTCAAAAAGTTAAAGCCGAAAAGTGACATCTATCTATATTTCTGAGATGAGGTATTATGTACACTATTTACATTATTCGGACTAGAAATGAAAGAGATAGATATGTAGATAGAAATGAAAGAGATAGATATATAGATATATATAGATAGAAATGAGTAGATAGATATAAAGGAAAAGAGATTGATATAAAGCAATAGAGATAGATATATAGATATAAATGAGTAGACAGATATAAAGAAATACAGATACATATGTAGATATAAAGGAAAAGAGATAGATAGGAATGAAAAGAGATAGATAGAAATGAAATAGATAGTTATATAGATATAAATGGATAGATATATAGGAAAAGAGATATATAGATATAAACAGATAAAGGAAAAGAGATAGATATAAAGGAAATATATATATATATATATATATATATATATATATATATATATAGAGAGAGAGAGAGAGAGAGAGAGAGAGAGAGAGATAAATTAAAAGAGATAGATAGAAATGAAGACAGATACATATAAAGGAAAAGATATATATATATATATATATATATATATATATATATATATATATGGAAGTCAGCACTTAGAGACAACAGTCTGTTTCATGCTAGTGCAATCGTCATTTACACACGCTCTATCTCTGATATTGAGCACTTTATCCCATAAATATAGCACACTTTAAGACTATATTTCTTCATATATATATATATATATATATATATATATATAAAGTGCTCAATATCAGATATATATATATATATATATATAAAGTGCTCAATATCAGAGATATATATATATATATATAAATGAAGATAGCTATGAAGGAAAAGAAACAGATAAAGATATAAATGAAAAGAGATAGATAGAAATGTAGATATACTGTATACATTTGTGTATCATGCGACTTTGAGGACCTAATTTTGAAGATAATTTTAAAGGGGGCTTGCATCATACAGGAGTTATAAAATTTTCATATGTACTGCCGGCCCTGACTAAACTGTATATCCATTTACTGAAGTCAAATAAGCTTCAAAATTAGGTCTTCAAAGGTTGCACGATACGCAAATATATACTGTAAATGAAAAGAGGCAGATATAAACGAAGATAGATATAAATAAAAAGAGATAGATATAAACTGTAATAAGAAACAGAACTAAAGAACTACCTTGAGAAAGGATTTAATAAACAGTGTAGCCCATGACGGGGCTAAGAGCAAATAGGAATACATAAAATACAAGTAAAAGCAGATATGTATATATAGTATAGCAAAATGGTGGATTATTCCAGAAAAGTCCAAATCAAGGGAAGTTAATGTTTATGACTTAAATGAAAAGAGATAGATAGAGACGAAGATATATATACACTGCCGTATCAAAAGTCATGATATAGGTGCCTAGTAATGTGTATGACACCCTCTGACATGATACAGTTCAACAGCTCATGATTGCTTCAATTCCAAAAAGTCATGCCATCTCAATAACTGTCCACAACTCTCTGATATTTCTAGATGAAGGGACTTGTAAATTCTTATCTGAGCTCATGCCAGACAAACATGATGGACACATAATTCATCAAACATCTCCAGAATGCTTCTGAAACTAATTCAGTTCAACTTGGACATGATAACACAAAGCATTATCCTGCTGGATAATTTTGCCAAAAATACAAATCAACTTGGGTCATGTTTGTTCTTATATTAATATCAGCCTGTATTTAAATAACACATCATTGTTAGGGTATGTAGATTCTATGGATGAGTACAAATTGTCATGAAGGTAGCAATCACCAAGCAGTATTTTCAGCCAGACAAACAAACCCAAGTCATTCCATATGAACACACTGCAGATCAGTATGGAAAGGCTCTCAGCCTTCATGGTAACTTACAAATTCCTGAATCCAGAGAAATTAAACACTTCTGACATACTCATAAAATAGCCTTGGCATACTCTCCTGCCATACTCTTACATATTTCACTTCCATACTCTTTGTATAGGAGACACGATGGAGTAATGGATAGCAGCTCGGATTGAGGAATTGGAGAGCCGAGTTCAAATTCCAGTCGAATCCATCACGTTCACTTACGTGTTAATACCTTTGGGAAAGGTATGAATCCTCTTCTTCTCCCTCCATATATGGGTAAATAGCAGGACAGACCGGGTTCTATAGCCCTGGATGGCAACCGCAGAAAGAAATGGCAACCTACTGCGGGAAAAAAATCTGCCTCGTCAATCATATATATAAAGATACATGATCGCCTAAGCGAGTATCACGTATGGCACATAACTGATTCTTTGTATACTCTTGGCACAGTCCTTTGTCATACACTTAGCATACTTCTCTTCCAATCCCTTTGGATACCCCTTTCCATACACTCAGCAACAGTCCTCTGCCATACTCCTCTACCAAAACCCTTGGCATTGTCCGCAACCAAACTCTTGGTATACACCTCTTCATACACTTGGCATAATCCTCTTTCATAGTCTTTGTATACTCTTGGCATAGTACTCTTCCACACTCTTAGCAGACTCCTATACCAAATTTGTAGCATACACCTCTTGCATACTCTTCTACCAAACACTTAGTATACCAAACTGTTAATATACTCTTGGCATCTTCCACTTATATACTCTTAGCATAAGCTTCTGCCATACTCTGTGCATACTCCTGGCATACTCTTTTTGTATACTATTTACATTATTTGGATTATTGTCCTCATCTTTGTCACCATATTTTTTTTTTCACACACTGGAGTAGACTATTCTACCACGTGCCACGTTTAATGGATGTCAGTTATCAGTTATCTCCTGTTAATTCCCCTTTGCAAGTTCTCCACTGCCTTAACTGGGAATTGAACTCACACTCTTTGGGTCCTGTCACTGGATCTAACTAATGCCTTTATCCACTGTGCCATGTGTCCTTGATTACTAGAGGTGATAATATATGCATTTTATATCTTTGGGTCCTCTCACTGGATCTAACCAACGCCTTTATCCAATGTGTCCTTTTTGTATACTCTCTCATACTACTGACATACTCTTCTTTCATACTCTTTGTACACTCTTGGCATAGTCCTCTGTCATACTCTTAGCAGTCTTAAGAAAAGAATTTCATCTTAATTTTTTTTTTCTGCCACCAGTTTACTGCTCTAACTCCTCAAACAAAAATCAGATATGAGCTGGCAATGAATTATTACATCTGAGGTTTTTCTTTTTTTCTTTGTTTTTCAAATGTTATCCCAGTTTTATGATGAGGGTGCTAAAAAGTTCTCAACCTGACCAAAATGAATGACTGACAGCTATGAAATGTACATGCTATATTCTAAATGTCCAATCAGCAAATCCAACACTTGGCACGTTCTTTTTGTCAAGTTGCTTTAACTATACGAAAAGAAATTCTGATGTTTGGTAATGGAAAAACTGATTTTTGAATGTGGGTTGAATAGAGAATTCTTCAGCATGCCCTTGTAGGTAATTCTCCAATAGAAAAAAAGTTAACATTTTAAATATAAAAAAACAAAGAGGAAAAAGGTGTATTAGAAGACAAATTTGATTCAAAAATGGTTCTTGAAAAAGGAAAAAAATTGGTCTCAGTTTTAGATTTTCACTGTTATTTTAATGTCATTTGTACATTTAAAATAATCTTAGATACACACATATACACATATATATATATATATTTATATGCTGAGATATGTGTTTCTATATATCTGAGTGCATGCTTAATTGCAAAAGCATGCACATTATATATGTGTGTGTGTGTGTGTGTATATATGAAATTGTGTATTTGGGTAGCAATCTCTGTTTTATACAATTTTCTTTAAAAACAACTGACAACGTACTACGGTTAAGTTTGTTATTGAATTTTTGTTGTGTTTGGATGGATTATATATATATATATATATAGTGAGAGAGAGAGAGACCTACCAAACTTCACAATATACTCATTGATAATACAAATATAATAGCTGTATCCACATGCAAGAAAAAGGTTAAACATAATGGTAGCATTATTAAAAACCAAAACTCAATTATATCAATTATGAATATGGACACAATGTGCTGACGTGTTTGGAAAATAAAATATTCCAGATACATACATAAAACAATCCATACATTTAGTTAAAAGTAAAAAGAAAATTTATCCTTGATAATGGCTAAAAGTATAGCCAAAAGTGTTTGGACATACAAAACATTTGGACAATTTCTACATAATTTATGTTTAGAAATGAAAAAAATTATAAGAACATGAAAAATTAAATAAAAACATAACCACAGTACCTTGGTAGTCATTTTTAAATGTGTGTATGTATATATATAAGCTGTATAAGGTCTTTCGTAAATACGCAAGTACTTTCAACTGTACATTTAGTCATCGTCAGGCATGGAAGTTATTTTGTTTTTGGTAAAATTCATGAAGCATCCGAGATGAAAAAATATAATGTGAATTGAAATATGTTTTTTTAAATGTGTTATTGATAATGGATACAAATTTTTGGAGCGTGTAGTTGCAACCCTAAGGTTGAATTTTTTAAAAATTTAAGTGAGTGCATTTTTTACTATTATGGCAATTTTACCAAAAAAAAAAAAAATTTCCATGCCTGAAGATAACTGAATGTGGCGTCAAAAGTACCTGCATCTTTAAGAAAGACTTTATAGAGTTTATAATTTAAAAAAAACAAGGATCATAACTTTCATCAAGTGATTAGTAGGTTAATGCATCTTTAAAGTTTTGTTAGCGAAGGGATTTCGCCAATTTATATAATTAACTTTGCTAATTTACTTTTTGTATGAATGATTCATTGTAATATAAATTGAACTGCACCAGATAATATAAATATATATATATATATATATATATATTAAAATGATAAGAAAGAAAAGATTTTATAATCTGGTGTTCTTAGCAATTATTTTTATTTTAAGAAAAAAAAGTGCTCAATACAAACAGTACAGTATACTATTATAATTATATTCCTTTTTAAAAATATGATTCCACTGCGACACAGAAATTTCTATGTTTCAAAACTGAAACTAAAATTGTAAATTAAATTATAAAAATTAAACTTAAAATCCAGAGTTTCGTTCCATTGTCAAGCGATGCTAGGAACAACTTTCTAAGAAATTTACTTAATTTATAAGTGCAGACAATATTTTGAATTGTTAAGATTAAGGAAAATTCAATCTATTTTGAATAGGGGTGGCTGGGTTTTAATTTCCCTAGACAACTTGTGTATCAAATATATGTTACTTACAAAGTCAGTTTAAGTTTAGGTGGGCTGGGGGTGCCGTCTTACAAACATAGATATCCATTATTCAGTGTGTCATCTGGGTTTTCAACGACAAAAAAATTTTGGCATTTTTATTTATCTGCTTAATTCATATTTTTATATACAAAGGTTTTCTAAAAGTTGTCTAGGGAAATTATAACCCAAACACCCCTATTCAAAATAGATTGAATTTTGCTTAACCGTAACAATTCAAAATATTAAGATTGTCTGCGATTATAAATTTAGTAAATTTCTTAGAACGTTATTCCTAGCATCGCTTGACAATGGAATGAAACTCAGGATTTTAAGTTTAATTTTTATAATTTACAATTTTAGTTTCAGTTTTGAAACATAGAAATTTCTGCCTTGCGATGGACTCATATTTTAAAAAAGAAAATAATTATAATAAATAAATATATATGTGTGTGTGTGTGTGTTCATATATAGGACTGTATCTTCATATAAACATATTTATTAAGATATTGTATTTTTATGAGAATTGTTTTTCAGAGATAAACACTTACACACACACATACATACATACATTCATATGAGCTGTGATACTGTTAAACAGTCTGTCTGTGGATGACTATATATATATGTATATATATATATATCGTGTTCTATTGTTTTGGGTGCCAATTCCTCATATCCGGACTTTGTAACCAATTCCTCATATCCAGAATCCCTCATATCCGGAATCCCTCATATCAGGACTTTGTAACCAATTCCTCATATCCAGAATCCCTCATATCCGGAACCCCTCATATCCGGAACCCCTCATATCAGGACTTTGTAACCAATTCCTCATATCTGGAATCACTCACATCCGGAATCCCTCATATCTGGAACCCCTCATATCCGGAACACCTCATATCCGGAATTTGTAACCAATTCCTCACATCTGGAATTTGTAACCAATTCCTCATATCCGGAATCCCTCACATCCGGAATCCCTCATATCTGGAACCCCTCATATCCGGACTTTGTAACCAATTCCTCATATCCGGAATCCCTCATATCTGGACTTTGTAACCAATTCCTCATGTTAAAGATCAAATGGAGATCAATTAAGACTCTTTGGTAAAGCAAATCGAGTTCTCTCAGTCACTGTGTATTTATTAAAAATAAATATGCTTAAATTCACCTTCATCCTTGCCGTGAGCCAAAGGCTTAGGGGTAGAATCTCCGAATTCAGCCAGGTTCCGATCCTAGCTAGAGGCAACCGGACGTCTAGCCACACTGATGAGCTATGATACAGTGAAACAGTCTGTCTGTGGATGACAATATATATATATATATATATATCAGTGCATTTTGAAAGTTCTTGACCCAACTAAGAAGCCCTTTTCCCCCAAAAATCTGATATGTGGTCATTTGGTCAGATTTTAGAAAATAGAGTTGGTTGAGAACTTTTTAGAATACCCTCGTGAGTATGTGTGTGTTGTGAAAAGAATTGGAATTTATTTCTTGTATTGATAAGTATTTCAGCAGGAGAGAAATCTAACTCTATAATTTAGGAAACATTCTTTGTTTACACTTCAAGATAAAATATTAAGGTTGTTCGAAAAATAAAAAATAAAAAAATGTAAACGACATTCCTCTCATGAAATACTGAGAATTCCTTGGGCAGTTTAGAAAACAAAAAAATCATTGAAGCCAGTGTCAGTTACAAATATTACAATTTATCAGAAAGATAAAAGATGTCTATAATTTTAATGCACCTTTATTCCTATACACAAATAAATACACAAATAAATAAATATATATATATATATATATATATATATATATATATATATATATATTTATGTAAAAATGTTCAGTACTTATGGAATGTCAAATAGTGTGATGTAATATTTGCATCACTCATTGGGACCTTTGACAAGAATTACTGTACTGATTGCGGACAGTCTATTATTCCTTTTTTAACATTTCACCCTGAGCAAGGTGATAATGTCACTAAGACGCAAGGGATTACTTGTGCGAGAAAAGAAAATATTTTTCAAAAATAGAGAAGAAAGCCATGTCATGCCTGTGAGAAAGTTACTGAAGTCAAGATGCCAGGTCAGGATCAATTACATGACAGACCCTTCTTTGAATCTTGTCAAGTATCTCGAGATATATAATGGGAGCACTAGACCAGATAGGGCAGTGATATTCAATACACAGATGTTTAAATAACAGTGTTCTCTCCTCATGAGTAGCAATCTATCTAAATGAAGGAAAACTATATTCCAAAATATAGATAAGGCATTGGGAAACATCTCCACTATTTCCCAAAAAATCATGACAATTCACAGATAATAAAGAAAAAGAATCTGTGGAAAAGAGAATGGGAAACCACTCTACTCTCTTTCCCAAGAAGTCATGGCAATTCCCATATAATAAAGAAAAGGAATCTATGGAGAAGGCAACAGGAAACCACTCTACTATCTTTTGCAAGAAGTCATGGCAATTCACAGATAATAAAGAAAAGGAATCTGTAGAGAAGGCAATGGGAAACCACTCCACTCTCTCTCCCAAGAAGTCATGGCAATTCACAGATAATAAAGAAAAGGAATGTGTAGTGAAGGCAATGGGAAACCACTCCGCTCTCTTTCCCAAGAAGTCATGGCAATTCACAGATAATAAAGAAAAGGAATCTGTGGAGAAGGCAACGGGAAACCACTCTACTATCTTTCCCAAGAAATCATGGCAATTCACAGATAATAAAGAAAAGGAATCTGTAGAGAAGGCAATGGGAAACCACTCCACTATCTTTCCCAAGAAGTCATGACAATTCACAGATAATAAAGAAAAGGAATCTGTAGAGAAGGCAACCGGAAACCCCTCCACTATCTTTTGCCAGAAATTATGACAATTCACAGATAATGAAGATAAGGAATCTGTGGAGAATGCAGTGGAAAAATACTCCACTATCTTTCCCAAGATGTCATGGCAATTCACAAATAATAAGGAAAGGAATATATGGAAAGTCATGTTCGCCTACATCCCATGAAAATGGGATCATAAAGAATAGGAAAATAAATAAAAAGAATTAACTTCCCAAGTAAAAAAGTAGACATGGATGAAAAAACAAAAAGACTTCCTCGGTAAAAACTATAAATATAGATTAAAAAATCAAAACAAAGACTTCATAGGTAAAAAATGACAGAGATTAAAAAGAGTAAATCAAAACCGACAGAGGCCAAAAATATTTCTTTGTAAAAAAAAAAGAACATTGATTAAAGAAAATACAATTAAAAAAAGATAGACATTTTCTTTTAATCATTTCACCCCAGGCAAGGTAATAAAGTCACTAAGATGTATGGTGTTACAGAAAGTGAAAGTGAGAGAATTGAGGAAAGGACAAAAGATGAACGAAGTCTAAGAAGACAGAAGCTGGCTATTGGTGCTGCATTTAAATTTGTTAAGATTGCAGTTATCAGGGAAGCAAGTAAATGGAAGGGAGTTTGATAGGCGGGAAGTGTGAGAAAAGAAACTGTTGAAGTAGAGTAGGCGGCTGCATTTAGCTATTTCAGTAGTAAGAGGGTGGGACCTAGATGCCAATCTAGTAATGCATTTAAATTCACGTAATTAGGGCACTAGGGAAAAGGCTTGTCAGAGCAGTTGCTATGAAAATATTTGTAGGAAAAGACAGTACAAAGTGACTGAAGTCAAGATGCCTACTCAGAATCAATTACATTACAAACCCTTCTTTGGATTTTGTTAAGAATTTTGAGATGTACAGCAGGAGCACCAGACCAGATATGCCAAGAGTATTCAATGCATGAAGGAATGGTAGATCTATAAATGGACAAGATGGATTCTGATGGGAAAAAGATTGTCAGAGCAGTTGCCATGAAAATATTTGTCGAAAAGATAGCAGCAAATCACATCGCATTGGTGAAAAAGTGACTGAAGCTGAGATGCCAGGTCAGGATTGATAACATTGCAGATCTTTCAGAATTAAAACAAAAACCAACTTTGTACATATATAAGTATATCCTTCAACATATTGTGATTAGTATTATACTGTGTGTAAATCTTTTCATCCCAAGCAAGGCAATAAGACCACTAAGATGCAAGGAGGTTACTGAGTGTTAGAAAATCTGAGAAAAACAAAACCTCTGTTAAGGAGAGAAGAATGAAAGAAAAGGAATTAAGAAGGCAGAAGATAACAATTGATATTGTATTTAAATTTTTAAAGAACAAAGTTGACTGGAGAGCAAGAAGCTGGTAGAGAGTTCCACAAGTGAGAAGTGCGGGAGAAGAAACTGTTGGTATAGAACTTATAGCTATATTTAGCATTTTCAACCGTAAAATAATGAGACCCATCTTCCAATCTAATACTGCACTTCAATTAAAAAATGTCTAGGTACCAAAGAAGAAAACTCATCGGAACAATTGCCATGAAAATATTTTTAGAAAAAGGTAAGGGAAGATACGTTATGGTGGTGGAAAAGGGACTGAAGCAGAGATGCCAGGTCAGGATTGATAACATTGCAGATCTTTCAGAATTAAAACAAAAAACAATTTTGTAGGTAAAAGAGACAAGGACAAATAATCAAAAAGATTTTTACCTGTAATTTTTTTACCCAGTTTTTTTAATTGCTGGAGACACAAGAAGAAGAAAGATGACATCCTCTGGTTTATAAATTGTCAAACAATAATATTTACATACCTGTATTTGATTACCCTGGGTTGTAGGTGGGTGCATATTAACTGTATTCAGTGTGGGGGAACTCATGTGATGACTGTTCATGGCAGAATCTGGACTGTAAGGGGAGGCCTGGAATATAAGCAAAAAATAAAAATATTAACAAAATACATCAATAATAAGACTCTTTTTTAATAATACATTATATATTATTATAAGACTTATATAAGATTATCAAGAGTTCAACATCCGCAAAGCTCTTGAATGGGATGCGTATAAGAAACTTCACAAGATTTGGCGCTCGTAGCTTCCATCCTCCTTAAAAGTTCAAACATTTTGAACATTGATTGAACCAATCCTATTGTATGGATCAGAAACTTAGACATTATGTGCTCATCTTGAAAGACAACTAGATGGAACATATACAAATCTGCTTAAAAAAATTCAGAACATCAGTTGAAGATGCCATGAAATTCTTAACCCATTTTATGGAGAACTGAGACCAATGTCTTTTAAGCTCAAACAAAAATGATTACAATTTACCAGCCACTGCCACTGAACATCTTTACTCTTATAGCATCCTTCTAGAAGTGTTGTTTCACAAAAATTGACTTTCCCAGACATCATAGCTCAGGACACAGAGATGGACATTGGGGATCTGGGGACTGCAATACAGTGCCAAACAGTGTGGAAAGAGATTGTCTATGGAGTTATGACCAACCATAGAGAAGTCAAAGGATGCTCTGGATTTTTCTAAGCAGATTTGTATATGTTCCATCTCGTTGTCTTTCAAGATGAGCACATAATGTCAAAGTTTCTGATCCATACAGTAGGACTGGTTAATCAATGTTTGAAATATTTGGACTTTTAAGGAAGATGGAAGGTTTGAGTGCCAAATTTTGTGAAGTTTGTTGCATGCAGCCCATGCAAGAGTTTTGCAGATGTTGAAGTCTTTTTTGTCAGATATTTGAAGTCTTGAACTCTTTTGATGGATGTATTATTCCAAGTTGGTGTCTGGCATGGGATAATTCACTTCATGGCTTGAAATAAGTCTTTTGCTTTGGGTAGCAATCTTTCTAGAGATGGTGTCTCAACAAACTCACCTGGATGTAGGGTTTGCATCCCAAATTTTGTATCAGCTACTGAAAGAACTCTCATGACATTTTATTATTAGTTATTATAGTTTATAGTGGGTTATTTGTGAGGTTTGATTTGGACTTTGTTAGTATTAGCTCACCATAAGTGACATATGAATGAGTAAATAAAACATTATAAACTACATCTTAAGAACAATCAAGTCTGGAATATAACAAAATTATATAACCATTAATAAGTAGTTTCATATTGTACAAAACAGTAGTACTGTTCACAGATGGTACAAGGTTGGTTTTTAGGTAAGATTAACTAAAATGTTTTTTTATATTTTTTTTAGTACATTTCAGTGAATACAAGAGTTTGTAAAAGTACTTGAGTGTTTATGAGAGATGGTAGTTTCGTTTGGTAATATGTCCCACAAATAAGAAAAAGGTGGTTGAATGCATGAGCGAAGTAAAGGAGGTTGAGAAAGGTGTGAGGATTGGTAGTGGTTGTTGAAGCCAAGATGCCCTTGATGTATCTGCTCACAGTTTTTGTCTTCTCTGTGTGTCTCCTGTTGGAATTTCCCCTTTTTTTTTCTTTTAGACACGGATCTATTTATATTATTAGCAAAGTTGAAAGAGGCACCAATTAAGTTGTTGATTATTTCCGGTGCACTCATTTCTTATTGGTCAAAATTATTTAGTACTGTATTCAATCAACTTCAACCGGAAGTTATGTGTGGAGCCTATTGCGCAAAGCCCGAAATATGTCATTATGTTTTAAGCTATGAAAGAGATAACTTCTTGTTTCTGCTCTTAGTGTCACTACAATTTTTTTTTATTGCACCGAAAAAAATCCCATAGAAAGGACAAATCTTCTGTCACATAACTTTTATTACAGTATATTGTTTTAATTGTTGTATTTTATTAGTTGATATTTTTTCAGAAAGGAGGCTACAATTCAATGCTAGGTTTAAATTGCAAACAGGCAGGTATTTTTTTGCTTTTAATTATTTCACCCCAAGCAGGGTGATAATAATACTAGGACTCAAAGGGTTACTGGGTGTGAAAGAGAATGAGAAGATTTTAGTGAAGAGAAAGGACAATAAAATAACAGCTTTCAGAAAGAGAGAAGATGGTGATTGACATTGAATTTTAACCTTTGAAGATCGTAGTTGGCAGGAAAGCAAGTAACCAGAAGAGAGTTCCACAGGTGAGAAGTGCTAGAAAAGAAACTATTAGAATAGAACTTACAGTTGCATCTTGTGATTTCAACAGTAAAATGGTGAGACCTAATTGTCAATCTAGTAGTCTGCTTAAATTCATGAAGTCAAGGCATCAAAGAGGAAGCTTAATCAGAACAATTGGATAGTTTATTTATGAGTTTTTAAACAATGGTGATAAAAAAAGATCTATAGTCCCAAAAAGCAAAATCTGACTCAGTTGGAGCTACTTATTTGCTATATAAAGAATAACTGATAAACACAGAAAGCATTGACAAACACTCTAGCAAGAAGAGCTTGCTATTTGGGATAAGAAATACTACTACTACTGCTGCTGCTGCTGAATAAAAAGAAGAAGAATCCTTGAAGACATGAGATTTTATCTCATATACAGTAATGACTTGCTTTGGTATGGTTTGTTTTATGGTATATCAACATCTCAATGGGTTATTTAATGCCGACAAAATTTTTATTGCTGGTAATAATTTTTTTCCTTCAAAACTGTATTGCTGGTAATATTTTTTTTCAAAAACGTATTCTTGGTAATATTTTTTTTTTTTTTTTAAATGTATTGCTGATAATAATTTTTTACAAAGTATTTCTGGTATTAAAGCCTATTTTTACACTTTCATAGTGTTTTCACCCCAGTTTCAGGGTTAACTATTTGCCCATATTTGTGACCCTAATAGGTGCTACCACCCTGGGTCAGGGTGGACTTGGGAACACCAGCAATTAAGAGGTGGTTCCACACTCCTCAAAACCTCCCGATCAGAGGCCTTGCTGCTGGACGTAGTTTATCATCTTACCCAGGACGCGGATGTAGTTTATCGCCATATGCAGGATGTAGTAATGCCTTGAGATACAAATTTAATTTGTTCCAAAACTGAGCGCCTCACACAAAGGACTCATATTTCAAATAAATTTTCCCCATTGAAATTAAAGGGAATATTTCCAATCCGTTCCAAGCCCCTAAAAATTCACCACTGCTCTTTACACTTACTTTCTTCGAACCTACGGTGTCAGTAAAGAAATTTTGCAAAATAATGGCAAAAAAAGACACAACACAACACATCAGAGATCCTTCAAGAGCAGGGGTGAACATGTGTACTGCAGACACATAACTGAAACTCGCTCGTATCTCAAATTTCAGGTTGTATCACAGGGCAAAAATTCAACTAAACTTCAACTCATATCTCAAAAAACTTGTATGCCGGTACGCTCGTATCTCAAGGTATTACTGTATTTAGAATTATAATAAAACTTAAAACATATGATGAAAATGAATTTATACATTTTTTTTTGTTCTTGTGAATTTACAACAAAAATATTAAACCCTATTTATTTATTAGATTGTTTAATCAGAGTGAAGTTACTTAAAGTAATTGAATTTTGAAGGGATAAAACCATTAATTGTTTTGATACAGTTTTCTGTGGGAACAAAGGGCCAAGATTGCCAGAAATTTTGTGAAAAGTCATTTTTATTCTGGACAATTTAGTGTTGTAAAAATATTTTCTGTCATTTTAATAAACGCTTGTTTCTTTGCAAATTTCATATCTTGTCTTTTTTGTGTCATCGCCTCAAGAAAAGAATAAAATTTTTTTGTCATCGCCTCATTTGAAAAGAATAAGATTGGTAAAACTCCTAATTTCTTTTTCCTTATTCTTTTTAATATTAAAGATAGATTTATATTAAAGGAATATTAAAGATAGTCGTTATAATGTTTTAAATGCCGTGTCCTTTTAGGAGGACATAAATGATCATGTCTCTCCACAGCTTCCTTTTCGTTCTCATTTGTAAATTACCATGAGTTCTAGAGAAAGTGGAATACTTTCCCATTGACTTGTTTATAGTTTGGAATTCAGGGTTGCAGTTTTCTGTTATCGGCTTTTTAATTTCCTTGAACTTATAAATTTTATTTGATTTTAAATTTGTTTTAATTTCTGTTCATTTTATTTTATTGTTTTTATTAAAGTTTTGTTTTATTTTTATTTTATTTTACTTTTTCTATTTCTTTTTACTTTTGTTTTTCTTTGATTTTTCTTTTTTTTCACTTTTCTTTTATATTTTCAATTTCTTTTTAATCTTTCCTTCCTTTTCTTTTACTTTTTCTCTTTGTTTTTTTAAGCTTTTTCTTTTTCCTATTTTCTTCTTTTTCTTTTCATTTTTATCCGTGTTCTTAACTTTGATTTTTACTTTTTACATTTGTTTTGCATTTATTTATTCCATGCCATTTTTTAAAAAAATCTATTCTTCCTTTCTAACTATCAAAAAAGGAATGTGGACACATGTCCATACATATTTATACGTTTATCCTTAGCAAAAGATAGGAGATACCCTTTTCCTTCATTTTGTTTTTTTGCCACAAATATAAGAGAACAGGAACATATACTGTGACATTTACTCAATCAAACTCTCGAGTACAAGTTTTTCCCCCTCCCATCATCATCAAAAATCCTTCACTTCCTCTATATTGCAATTTTTACACCCCCTCCTAGACCACAATGTGATCAATATTACAGCTATGATTGCTATTGCAACAACACCCCCTACAGGCAGAATATTTTTCTGAATTGTGATTGTAAGTGGACTTATCATTCCACCTAATCAGTAATTATGATATTTTTAGTTGGTCATTTTATTCCTTAATTTTTTAAAAAATTTTACAGTTCTTTTTTTTTGTTTCTTCTTGCATATGTGTGTGTGTGTGTGTGTGTGTGTGTGTGTGTGTGTGTGAGAAGAGGGACATTTTTCAAGAGTAAAAATACATGAAGCACCAGAAAACCACTTCTCAAGAATTCAGATTTGACAACGGCTTTATAAAATGAATAGCAACGGAAGAAAAATGGAAGGAAAATAATTTTTAAATGCTGGAACTTTTTTTTGTTTCCTTTTGGCTTTCACATCTGAGTCTTTTTGCTATTTTTGCTATTTCTCAATTGAAATTTATTATCAGACTTTTAAAACGGAATTTTTCAAAAACAAGCATAATGAATAAAAGACAGATTTTTTTTTTTTTTTTAGCTGGAGAAATTTTTCTGGCTATTTTATTTTCTGTCCTGATCTCGTCGATTTTACTTTTCTGCAAAATTGTTAAACTTGGAGATCAACTATATGGTTGTCGGAAATTCATGGCAATTAACAGATAATAAGGAAAAAGGAAGCTGTGGAGAGCCAACTATGTGCTGAAGGGATATGGCATTTAAAAAATATTTGCAGAAAATACTATTATGGGAAAAATCATTGAGAAAACAAGTAATATTTAAAATATGGAATATTTTTCATAAAAAAAGTACTATCTTTATTTTAGATTTAATATAGCTTAACAAAGCAGAAGCCATTTTATCTTTCTTCTTCTCCAATCTGCCATGTAATTCAGAATGTTGGCAATCATAGTGCTCCACAATTTCTTGTACTTTGTCACCCTTAATAAATTTTGTCTTTTTACCACCTCCCCCAAACCCTGCTCCACCCTCCATTCACTCAAGTTCACCAGGTGGGGTGGGTGTTGCTTTCTTCTGGCCTTCTTACTTTTAATCTGTCCTGTGAGTATCAAATTTTTCAAGTCCTCTTTCCTCACTATGTGCTCAAGAAATTTCACCTGTTTTTTCCTGGTGTTAAGCATAAGTGTCCTAACATGTTCTGTCCATGGTATTCTCAGCATCCTTCTGTAGAACCACATTTCTATTGCTTCAAGTCTCTTTGAGGAGATTGTTTAGCATTCACTGCCATATAGGAGAACTGATAATATATAACAGTTCAGTACTCTTTTCTTTGTTTCTATTGCTTCAAGTCTCTTCTTCATGTGCGAGGAGATTATCCAGCATTCACTGCCATATAGGAGGACTGATATTACATAACATTTCATTACTATTTTCTTTGCTTCTAATGATACTTTTTAGTTTCTTAAGACTTTACTCATCTTTTGGAAGTTATCTTTTGCAATCCAAATGCACCTTTGGATTTCAGTGCCGAATTTTCTGTGTTTTGTTAATACACTTTCCTCTCAGATATCTAAATAGTCGCACCAGTTTGATTTCTGTACCAAAGTCGGTAATTTACAGATTCAGAAAGAGAAACCAGAAGGACAAGTTAAAATTCTAGCTGAGCCAGTTGCTTCCATTTCTGCACAAATATCTTAACGAAAGGCATGAATCTAACTTTCCTGTCACAAGTCCTAGGTTATATAGCAGTGTAGAGTTTCAAACTGTGGAGAAACCACTCCAGTATTTTGATCGCCACCATAATAAAAGATATCACCAAAAATGCCGTTATTTTCTAGCAGCCAACCCCATGTTCAGCTTCCTAAGTGATGCTTTTACTTTACCCAAAGCAAGAGGATCATTCATAGATCCCACTATGGGGGATTGCGGAAGATGGTTAAGAGCGGATTGGTCCACATGGCTATCACTGTTGAGCAGATCTGAAAAGAGTTCTTTCCATTTCTTGCTGAAGGTGGTTAAGAGCAGATTGGTCAACATGGCTACCCCTGTTGTGCAGATCTGAAAAGAGTTCTTTCCATCTCTTGCTGATTTCAACCCTGCTAGTAAGGAACCGTGACATCTTTTAATCTAAGAGGTATTAGTAGGACCATTCTCAGGCCAAAGGACTACTTCATGAAGTTGTACAGCTCTTTACTTTTCTGTAACTGATAGAGCACCAAATCTTTTTCCATTTCATGAAATCTTTGCTGAGCATTAAAATTCTTTGATTTGTCTTTCACACTGTTGTTGGGTGCTTGTGAGCAGTCCTTTTGGTAGCCTTTTTCATATTTTATTACAAATATATTATTACTATGTAGTTAAGACTGTTTATTATAAACAGAGCATTTACTTGAATATTTGTATCTACAAAAATAATGCATAAACAGAAGATATATTAAATAATTGTTGGACTTAGTCCATTTCATAATATATGATGGCATTTGTTTATGTTAAGATACGCTTTGAGCAGATATGAGCATTTGAGAAAAAAATAATGGGAAATTTGTTGTTTATATATATATATATATATATATGCTACAAAGACAAATTGAAAGACAGCTCAAAATGTTTCAACTTTGATCTGAAAACCTGGGAAGCCCTAGTATCAAACCAAAAGGAGTAGTGTAAGACATGTTTCATTAAGTTAAAGGGTTTTAAAGACATTAGACTGAAGCACCATGATCAGCTTAATCAAGCTCTGAAGCAGAGATGCCATTAAAAGCCTACTTTAACAAATTTCATCTGTCAGTGTGGCTTTGTCGCCCACAGCAAAGCTGGGCTAGTATCGCACTTAAGAAAGTACAAATGAAATATGTCTTTCCCTTACCTGATTTTCTCCACAATAGCCCATGCTAGCATGCATAAATGTAAAATAGAAAGGCACCAGCCACTACTGACCCTCATTTATCATTCATGAAGTCATAAGGTCATAACACGAAATATTTTCCACTTTGTCATACATCTTTACCATATATATTGATTGAGTCCTCTTGGTCATTGGCGTGTTTATTTATTTAAAAATAAATATGCAAAAATTCACCTTCCTCTCTAGTGAGTGCCAATAGCTTAGGGGTAGAATCTCTGACTGATACAAAATCAACGGGGTTTTGATCTGGCATGAAGCAATTGGATGTCTAGCCACACTAATGAGCTGTGATACAGAGAAACAGTTTGTGGATGACGATATATATATATATATATATATATATGTGTGTATGTATTTATATATGCATGTTTCATTAAAAACGACAGACAAGGTACTACGATTGAGCTTTTTATATAATTTTTCTTGTGTTTGAACGAGTGTTTTCTTTTTTGTGTGTGTATGTTTTTAGTGTTATAGAGATGTTTTATTTTCCAAAAACAATTGGCACATTGTGGCCATGTTCATAGTTAATATTATTAAATGTTGGCTTTTTCATTTTTATTATTAAGGTTTTTATTATTTTTAATCTTATTATGCATGCCTTAATAATGAAAATCTTTGAATCTTAATGGAAGCTTTAATAATAAATAAAAGAAAAAAAGAAAATGTCAATACTTAATAATATTAACTATGAACATGTCCCCAATGTGCTAACTGTGTTCGGAAAATAAAACATCTCCATAACACTAAAAACATACACACAACACACACACTCAATTAAACTAAATAAATAAAATCATCCTTGATAATGGCTAAAAATATAGCTGAAAGCAATCAGAATTATAGAACATTTGGACAGTCTCTACACACTCTGTGCCCAAAAAAGAAAACACTTGTTCAAACACAAGAAAATTAAATAAAAAGCTTAATTGTAGTACCCTGTCTGTCATTTTTAATGAAACATGGATAAATGAAGGATTGCTAACTGAATACAATATATATATATATATATATATATAAAATACAAGAATAAGCTTTGTTATTTAGCTGATTGATGTTACCTTCAGTATCCTGACTGCAGAGTTTCATAGATGGAACCTCTGGAAATCACTCCGTCCACTCGTCAGGGGATATCAGCAATTGACGGTTCATAATTCTCAATTTTTCTTCTTTTTTTTTCATAGTGCTACACTGAGATCCAAAGTGCATTGGATTAGCAAAAGATGCATTCCAGAAGCAAAGTATTATGTGATAGAAAAATGTTGTTAGAATCAAAGGACAGAGAGCAATACCTAATCTCCTATATGGAAGTGAATGCTGGACAATATCCTCATGCCTTTCATAAACTAAGTAAAGTATTAAGAGAGAGGAAAATGTCATTAGAAACAAAGAAAAGAGTGCTGAACTGCTATGTAATATCTAATCTCCTATATGGAAGTGAATGTTGGACAATATCCTCATGCCTTTCATAAACTAAGCAAAGTATTAAGAGATAGGAAAATGTTGCTAGAAACAAAGTGCTGAACTGCTATGTGATATCAGTCCTCTTCGATGATAGTGAATGCTGTACAATCTCCTCACAGATGAAGAGAAAACTGGAGTCAGCAGAAATGTAGAGAAGGAGGCTGAGAATAACATGGATGGAGCATGTAAGCAGCGAAGACACCTGAAGGGGGAAATAGAGACAAAAAGGGATACATACAAAGAATCGGAAGGAGATTGCTGAAATTTCTTGGACATGTCATGAGGAAAGATGGTTTGGGCACTGGACATGAACAAGGTATATCGAAACCAAGAGGGACAGGGGAAGACAGTAAGAAGCCTACCTGAAGTGCTTGTGTGAACAGATGTTAGAATTGCAGGCAGGAAACTTGGCAAAGGGATAAAGGTGCCAAGGGCTACAAGGGATATGGAGGTTGTGGAGAGCCAGGCTCACCTATAACCTAAATATAAACAGTACATTGATGAACAAATTCTTAGGATTTGGGAAAACTCTCCAGACCTTTCAGAATTCATTTTGACTGAAATTGACAAAAAAAAAAAATTAATAAATTGGTATTTACTCAACCTAACCTCGTGGGTGCTTAAGTAAATACAAATTATATTCATTAACTTTACTACAACGAGGTTAGGTTGTGACACAAGGTCAGTTTTTCGCATACACCTGGGCAGGAACAAAAATTGCCCAAAGCCCTGCAGTTGTCGGTTGCACTGGCCTCGGTGCAAGAACTGATTGCTTTCTCTAGTGCAATGAGAGGGCAGCTGTTCCCCAGTATAATTTATAATGGGCACCTCTCAGTATAATTTTCCTCAATTGCAACTTTGTCCTTTGACGGAGTCACCACTGAGCACACTCTGCCCAAAGACAGAGACGCAACTGAAAGATAATAAATAATGTGTTACAAACTACTCAAGAGAGTAATTTACACACTTAATGAATATAATATTTTTTAATTAATCTTCATGGCATTATGGAGGCATGTGGGTGTAGTGAATAGCACCTCAGATTCAGGAATCAGAGATTTGAGTTCATTACATTTCCCTTACATGAAAATTCCCTTGGGAATGGTGCAAATCCATCTTTTCCTTCCATCTATAGGGTTGAATAGCATGACAGACTGTGTTCTATAGCCTTGGGTGGCAACTAGTCTAGGAGAAACTCTGAATTCAAAACCTGAGTGGCTAAACCAACTCCCTAACCCAGAAGTTCCCAAGTTTTTTTTTTTCTTTGGGACACATTTTCAAAATTTAAATTTGCTTGTGCCTCATCAAATTTTATATGATAAAAAGTACATTTAAAAATAATGAACAGAGGGAGGATTAAAGGGAGATAACCGTGGATTTGAAATCACAACATTATCATTGATAACTCTCTCCTCCAATTTGCAGACCCTAGTTACTATATTCTTAATACTTGATAGGCAAAGAATATCACAATCAGTCAATAATTATATATAACTATTTAGACAGGGACTCATGCATGAAAATACAAGTACCCCATAATAATATTTTAAATTTTGAAATCATATGTATTTTTGGCATATGAATTTTTAAAAACTGTTTCTAAATCTTTGATTTCAATCATTTTGCCTCACCTGCTATCCTCTTCCACCACACCTATGAGGTGTGCCACACTGTTTGGGAACAACTACCATGATCAGAACCTGAGGAGAGTAATCAGAACCCCAGCAGCACAAAAAATAAGGGCTGATGAACTCTTCAGAGCCAACAGCCATCCCCCCAAACTATAGGTTAAATAGCGTCACCAACCTGCAACTGGCCAAGTGTGGTGAGTACAGCTGAAGATACTGTGAAGATATGATAAATCAGAGAAGGGTTCCACCAGTAGGATTGTGAAGGCCCAAGATTTGGATTAGGGATAATGTGATTATAAATTTGAATTTTCTTGAGTGTTACTTGTTGACACTGATAATTTCTATCCAGCATTTTTGCTCTTCATTTGTGTCTTTTTCCATCCAATTTTACAAAATTATTCCACTGATGAAAGACTGTGTCCAGAAATTTAAATATAATCATTCTTTGTATCTACAGCCAAAGTTCCAATTACATTTTTTACTTTGAATTCATCTTTCTCCCCTCCCCCCCTATCAAATACTGATACACAAGATAAAAGGCAAGAGTCCAGCATAATAAAAAAAAAAAAAGAAGCATGTATATAGGACTAAAATATGAAGCTGGCTGGAATGATAACAAAATAAAAGTTTAAAAATATGCAGTTCCCTAAGGATCTTAAATCAATATTGAGGATGAAAAGTTATAAATATACAAATCCATTTAAAATGGAAAAATAAAGCAAGCAAAACTCCCATCTTTCACAAAAAAAATGGCTACAAAGATAGCAGCAGGCGGATCAGTTTTGAAGATGAAGTGAGGAAAATGAAGGAATGAAAGATAGAATAAATGAGGAAAAAGGAAAGAAAATTAGAAAAAAGAGGAATAAAAAAAGAATAGAGAAAGAATAAATGGAAAGATAAAAGCAAATGATTGAAAAAAATAAAGAAAACGACTGTGGAGAAGTAAGAACAGAGGCACAAATATGAAAGAAAGAAAGAAAGAAAGAAAGAAAAAGGAAAGAAAAAATTGTGAAGAAGAGGAAGAAGAAGGAGAAATAGAAGCTAGCAACTATAAAGAAGAAGAAAGAAAGCAAGAACAGGGGCAGAAGTGTGAAAGAAAGAAAAAATGAAGCAACCATAAAGAAAGAAAGAAAGAAAGTAAGAAAGAGAAAAGAAAGAAAGAGAAAAGAAAGAAAGAGAAAAGAAGTGACTGTGGAAAAGGGGAAGAAGAAAAAGAAATAGAAGCTACCAACTGTGAAGGAGAAGAAAGAAAGAGAAAAGAAGTGACTGTGGAGAAGAGGAAGAAGAAAAGGAAACAGAAGCTAGAAACCATAAAGAAGAAAGAAAGAATGAAAGAACAGAGGCACAAAGGTAAAAGAAAAAGAAAATGATTGAAAAAAATAAAGAAAACGACTGTGGAGAAGAGGGAGAAGTAAGAACAGAGGCACAAATATGAAAGAAATAAAGAAAGAGGAAAGGAAAGGAAAAAAGTACATGTGGAGAAAAGGAAAAAGAAGAGGAAATAGAAGCTAGCAACCATAAAACAGAAGAAATAAGGAAAGAAAGAGAAAAGAAGTGACTGTGGAAAAGAGGAAGAAGAAGAGGAAATAAAAGCTAGCAGCAATGAAAAAGAAAAAAGAAAGAATAAAAGAACAGAGGCAGAAAGGTAAAAGAAAGAAAGATGAAAGGAAGGAAAAAAAGAACTATGGAAAAGAGAAAACAAAAGCCAAAGACAAAAAAGAAGAAGAAAAAAAAAGACAGACACAAATATGGAAGAAAGAAAAAAATGAAAGAAGTAACTGTGGAGAAGAGGAAACAGGATCTACAGTCTCTAAAGAAGAAAGATGGAACAATCAAAGGAAAGAAAAAGGAGAGAAGTATGGAGAAGTGAATGAAGAAGATGGAAAAGAAAAATAAAGAAATGAAAAATGTAGAGGAAGGAAAAAAGAAAATGAGAAAAGGTAAAGAAAAAAAAAGAAAGTAAATGTGAAGAAAAGGAGGACAAAAAGAAACAGAAGAAGAACTAAATATGGGAGCGAAAAAAACAGTTGGGAAGAAAAATGTGAAAAGAAACATAGAAGAATGAAATTGGAAAAAAGCAGAGAGGAAATGAAGAAGAAGAAGGAATATACAAACATATATATATTTACAAACATATATATATATATATACATATATATATTTACAAACATATATATATATACATATATATATATATACATATATATATTTACAAACATATATATATATACATATATATATATATACATATATATATTTACAAACATATATATATATATATATATACATATATATATTTACAAACATATATATATATATATATACAAACATATTTTATATATATATACATACAAACATATATATACATATATATATTTACAAACATATATACAAACATATATATACATATATATATTTACAAACATATATATATATATATATATACATATATATATTTACAAACATATATATATATATATATATACATATATATATTTACAAACATATATATATATATATATATACATATATATATTTACAAACATATATATATATATATATACATATATATATTTACAAACATATATATATATATATACATATATATATTTACAAACATATATATATATATATATAAATATCATATATATATTTACAAACATATATATATACATATCATATATATATTTACAAACATATATATATATATATATATATATATATACATAAATATATATATATATATATTTACAAACATATATATATATACAAACATATTTTATATATATACATACAAACATATATATAAAGAAAATATATATATATATATATATATATATATATATATATATATATAAAGAAAAAAGTAAGAAGTGTGAACTTAAAAAATAAAATAAAAAAAATATATATATATATATATATATATATATATATATATATAAAGAAAAACGTAAGAAATGTGATCTTATAAAATAAAAGAAAGAAAAAAGAACATTTAAACAAAAGAAAGAACAAATGAAGAAAAGGATAAGTTGTAGAGAAAGAAAGAAAAAGGAAAGAAATCGAAGAACATATGAAAAAAAAACAGAACAAAATGAATTAATGAATAAACAAGATAAAAATAAGGACGAATAAATAGAAGGAATGATAAAAGGATAAAAAAAATAAAGAGACAAAACAAAAAGAAAATGAAAGAAAAAGAATAAAGGAAGAAGAGGCATTAAAGGAATGAAATTTGGAAAAGTATGTTATGTGAGACAGGAACAAAAGGATGAGGCCAAAAAATAATCCAAAAAATAATCCAGCAGGATCAAACAATAAATAACAAAGGTCAGAAATTTTGGATAAAAGACTTGTGTCCGATAACCACAAGATAGAAACATTTGCATAAAAGATGTGATGCATAAACAAGTTATTGTTTATTCATGGTCTTTTACAAGGTGGGGGGGTGATAAAAAGATGAATGAAAACGAGAAAATAAGAAAGAAAGGGTTAAATAAAACAAAGAAAATTTAATGAGGTAAAAAAGATGGTAAAGATCAATTAAAGAGTGAAACAAAGGAATAGTGAGAGGAGAAGAGAAAATTGAGGTGGAAAGAGGAACTAAAAGAGAGGACAGAAAATGAGTAAGAATGTCAAGTAAAGAAGGATAAAAAGAGGGAGGAGAGAGAAAGCAGGAAAGAAAGGGTTAAATAAAAAAGGAGAAATTCAAGGGGTAAAACGACAACAATTAAAGAGAGAAGATGAAGAGGAGTGGAAAGAGGAATGAAATGTGAGGAAGATAGGAGGAGCAAAGAAATAACAAAAGATAGGAAAGGGCAGGAGAAAAAAGGCCAATGAAAAATGAAATGGAGGTGAAACTAGAAGAGCCAGAATAAACAGAGAGTGGAGAAAGTTAAGAGAAAAGAGAAAGCAGAGAATGTGGAAGAGAAAAGGGGCAAGAAGAGAAAGGAGGAGAGAAAAGGGCAAGAAGAGAAAGGAGGAGAAAAAAGGGAAAGAAGAGAAAGGAGGAGAAAAAAGGGAAAGAAGAGAAAGGAGGAGAAAAAAGGGAAAGAAGAGAAAGGAGGAGGAGAAAAAAGGAAAAGAAGAGAAAGGAGGAGGAGAAAAAAGGAAAAGAAGAGAAAGGAGGAGGAGAAAAAGGGAAAGAAGAGAAAGGAGGAGAAAAAAGTGAAAGAAGAGAAAGGAGGAGAAAAAGGGAAAGAAGAGAAAGGAGGAGAAAAAAGGAAAGAAGAGAAAGGAGGAGAAAAAGGGAAAGAAGAGAAAGGAGGAGAAAAAGGGAAAGAAGAGAAAGGAGGAGAAAAAGGGAAAGAAGAGAAAGGAGGAGAAAAAAGGAAAGAAGAGAAAGAGGAAGCAGAGAAAAGGGAAAAGAAAAAGGAAAGAGAAGAGGGAAAGCAGATAAATGGAAAAAGAAAAGGAAAAACAGAATAAGAAGAGAAAGGAGAAGTAGTGAAAAAGGAAAAGAAAAAGGAAAGCAATGTAATGGGAAGAGAAACGGGAAAGCAGACAAAGGAAATGATAAAAGGGTATGTAGAGAAAGAAGTACAGAAACGGAAAGCCAAGAAAAAGGAAACAAAAAAGCAAGGTGGAGAATAGGACAAAGAATTGAGAAAAGATGAGCGAAGATGGAAAAGATGAGAAAAATGATACAACTCCAAACCTCCAACTGGTTACAAACCCTCATTTTACCTTCACACTTCCTCCAAATCCACCACCCCTGACAGTTAGTAACTTTCACTTTTCTATGTCACATTTTCATTATCTTTCATTACACTGTGCAGATAGCTTCTTCTATGTGATGTAGGCAATCATAGTTCTCCACAGTTTCCTGTTTTTGTAGGTCTTAATAAATTCTGATTTTTTAAGACAAGGATATATCTTCTCACTGGACTTATTCAACTTAGATGATGAAGATATTCTGAGAGAATTAGAAGTCCTGCGAAAATTCATTATTGGCAGCCACAATCTTACCAACATAAGACATGCAGATGACACAGAGTTGATAGCAGACACAGAAAATAAACTCCAAGAATTCCTACAAAAGGTGGCAAAAGAAAGGGAGACAAAAGGACTAAACATCGGTTGCAAAAATATAAATCTATGGTTGTCAACATGCAAATTAGAAATTAGAGATAGCAAAATCAAATAAGTACAACAATTTAATTAGCAGTGAAGTATTTTAACTGAGGAAGGCAAGTGCAACACTAAAGATACCAAAATCAAAAAAAGTACAACAATTTAATTAGCAGTGAAGTATTTTAACTGAGGATGGCAAGTGCAGCACTAAAGTTTGAAGGTACACTGGAATAATGAATGCTGCATTGCAAAAGTTACGGAAAAGTATTAAGAAACAAAGATTTTGTTACAAACAAAGAAAAGAGTACTGAACAGTTACGTGATATCTGTCCTCTTATATGGCAGTGAATGCTGGACAATTTCCTCATCGATAAAGAAGAAACTTCAAACAACAAAAATATGGTTTTACAGAAGGATGCTGAGAATACAATGGACTGAATAAGTGAGCAATGACAAGTTTTGGGAAAAAATGGAAAGAAGAAGGACACTTATGCTTTACATCAGAAAGTGAGTACTGAAATTTCTAGGGCACATAATGAGGAAAGAGCGCTTGGAAAATATGATACCCACAGGATATAGATGAATGCAAGAAGCCAGAGGAAACCAGAACATAACCTACCTCATTAGCTCATGTAAATGGATAGATAAAAGACAATTTACTAAGAGCTAAAAAGGGCAGAAAATTGTGGAGAGCCATGATCCCCAACACACTGAAGGGAAATGACACATTGAAGAAGATGTGTGCAATAATAAAAAAAAAACTAATAATCCCTACCATGTTACTGTACTTTCTACTTTATTTAGTGATGTTGATGTATTTACGAGATGTTGAAAAGTTACCAGCCTGACCAAATGAGCACATGTCTAATATTTTATGGCTTCTTGGTTGGGCTGAGAACCTGCAAGCATCTATTTGTTATTTGCGATCATTAGTTCGTGTATTCCTGCAAATATTTACATAGCATAACAGTTAGTGGTACTGGAAGCTGAATCTGCAAGCGTTCAAATTCCATTATTATCATTTGTCCTCACATAACCCTCGGGAAAGGCGTGAATCCATTTTTCCCTCAACCAAGTTATGAGTAGCAGGTTGACTGTGCTATCTAACTGTGGGTGGCAGCCAGTCTAGGAGAAAGACAACACTGAATTAAAAAATTGTGAAGTAGGGAACAGAAAAGAACTTCATTATCATTTCAAAATGACCTTCGGAAAGGTGAGTTGATCTCTTCTCCCTCCAGATACGGATTAAATAGTAGGATAAAATGAGTTATCTAACCTTGGTTGAAAGTCACTCTAGGAGAAAGGCAACACTGAATTCAAAACTGTGTAGAAGGGAACAGAATACCACTTCATTATCTCTACCAAATGGCCCTGAGAAAAGCATCAATCTTCTTCTTCCAGATAAGGATTAAATGGTACGATAGAATGAGTTCTTTAGCCTTGGATGGAAGATAGTCTAGGAGAAAGGTGACACTAAATTCAAGACTGTGAAGATAAGAACAGAAATCCATTATCTTTCCAAAAATTAAGTGTGAAAGTCATGAATAGACCTCTTCTCTCTCCAGATTAAAAAGAATGGTAGAATCTGCTCTCTAGCCTTGCTTGGAAGCCAATATGGGAGAAAAACAATTCTGAATTCAAAAACATTGAAAAGCAAGTCCTGGCAGACATTAATTTTTTTAAAAAAATTCTTTCTTTTTCAAACCAAGAACTTTGCTGCAGCTCCTCATTTAGAACGAAGTGATCGCCTTAATCCAGACAGCCTTCATCTCCGATTACAATAAATGCCTACCATTTTAATATATTATTCTTAGCTTCCACCTTTGAACTCGATTGCCATCAAACAGAGAAATTGTATTTAAGCTTCTCCATATTTTTCTTTGTTGCTTGCGTGAAGGGTTTAACTGTTTACTGTTTATTTTGCAGGGTTCATTCAAATTACATCACAGTTGTTTGTCATGGGTTTCTTTTTTCATTCTTTCTCATTATTAATTTATTCATTGCTTAGTAAAATATTTATGATCTCTCTAGCTTTTAAATTGTATTTTATCCAGCCATGTTTGTTAAGCATCCCCTGTGACAAGTAGGAACACCTGACCCTCTCAGATTATGGTCAGTTTCCTTGTTAGTCAGCCCTTTCAAACAAAATTAGTTTTTAAAAAAATTCAACAACATTAAAATAAAGTTGATTCACTGCAATTACTGATGAACACAGAGAAATGCTTCTGCTATGTATTTCAAGATTCTTGATAAAATCCAAAGAATTTGCAATGTTATTGGTCCTTCCCTGGCATCACAGCTTCAGTAACTTACCCACTACCATAATGTAGCTTCCCTGTGCTGTTTTAGTTCTTTAAAAAATCCAACAACATTAAAATAAAGTTGATTCACTGCAGTTACTGATGAACAGAGAGAAATGCTTCTGCTATGTATTCTTGATATAATCCATAGAATCTGCAATGTTATTGGGCTTGTCCTGGCATCTTGGTTTCAGTCACTTTCTGTTGTAACCTAGAAAGGGTTACTGAATGAGGAATAACCAAAATGGAGGTTGGAAATGAAATGGTAATCTTTATAAAATCAACAAAATATGATACTTGCCAGTGGCATGAAGTAGGTAAACCACTGCTAGTGAGGGACTACATAGACACCATATCACCCCCACTTACTATGTCCAATATATTTATGAGGATTGGGTCATACCCATTAATGTTCATAGGTACAGTATATAATATTTTTACACTACTAAACCTCACTGGGCTGTTTCTATAAATATTTTCATGGTAATTGTTCTGATGCCCTTACCTCTTTGGTACCGCAATATGAATTTAAGCATGGTAGAGTAATGGACTGTGGCTCAGACAGAGAAAATGAATAGCCGAGTTTGGATCCCAGTCAAGTTCATTGCATTCACTTACATGCTAATACCATTGGGAATATTGACTCCAACTCTTCTCCCCCCAGCTATGGATAAATAGTAGAACAGGCTGGGTTTTATAGCCTTGGGTGACAACAGGTCTACCACAGAAAGAAATGGCAACCTACTGTAGAAAATCTTCTGCCTCATTAATCATGAATCGTAAGAGACGTGAATGCCCAAATGTGATTTCATGCATGGCACTTAACTGACAGACTAGATTGGCTGTTAAGTCTCATCATTTTACAGTTGGAATTGCTCGATGTAACCCTAAGTTCTCTGCTAACAGGTTCTTTATATGCACCTCTCGCCTGCAGAACACTCTTTTAGTTTCCTTCCTTTCCAGCTTGCTTTGATCTTTAAAAAATTAAATGCAATGTTAATCCTTATCTTCCGTCTTCTTAATTCCTGTTCTTTTATTATTGTAGTATAAATGTAGTACTGGATTGGCAGTTAAGTCTCATTTTAATGTTGCATTAGTTAGATGTAACTGTAGTTACAAAGTTTTATTCTAATAGCTTATTCTCCAATATCTATCTATATCTCTGAGATAAGGTAATATGATTAATTACTTATTTACATTATTCGGACTGCTATCCTCATCTTCATTGCCATATTCGCAACGTTTCGGTCATTGTATGCTCCAACCTTCTTCATAAGATTGGAATTTTGAACCATACCCTTTATTTTGTCCACCGAGGTAGATTGTTCTAGTTCCACATGCCATGCCTCTTCCAGATATTTCAGTTATTTTCCTTTAACTCAACTTTCCAAGTTTTGGGCTCACCACTGCTGTAACCTGGTATTGAAGAAGGCCAGAGCATACAACAGCTGGAATGTTGTGAATATGACAATGAGGATGAGGATAACAGTCCGAATAATGTAAATAACGTAAGTAGTTCATCCTCATTTTCTTCCGGCTTTCCAGTCAGCTTTGATCTTATTATCATGAAAGTATTTATAAAAAAAAGTCACAGAGAGACAACCTTACGGTGGTGGGTAAGTGACTGAAGGTGAGGTGCAAGATCAGGACCAGTAATATTGCTGATTTTCTTCTGGCTTCTGACTTTCA
Organism: Acanthosepion esculentum; assembly: GCA_964036315.1. NCBI lineage: Eukaryota > Metazoa > Mollusca > Cephalopoda > Sepiida > Sepiidae > Acanthosepion > Acanthosepion esculentum. The sequence goes on from OZ038499.1 coordinate 52,192,079, forward strand.
AGTCAGATTTGAGCTTCAAAAATCTAAATGCAATGTCAATCGATGTTTTGTCTTTTTTTAAT
>OZ038499.1:52197140-52237140 GCA_964036315.1 Acanthosepion esculentum
AGTCAACTTATACGTTATCACAAAAGGATATTACTGAAAATGAGCAAACATGACCTGTCGAATGTTTATTTTTTGGTAGATAATTAACATTATGGGGATGACCGTTAAATTCAATTATGCAATCAAAGGGTTAAATTGAGTGCATTCAACTTGATTTGAGAATATATATATATATATATATATATATATATATATATATATGTATGTATGTATGTATGTATGTATTACTTTTTGGTAGATATTTAACATCAATGACCGTTAAATATAATTGCGCAGTGAAAGGGTTAAAAAATAGCTTGTTACCATTATTTATCATTTTATTTACTACAATATATACATTTAAGAAACTGAGGTTGTGCTAAATTGGTCATTTTACTTACAAAATATATACAGCAGTAACTTGTCAAGTAAAGACAAGGAGATAAGTTGCGTATATATATATATATATAAGCTTGCAAGCACAGATAAGGTTACAACAGAGATACACATGCATGTATAATACATGCATGTGTATCTCTCTTTCTCTCTCTCTCATATATATATATATATATATATATATATATATATATATATATATATATATAAACACAAGGAATTTTTTCACTTTTTTAAATACATTTTGGTTGGATGACTCCAATCAAATAAATGGGTAAATAAAAAGAGTAAAGTTTATGGAAGAAAAACAGAAATATCAATGATAATCATCTTGTACAACTCCCAACTCATGACTGAACATTAGATGACATATTGTGACATGTAAAATCTTTTTCTTTTTTAATGATGAGGCATGAGAACAGAGGAAGCAACAGTGTTTTATGTCTTTCTTCCCTTTTCTTTTTAGCAAAGAATTGCATTTAAACACCAAAATAACGACGACAACAACAAAAAAGAATGCATTAGTTGTTGGTATGACTTGGCATTTCTGCTTGTAAATGCATACTTAAACTGACACTTGGAAGTTAACATTTCAAAATATTCAAGAGTGTATATATATATATATATATATATATATATATATATATATATATATATATATCTTACTCTGCTTAAAATACTTTATAAAATTACTTGTGAAAAAAGAAAATTGTAAACATGAATAGACTAATATTGTGAGATACAGTGAATATATATATATATGTGTGTGTGTGTGTGTGTGTGTATGTATAAATGAGTATGGGCATCAGTATTAACACTGATGGATGTACTTAAAAATGAAACAAACTGTGTCCATCCAGTATCAATGCCTATGTCACTGAGACTGAGCAGTTTTCTCCTATAAATATAGCATACTTTAAAATCTATGTTATCATATATATATATAAATATATATATATATATATATATATGTGTGTATATATATATATATATATATATATATAAGTGGATATTGATGTCAACACCAAGCAGCTGATCCTATGCTTGAATGCAAGCCCATGTGTGTCGAGTTATATATATATATATATATATATATGATGGTCGATGGTGCATTGTGGGTCTATTGTATTATACTAATGATTATTGGGTAGGTGGTAATGAATATATAACCAAAACCATGCTAGATAAAACCATCTCCTTATCTCAAGAATTAAAATTAAGCATAAATGAAATAAGAATCATTAAACTCTCTTGAAAATTACTATTGTTTGACAGTGAAGATTGGTGAATAAAGAAAAAAACTTTGACATTGCAATGGAAAGCTTGGATGGTGCAAAAACCTGTGCACTTATAGGTATACATTTACTACATGAAATAAGTGAAATAATCAATAAAAATGATATAGGCATGTACAGGGACAATGGATTCATAATCTTAAGAAACTTTAATGGACCAAACCAGAAAAATAAACATAACAATTTTCAAAACTATGGGATTGGACAGAAAAATAAAAACAAACCTAAAGAAAGTATATCTCCTAGATGTCATACTCAACCTAAATTAAGTACATAACAACCATACAGAAAATGTAATGACAAATCATTTTATGAACACACATCTTTCAAACACTCGCCAATAATAATGAAGCAGATCACAATTAATTAACCATATGTTATCTGACAATTCTTCCAACAAAATCATCTTCAACATAGCCAAAATGATAGTGAATTTTTGGCAACACACACACACACACACCAGAAATTAAGTAAAAAGAAAAAGAAATATGATATTTACAAAAATGTAAAAGTAGGAAAAACATTCATTAAACTAATACACAAACACATCCCACCATCTAGTACTCTTCACAAAATATTAAAATGAAACACAGTAAAAATAAACTACACTTTCCCCAATAACAAAAACACAACAGAAAAATAATCAACAAACCAACCGCACAAACCAAACCTACCTGTAACTGCAGAGTAAAGAACAAATGGGTTATTTTAAATAAAAATTGCATACAAAACAATGTACTATACCAAGCCACTGTAAAATCTACAGATAATGAAGAAAAGTATATATAGGAGTAACTGGAGGATCCTGGAAACAGAGAAACTATATACACAAAACATTCTTTACAAATAGTAAATATGTAAACAGCACATTTTTTTCTAAACATATATCAGAAATTAAAAGCCAAAATCAAATTACACCAAAAATATCATGGAAAAAATGAAAAACAGCATCACCCTACAATAATAAATTCGAAAACTGTAACCTTTGTCTAGAGGAGAAAATAGCTATAATTACATTCCCAGACCAACACAAATTACTAAATAAATGATCAGGAATCTCAAAATGCAGACATGAACTGTTACTATGTTACATAAAAATCAAAAACTAAAAATGAATAACTTCTAAAATACTTTCATCATAAGTGAAAATATACACACTATATACAAATGCCAATACCTTAAAGTAAACAAATACAAGAACCAACTCCCAAGAAAAAATAGATTTAAAAATGTCTGAGTAAATAACAAATGAATTCAACTATGAATGCACACAGAAACACAAAGAAATGTAGTAATACTACTAATAATAATAAACAACAAATAACAAGTAAAAAGTTAACAAACAGCAGTATAAAATAACTACACATAACTACAGTCTATATATATATATATATATATATATATATATATATATATATATATATATATATATATATATATGTATGTATATATGTGTATGTATATATGTATGTATATATATTCAGGTAAAATGAAAACAAATGGAATACAATTCCACTGTACCTAACATTCAGTTTAAAAGAGGGATCAATACAGAGTAGAGCTAAATATTATTTATTTCAGGATATTATAAGATGTTAAAAATTGTTACATAATGGCAATTATTTTTCAACACTATAAATGTGTCTCTTTGGGCAATGTTAAACTACTGACAAGCGAAAGATTAATTTCAATTAAATTTTAATGAAACTAATCTTTCACATGCCAGTAGTTTAACTTCATCTGAGAAGACACATTTATGGTGTTAAAACATAATTACAATTATGTAGTGATTTTTATCAAGTTTTAATATCCTAAAATAGATTATATATATATATATATATATATATATATATATATATATAGGCAAGCCAAAACACAACAAACTTAGTTTTGACCTCAGTTTCTACTTTCATATCTGCATACACCATCTCTGATATTGAGCACTTTTACCCATACATATAACATGCTTTAAAGCTATATATATATATATATATATATATATATATCTATATATAGTCATCTGCAGATTGAAACCTGACTGATTTATTATCAGTTGGAGATTTTACCCCTACACCATTGGAACATGGCAGTTATTAAGGTGAATTTGGACGTATTTATTTTTAGAAAAACATGCCAGTGAATAAAGAGTCTTGCATCAGCAGCAGTAATTGTCACAGTTTACAAATTGACTTTTATATATATATATATATCTATGGCTAATAATGCATGACTCTTCAATAAATGCGTGTTTATCTAAAAATAAATATGCTTAAATTCATCTTCTTCTCTGCTGTGCGCCAATGGCTTAGGGGTAAAATCTCCAACTGACGCCAGTCCAGCCGGGTTTTGATCCTAGCTAGAGGCAACCAGATGTCTAGCCACATTGATGAGCTGTGATACAGTGAAACAGTGTGTCTGTGAATGACCATATATATATATATATATATATATATATACAAACACACACTATATGCTCTTGCAATTCATCAATGGATCCTGAAGTGACTCTGAAAACCAAGTCTGGATGCATAGAGTCTGGAGCAATGGGGACACTGAAGGCAGGTGGTTGATGCCGATGCCAGTTATTGTTTGTTACAAGACTGTGTTGCACTTCTGCATTTGTACATATAAAGTCCCAAAACATTTATCAACTATTCAATGAAAAATGTTTCTCTTTAATTCTATGATGTCGACTTTATGTATAAATGTATAAAGCTTTATGATTCATTTTACTTTTTTAAATGATATAAACACAATGGCATCAACTTTTAAAAAATTCAATTTTAAGATACACAAATTCTTGAAGTATGACATTCAATATAGAAATATTAACAACATCAAAAGAATATAAAAGGGATTTGCTATATATGAAATAAAACGTAAGACAATTATTTACATTATTTGGACTGTCATCTTCATTGCAATATTCACAATGTTTTGGTCATTGTATGTTCATGACTTCTTCAGGTGATTGGATTTTTGAACCGAAGCCTTTATTTCACCCACCGGGATATATCGTTCTGGTTCCAAGTGCCATGCCTCTTCCAGATGTCTCAGTTATTTCCCTTTAAGTCAACACTACATGACAGCCGAAATGTGAATATGGCAATGAAGATGAGGATAACAATCCAAATAATGTCAATACTGTAAATAATCATAATTCCTCATCTCAGAGATATAGACAGATATGTAAAGTAAAACAAATTTAAAATTGCCAGCATCTCTTGTTCATCTGCATGTGTAGTCATCCCAACATAACAAAGTTAGTTCTATGAAGTCCTAAAGAATGAAACATGCCACACAAAACTTTTTTCCACTTTGTCATATATTTTCACCTCCAATATATATATATATATATATATATACTGGAGGTGAATATATATATATATATATATATATATATATATATATATATATATATATATATATAGTGTGTGTGATGGGTAAATTATCCTCATTTTATATTTTTGATTTTGCACATGCTGTGTTTTTGATTTTGTCATCTACACAGTAGTGTCAGTTGGGCACAGTCTGTGAGAAAAAGAGCACCATGAGGTAATTCACTTTGCCAGAAATTTGGAAAGAGCATACTGTACTGCGTGTCATTCTCACAGGAAGCTCCAATACAAACATTTCAGAGTGTTTGCGTGTCAATCTGAGGACAGTGCAGAAGATTCATAATCACTTGGATGAGTCTAATGGTGATCATGAAGGGTTTTGGAGTGATCACTAGTGATAGCAATATCATTCATCTTCCCATAGGACCTCAGACTCAAGAGTAGCCAAGTGCTTTGAGAAGGTAGTGTTGCCCTGGGTCAAAAGGGTAGTTGCTGGAAGACCCTATGTCTGGCAATAGGACTCCACACCATACCACACAAGCAGAAGAACCCAGTCATAGCTATCAGACAATTTCTGCAACCACATCACTCCTTACATCTGGCCACTTAACTCTCCAGACTGCAACCTCCTTGTTTATTATGTGTAGGGTGCAGTTGAATAAGAGACCAACAAAACTCCTTGTAACACCAAAGATGAACTGAAGGCAACTATTATGGCAGCATTCACCGACTTAAACAAGGAGGCCATCCAGAAAATTTACAGGAGATTTTGAGGTTGTCTGAAGACCCTGGTTGAAGCCAATGGTGAGTTTATTGAATAAATTTACTCTTTAGTATTTCAAGATATTTTTGTGTAATTTTGGTAAATATATCTGTTAAAATGAGATATCAGTGTTATTTTCCTTTCTGCATAATTTATCCATCATGACACACACACCTTTTATATATATATATATATATATATATATATATATATTATATCCGATGCATTGAGAATGAAAATAATATATAAATTCTAACGTTCACAGCATTAATTGAAAAGAGGGCTCAATACCGATAGTAGAGCAATAATTATTTATTATCATTTTTTTATATGGACAAAAACAGTTTACTCACTACAAAGATGTAACTTCGTTTTGGTGCATTTCAATTGCACCTCAACTGGTGAGAACCAAAAATGGTATGACAATTTTTGGTTCTCACCAGTTGAGGTTTGACTAGTTACTTAAATTCCCCTTTGCTTGGTGCTTTCATGAGCTCTCAAATGGCTTCCTCAACCTGCATTTGTTTTAGCAAAAAATAGATAAATGCAACATATATATACTTGGTTACAAGCCAGTATATTATTTGGAATTAAATGCACACACAGTGTATCATGTTAGTTTTAATTCCTGGTTAATACAAAGCAATCCTACTTCTGTATTTTGGTTATAGCGCTTCATATGGTTAACCTGACTACACACTGAAAACCATGATATTTTATATATATATATATATATATATATATATATATATATATATATATATATATGTATATATAAATAAAAAGGAAAGAACAGTAAGATATAAAATCCGGTGTTCTTATAGATATTTTTATTTTTACACAATAGTGCTCTATGTAAATTTAAATTTACGGAGCATTAATATTATAAATTAATAGATTTAAAATATGGTTTTACCGCTACACAGTGATGACCATGTTTCAGAAATGGAAGCTAAACCTTGGAAACCCTCAAACTATGAATCTTTCCTGTGCCGTTAACAACCGTAAATTTTAAAAAGTAAGTTACTCCAAAATTCGCTTGATGAGGAAATGGAACTAATGTCTTTGGTTTAATAACAAAATTAAATTCAGGGGCTTTAGCTTCCATTTCTGAAACATGGTCATCACTGTGTAGCGGTAAAACCATATTTTAAATCTATTAATTTATAATATATATATATATATATATATATATATATATATATATATTGTGTGTTTGTTGGAGTACACAGTATCACATTATTATTATTATTATTACTTTAGAAATCAAACAAAATACGCCAACAGTGGAACAAACAGAAAATGATTACAATAGATACAGTCGAGAAAATAAGCATTTCATCCCCTGCTAATTTTCTGAGATTGCCACCTTATAAAAATAGAAATGGTCTATAATTTTCAGGGTAGGTTCGTCTTGAAAGTGAGAGATAAAATATAAAAAGATTTTTAGAAAATCACATTATATTAATTTTTGAACATTTCTTTTCTATTGAAAAAATAAGTATTTCACTCCATAGCAAAACATAACTCAATATTTAGTGAAGAAACCCTTGTTGGCAAGCACATCAGCCAGATATTTCCTGTAGTTGGCTACCAAGTTTTACAGATTCCAGGGGGAATTTTGGTCCACTCCTCTTTGCAGATCCACTCTAAATCCTTAAGTTTTGTAGGTTGACTGACTAAGCCACTTCATTATCTTAATGTGCTTCTTCTTGAGCCACTCCTTTGTTGCCTTAACCATATGCTTAGGGTCATTGTCATGCTGGAACAGCCATCCATGACCCATCTTCAGTGTCCTGGATGAGGCAAGGAGGTTTTCACTCAAGATTTCCCTGTACTTAGCCCCATCCATCTTTCCCTTGACCTGGTGTAGTAGTCCTGTCTCCTTAGCAGAGAAACAGTCCCAAAGCATAATGTTTCCACCACTATGCTTAATGGTTGGGATGATGTTCTTGGGGTCCAAGTCAGCTTTTTTCTTCCTCCAAACATGGCGAGTTGAGTTGATGCCAAAAAGCTCAAATTTAGTCTTGTCTGACAACAGCACTTTCTCCCAGTCCTCCTTTGAATCATCCAAGTGCTCATTTGCAAACTTCTGACAAGCCTGTACATGTGCCTTCTTGAGTAGGGAGACCTTGCTGGTGCTACATGATTTCAGTCCACTACGACCTAGTGTGTTACTAATGGCCATTTTGATGACTGTGGTCCCAGCTGCCTTGAGATCATCAACAAGCTCTTGCTACATAGTTCTGGGTTGTTTCCTCACCTTTCTCATGATCAGGTTCACTCCATGTTGGGAGATCTTGGGTGGAGCTCCAGACTGAGGGAGATTGATAGTCAATTTGTGTTTCTTCCACTTTCTTATTATTGCACCAACAATTGACTCTTTCTCACCTAGCTGCTTGCCAATCACCTTGTTTCCCATTCCAGTCTTGTGCAATTATACAATTTTGTCCCAGATGTCCTTAGATAATTCTTTTGTCTTTCCCATTATGGAGAAATTAGACCCTGATTCATTGAAGGATTCTGTGAACTAGTGTCTTTCATACAGATAATGAGTACTTGATTAGGAGTAATAATTGAGTAATAAGACTAGTCTATATGCCTCCTGCTCACATAACCGGTCTGTGGGGCCTGAATAATTGCTGGTTGGTAAGGGGTGAAATATTTATTTTTTCAATAAAAAATGATATAAATGTTTAAAAATTAACATAATGTGAATTTCTAGAAGGTTTTTATATTCTATCTCTCACTTTCAAGATGGACCTACCCTGAAAATTATAGACTGTTCCCATTTTTGTAAGGTGGCAACCTCAGTAAATCAGCAAGCGATGAAATACTTATTTTCCCCACTATATCAATGGTTGAACGAGTGGATGAAGATGGCTACACATGAGAGACATGCTACGGAAGGCGCCACTCAAAATTATAATAGAGTCAGCATCAGACCATTGCAATTTCATAACTGGATTCTGCATGTCTCGTTCCATGTGTGCCACAAGGTTGAAACCAAGGGAGTGTGATCAGCTGATCTAATTTTTTTTAAATTTAAAAGCTATGCATGTTAAATTTTTATTTTATTTTCTTTATACATATATATTTTAATACAGCTGTTTCCTGGTCTAATTCAACTCTGACCAATAACTGTTATAATTATATATACATATATATGTGCACAGAGTGAACTTAAGATTCAATACTGAATGATGACATCCATTGGGAACTGAGATCACACCAAACCTTAACAGAGAGCCAAGTTATAGTTTCAACTGGGTTTGTTATATGAGTCCACCTCCTCTCTCTCCAGCTATGGGTTAATTAATAGGACTTGCATCAGTAAATCATTATTGCCTCAAAACATTCTTACAATCTAAAAATATTTTCTGGTTTTAAACAACCTGCAAAAGGTTGTACAGTGTAACCCGGATATAAGAGAGTTGTCGGGACCGAAGAAGAAGTCTCTTATATCCGGGTTTGGTCTATTATATATACATTAACACAGGCTCTAATTTGGGACCAGAGAAAATCTCTCTTATATCTGGGTCTCTTTTATCCGGGTTACACTGTACTTGAAATAATGTCCTCATCCTGAGCATTTTAGACAAAGATTATCAGCTGTTATATTCTTCAAATTTCTACAAGTGTTTTCTGCAGTTAGTAATTTGGGAAATTTTCAAAGAGATCCCTTATTGAGGCCATGGAATGTTCTCATTTTTAAACAAAAAAATGAGGTTTTACGTGATGCCAACAAACACTTTTTGTGTTGCTCTTTGTAGTAGAGACTTTGTAATCCCAGATACAAACTATAGTATGCTGTTGACTAATAGTACTTGCTTGATAATAATCGCTCAGATAGTAATCTGTATAGTGATCTGAATAGAGAAATAGTACAGTGAATAGAGTAGAGAATAGTGGTCCGTATAGTAATAGAGGATAGACTAGAAATAACGATCTGAATAGTATAGAGGATAGAGCAGCAATCATTTAGACGTCACATGACTTGCTATTTATGCGTTTCCTCTATGGTCACATGGTCTACTTAATTCAATAAATGGGATTGCCTGTGTTTACTCTCTGGTGACTTATATTCAAACTCACATGTTGGCAGTGACACTTTATTCCTATATAACAGGTTTAAACTTTTCTTGATTCAAAACAAAAACATTTCATTTAACTTTCAAAAACTTATGAACCTATTAAAGCTGAAATTTTATTGTCAATCAATTTTTCACGAACTTATCATAATTTAATGATTTAAGTTAACGGCTGACATTTTCTGAGACATAACCACCGAAAGAATTTAACAAATTTACTTCTACCGTTTTATAAAATAGTTTCACTCCAAGTAAATTAATAAAGTCACTAAGCAAACAGGGGTTACCGAGTGCAAAAGAATCTGAGAAAAAATCACTAAGGAGAGAAGAGCCAATAAAAGAACAGGAATTAAGGTAACAGACAACAATAATTGACACTGTAATTAAATTTTTGAAGATAAAATTTGACAAGCAAGAAGCCGGAAGAGAGTCCCACAAAGGAGAAGTGTGAGAGAAGGAAACTTCAGCATTGAACTTACGGTTACATCTAGCCATTTCAACTAAAAAAAAACGGTGAGACCTAGCTGCCAGTCTATTACTGCACTTAAGTTTGTAAAGTTAACATACCAAAGCGAAAAGTGCATCAGAACATTTTAACCTTAGATATGTTTGCTTCTGTAAGATGTACCATTAAAAATGGCTATAGAAGAACGTTTTCACTTCATTTTGGCAAATAAAATTACATTTATCAACACATTTACTTCTATCTTGAATATTTGAATTTTTACATGAAGCCATTTTTGTTTTTGTTAAAGTTAGCATAAGAAAAATTTATATAAAATGACTCGTGCTTTATTTTGGTAAACTAACCCCTTGTGTCTTAGTGGCTTTACTACCTTGTTTGGGATAAATTCTATTAAAAGAAAATGAATAAGTGTCCTTTTTTTTCTCTTCCTAATTTCTGTAGAACTACACCTCTGTTTATTATTATTATTTCATGAAACAACTTTTCTTCTTTTAAAAAATATGCGAAAAATTTATGGAAAAAATGACATTCCTTTTCGTATCAAAAAGTTTGTAATGCTCCAATAAAAACAAAGTCTTCTTAGTACCACAAAGCAGAAAATAAGCCTGTGTTTTCATAGCTATCCTTCAATCTTTTACAGGTGTTTGCTACAGTTTGGTAAGCTCTTGAGAAATTCTCAAAGGAATATTTTATTCAATCCATGTTGATTTCAACTGGTCACATTCACAAGCAAAACAATAATGAGATCTCATTCGGACCAACAAAAACCACTTTCGAATAAAATCGTGAAATGGATACACATATTTCATTAAATGTTGACCTGTGAAATCTAATTTTACTTGAGATTGTCCAAGACTTTCTCAACATATATTTTTTTTTCAATATTTAAATTTTCAAAATTAAAAATAAACAGACAAACAGTGGTTTGCTTTCAAGATTTAAAGAAACACAAAATGAATTATATATGTGAGATAAGTAAAAGCATCAGAATGAAAAGCAAAACCAAAAATTCCAAGCTGAACTTTCTGCTTTAAGTCTGCCAAGATATCATGAACAGGAATATTTTATCACGAAACTTCTGACAGACATTTTACCAGATTATATATATATATATATATATATATATATATATATATATATATATATATATATGCACTTTTTTTTAAACTTCAAAACTACTATTTTTAAGCTATCAAAACTTCTGGGCAAAGTTTGTTTCAACATATTTATTTATTTATTTATTCTATTTATTTATTCGATATTTTTTCTTAACTTTTTTTATGTTTTAAGGTTAACAATAATCAGAAAATGATATTTGAATATAGAACAGGGTAAAAATAACCAAATAAATAGACTAATAAAATACAGAAGAATTTAAATTGGACTATTTGGAATTTGTAAAGACAAAGTACATTGGTTTTGTGTTGAGGTGGAGGAGGAAAACATCAAGAACAGTATGTAAATGCGAAAAGATAAGTAAAATAAAGTCTATATATATATATATGTGTGTGTGTGTGTGTGTGTGTGTGACAGATTTAACATTAGAATCAATAAATAAAATATATCAAGTAAATTTAAATATGTCTGTTAGAGAGATGAGGGTAAACAAAATCAATGTAGAATAAAAATAAATTTCTTGATGAATAAAAATTTGCATAGAAAAATTTTAAAAACTAAAAACAAAATTTTCTGAAAGAAATGATAAAAAAAAAAAAAAAATGCAAATACTAATGAAACTGAGCAAAAAAAAAAAATTTGTTTCCTTTTTTTTTTTTGGCTAGTGTTATTTTTTTTTGTTTATTATTTTATGCACATGATTCATGGGGTATCTATATATCCCTGATGGCAAAAACAAGACAAATTCTCAGTCTGAATTTCTGGAATGAAGAGATCATTATTTCTATTATTTATACTCAAACAAATGTTGTTGCTGTTTTTGCTATCACATTTTGGCCATTATGCTCTACAACCGTCTTCAAATGTCTATTGTTAAACTCTGTAAACTTCTTGGAATTTTGAACAGAACCCTTTAGTTAATCTATGCCTGTGGAGAGATTGGTTGTTGGATGTTTTTGTTTTGAGGCATATCAACACATTTATAGGTTATTTAATGCTGAAATCTAAATATTAAAATTCAAACATTATAATTCCTTCAAGAGAATGACATTATTTTTTTTAATCATTTCACCCTAAGCAAGGTAATAATGCTTCTAGAACGCAGGGGTTTACAGGGGTGTAAGTGAAAGACAATGAGAAAATGGGGAGGATTGAGAAAAGAACAAAAAAGGAACAGTGTTCACAAACATGGAAGATGGTGATTGATGCTGCATTTAAATTTTTGAGATTGTAGTTGTCAGGGAAGCAAGAAATCAGAAGGGAGTTCCACAGGTGAGAAGTGCGAGAAAAGAAATTGTTAGAGTAGAAGTGTTGGTTTCATATAGCTAGTCCAAGAGTAAAATGGTGAGACCAAGTTGCCAATCTAGTAGCATGCATAAGAGAGCAACAAAATAAAGGAAGTTGTGGAGAACCATGACTAAAGAAAATCTATCTAATCTTTTCCTCAATGTGTAGAGATGGGCACTGATCATTTAAGCATTCCATACCATATTTTAAATGAATCTAATAGAAAACAGAATTCATTCTTGTTTTTCCCCGAGACCAGTCTACTAATAATGAGGAGGGCTACGCAAATAACGCCGGTATTCATAGTTAAGCTGAGAATGATTTGGAACAAAAAATAAAAAACAAGTGTTCAAAGAAATAGGACACAAAATATAACTTTCCAAACAGAAATTATGATCTTGAATTTTTTTTATATCATTTTACCCCAAGCAGGACATTAAAGCCACTAAGACACAAGGAGTTAGCGAGTGTGAAATAATATATTGTTACTGAGTTTGAGAGAATATATGAAGAAAAAACATTATTAAGAGGAGAGAACAATAAAAGAAGAGGAATTAAGAAGACGGAAGATAACGATCGACATTGCATTTAATCATTTCATCCCAAGCAAGGCAAGAAATCTACTAAGACGCAAGGAGTTACTGAGTGTGAAAGAATATGAGAAAAAGAAAAACACAATCAAAGAGAGAGAACACTAAAAGAAGAGGAATTAAGAAAACGGAAGATAATGATTGACATTGCATTTAATCATTTCATCTCAAGCAAGGCAAGAAATCTACTAAGACGCAAGGAGTTACTGAGTGTGAAAGAATATGAGAAAAAGGAAAACACCATTAAAGAGAGAGAACAATAAAAGAAGTGGAATTAAGAAGACAGGAGATAATGATTGACATTGCATTTAATCATTTCATCCCAAGCAAGGCAAGAAATCTACTAAGACGCAAGGAGTTACTGAGTGTGAAAGAATATGAGAAAAAGGAAAACACAATCAAAAAGAGAGAACACTAAAAGAAGAGGAATTAAGAAGACAGGAGATAATGATTGACATTGCATTTAATCATTTCATCCCAAGCAAGGCAAGAAATCTACTAAGACGCAAGGAGTTACTGAGTGTGAAATAATATGAGAAAAAGGAAAACACAATCAAAGAGAGAGAACAATAAAAGAAGAGGAATTAAGAAGACAGGAGATAATGATTGACATTGCATTTAATCATTTCATCCCAAGCAAGGCAAGAAATCTACTAAGACGCAAGGAGTTACTGAGTGTGAAAGAATATGAGAAAAAGAAAAACATCATTAAAGAGAGAGAACAATAAAAGAAGAGGAATTAAGAAGACAGGAGATAATGATTGACATTGCATTTAATCATTTCAACCCAAGCAAGGCAAGAAATCTACTAAGACGCAAGGAGTTACTGAGTGTGAAAGAATATGAGAAAAAGAAAAACACAATCAAAGAGAGAGAACAATAAAAGAAGAGGAATTAAGAAGACAGGAGATAATGATTGACATTGCATTTAATCATTTCATCCCAAGCAAGGCAAGAAATCTACTAAGACGCAAGGAGTTACTGAGTGTGAAAGAATATGAGAAAAAGGAAAACACCATTAAAGAGAGAGAACAATAAAAGAAGAGGAATTAAGAAGACAGGAGATAATGATTGACATTGCATTTAATCATTTCATCCCAAGCAAGGCAAGAAATCTACTAAGACGCAAGGAGTTACTGAGTGTGAAAGAATATGAGAAAAGGGAAAACACCATTAAAGAGAGAGAACAATAAAAGAAGAGGAATTAAGAAGACAGGAGATAATGATTGACATTGCATTTAATCATTTCATCCCAAGCAAGGCAAGAAATCTACTAAGACGCAAGGAGTTACTGAGTGTGAAAGAATATGAGAAAAAGGAAAACACAATCAAAGAGAGAGAACAATAAAAGAAGAGGAATTAAGAAGACAGGAGATAATGATTGACATTGCATTTAATCATTTCATCCCAAGCAAGGCAAGAAATCTACTAAGACGCAAGGAGTTACTGAGTGTGAAAGAATATGAGAAAAAGAAAAACATCATTAAAGAGAGAGAACAATAAAAGAAGAGGAATTAAGAAGACAGGAGATAATGATTGACATTGCATTTAATCATTTCATCCCAAGCAAGGCAAGAAATCTACTAAGACGCAAGGAGTTACTGAGTGTGAAAGAATATGAGAAAAAGAAAAACACAATCAAAGAGAGAGAACAATAAAAGAAGAGGAATTAAGAAGACAGGAGATAATGATTGACATTGCATTTAATCATTTCATCCCAAGCAAGGCAAGAAATCTACTAAGACGCAAGGAGTTACTGAGTGTGAAATAATATGAGAAAAAGGAAAACACAATCAAAGAGAGAGAACAATAAAAGAAGAGGAATTAAGAAGACAGGAGATAATGATTGACATTGCATTTAATCATTTCATCCCAAGCAAGGCAAGAAATCTACTAAGACGCAAGGAGTTACTGAGTGTGAAAGAATATGAGAAAAAGAAAAACATCATTAAAGAGAGAGAACAATAAAAGAAGAGGAATTAAGAAGACAGGAGATAATGATTGACATTGCATTTAATCATTTCAACCCAAGCAAGGCAAGAAATCTACTAAGACGCAAGGAGTTACTGAGTGTGAAAGAATATGAGAAAAAGAAAAACACAATCAAAGAGAGAGAACAATAAAAGAAGAGGAATTAAGAAGACAGGAGATAATGATTGACATTGCATTTAATCATTTCATCCCAAGCAAGGCAAGAAATCTACTAAGACGCAAGGAGTTACTGAGTGTGAAAGAATATGAGAAAAAGGAAAACACCATTAAAGAGAGAGAACAATAAAAGAAGAGGAATTAAGAAGACAGGAGATAATGATTGACATTGCATTTAATCATTTCATCCCAAGCAAGGCAAGAAATCTACTAAGACGCAAGGAGTTACTGAGTGTGAAAGAATATGAGAAAAGGGAAAACACCATTAAAGAGAGAGAACAATAAAAGAAGAGGAATTAAGAAGACAGGAGATAATGATTGACATTGCATTTAATCATTTCATCCCAAGCAAGGCAAGAAATCTACTAAGACGCAAGGAGTTACTGAGTGTGAAAGAATATGAGAAAAAGGAAAACACAATCAAAGAGAGAGAACAATAAAAGAAGAGGAATTAAGAAGACAGGAGATAATGATTGACATTGCATTTAATCATTTCATCCCAAGCAAGGCAAGAAATCTACTAAGACGCAAGGAGTTACTGAGTGTGAAAGAATATGAGAAAAAGAAAAACATCATTAAAGAGAGAGAACAATAAAAGAAGAGGAATTAAGAAGACAGGAGATAATGATTGACATTGCATTTAATCATTTCATCCCAAGCAAGGCAAGAAATCTACTAAGACGCAAGGAGTTACTGAGTGTGAAAGAATATGAGAAAAAGAAAAACACAATCAAAGAGAGAGAACAATAAAAGAAGAGGAATTAAGAAGACAGGAGATAATGATTGACATTGCATTTAATCATTTCATCCCAAGCAAGGCAAGAAATCTACTAAGACGCAAGGAGTTACTGAGTGTGAAAGAATATGAGAAAAAGGAAAACACCATTAAAGAGAGAGAACAATAAAAGAAGAGGAATTAAGAAGACAGGAGATAATGATTGACATTGCATTTAATCATTTCATCCCAAGCAAGGCAAGAAATCTACTAAGACGCAAGGAGTTACTGAGTGTGAAAGAATATGAGAAAAAGGAAAACACAATCAAAGAGAGAGAACAATAAAAGAAGAGGAATTAAGAAGACAGGAGATAATGATTGACATTGCATTTAATCATTTCATCCCAAGCAAGGCAAGAAATCTACTAAGACGCAAGGAGTTACTGAGTGTGAAAGAATATGAGAAAAAGAAAAACATCATTAAAGAGAGAGAACAATAAAAGAAGAGGAATTAAGAAGACAGGAGATAATGATTGACATTGCATTTAATCATTTCATCCCAAGCAAGGCAAGAAATCTACTAAGACGCAAGGAGTTACTGAGTGTGAAAGAATATGAGAAAAAGGAAAACACCATTAAAGAGAGAGAACAATAAAAGAAGAGGAATTAAGAAGACAGGAGATAATGATTGACATTGCATTTAATCATTTCATCCCAAGCAAGGCAAGAAATCTACTAAGACGCAAGGAGTTACTGAGTGTGAAATAATATGAGAAAAAGGAAAACACAATCAAAGAGAGAGAACAATAAAAGAAGAGGAATTAAGAAGACAGGAGATAATGATTGACATTGCATTTAATCATTTCATCCCAAGCAAGGCAAGAAATCTACTAAGACGCAAGGAGTTACTGAGTGTGAAAGAATATGAGAAAAAGAAAAACATCATTAAAGAGAGAGAACAATAAAAGAAGAGGAATTAAGAAGACAGGAGATAATGATTGACATTGCATTTAATCATTTCATCCCAAGCAAGGCAAGAAATCTACTAAGACGCAAGGAGTTACTGAGTGTGAAAGAATATGAGAAAAAGGAAAACACCATTAAAGAGAGAGAACAATAAAAGAAGAGGAATTAAGAAGACAGGAGATAATGATTGACATTGCATTTAATCATTTCATCCCAAGCAAGGCAAGAAATCTACTAAGACGCAAGGAGTTACTGAGTGTGAAATAATATGAGAAAAAGGAAAACACAATCAAAGAGAGAGAACAATAAAAGAAGAGGAATTAAGAAGACAGGAGATAATGATTGACATTGCATTTAATCATTTCATCCCAAGCAAGGCAAGAAATCTACTAAGACGCAAGGAGTTACTGAGTGTGAAAGAATATGAGAAAAAGAAAAACATCATTAAAGAGAGAGAACAATAAAAGAAGAGGAATTAAGAAGACAGGAGATAATGATTGACATTGCATTTAATCATTTCATCCCAAGCAAGGCAAGAAATCTACTAAGACGCAAGGAGTTACTGAGTGTGAAAGAATATGAGAAAAAGAAAAACACAATCAAAGAGAGAGAACAATAAAAGAAGAGGAATTAAGAAGACAGGAGATAATGATTGACATTGCATTTAATCATTTCATCCCAAGCAAGGCAAGAAATCTACTAAGACGCAAGGAGTTACTGAGTGTGAAAGAATATGAGAAAAAGAAAAACATCATTAAAGAGAGAGAACAATAAAAGAAGAGGAATTAAGAAGACAGGAGATAATGATTGACATTGCATTTAATCATTTCAACCCAAGCAAGGCAAGAAATCTACTAAGACGCAAGGAGTTACTGAGTGTGAAAGAATATGAGAAAAAGAAAAACACAATCAAAGAGAGAGAACAATAAAAGAAGAGGAATTAAGAAGACAGGAGATAATGATTGACATTGCATTTAATCATTTCATCCCAAGCAAGGCAAGAAATCTACTAAGACGCAAGGAGTTACTGAGTGTGAAAGAATATGAGAAAAAGGAAAACACCATTAAAGAGAGAGAACAATAAAAGAAGAGGAATTAAGAAGACAGGAGATAATGATTGACATTGCATTTAATCATTTCATCCCAAGCAAGGCAAGAAATCTACTAAGACGCAAGGAGTTACTGAGTGTGAAAGAATATGAGAAAAGGGAAAACACCATTAAAGAGAGAGAACAATAAAAGAAGAGGAATTAAGAAGACAGGAGATAATGATTGACATTGCATTTAATCATTTCATCCCAAGCAAGGCAAGAAATCTACTAAGACGCAAGGAGTTACTGAGTGTGAAAGAATATGAGAAAAAGGAAAACACAATCAAAGAGAGAGAACAATAAAAGAAGAGGAATTAAGAAGACAGGATATAATGATTGACATTGCATTTAATCATTTCATCCCAAGCAAGGCAAGAAATCTACTAAGACGCAAGGAGTTACTGAGTGTGAAAGAATATGAGAAAAAGAAAAACATCATTAAAGAGAGAGAACAATAAAAGAAGAGGAATTAAGAAGACAGGAGATAATGATTGACATTGCATTTAATCATTTCATCCCAAGCAAGGCAAGAAATCTACTAAGACGCAAGGAGTTACTGAGTGTGAAAGAATATGAGAAAAAGAAAAACACAATCAAAGAGAGAGAACAATAAAAGAAGAGGAATTAAGAAGACAGGAGATAATGATTGACATTGCATTTAATCATTTCATCCCAAGCAAGGCAAGAAATCTACTAAGACGCAAGGAGTTACTGAGTGTGAAAGAATATGAGAAAAAGGAAAACACCATTAAAGAGAGAGAACAATAAAAGAAGAGGAATTAAGAAGACAGGAGATAATGATTGACATTGCATTTAATCATTTCATCCCAAGCAAGGCAAGAAATCTACTAAGACGCAAGGAGTTACTGAGTGTGAAAGAATATGAGAAAAAGGAAAACACAATCAAAGAGAGAGAACAATAAAAGAAGAGGAATTAAGAAGACAGGAGATAATGATTGACATTGCATTTAATCATTTCATCCCAAGCAAGGCAAGAAATCTACTAAGACGCAAGGAGTTACTGAGTGTGAAAGAATATGAGAAAAAGAAAAACATCATTAAAGAGAGAGAACAATAAAAGAAGAGGAATTAAGAAGACAGGAGATAATGATTGACATTGCATTTAATCATTTCATCCCAAGCAAGGCAAGAAATCTACTAAGACGCAAGGAGTTACTGAGTGTGAAAGAATATGAGAAAAAGGAAAACACCATTAAAGAGAGAGAACAATAAAAGAAGAGGAATTAAGAAGACAGGAGATAATGATTGACATTGCATTTAATCATTTCATCCCAAGCAAGGCAAGAAATCTACTAAGACGCAAGGAGTTACTGAGTGTGAAATAATATGAGAAAAAGGAAAACACAATCAAAGAGAGAGAACAATAAAAGAAGAGGAATTAAGAAGACAGGAGATAATGATTGACATTGCATTTAATCATTTCATCCCAAGCAAGGCAAGAAATCTACTAAGACGCAAGGAGTTACTGAGTGTGAAAGAATATGAGAAAAAGAAAAACATCATTAAAGAGAGAGAACAATAAAAGAAGAGGAATTAAGAAGACAGGAGATAATGATTGACATTGCATTTAATCATTTCATCCCAAGCAAGGCAAGAAATCTACTAAGACGCAAGGAGTTACTGAGTGTGAAAGAATATGAGAAAAAGGAAAACACCATTAAAGAGAGAGAACAATAAAAGAAGAGGAATTAAGAAGACAGGAGATAATGATTGACATTGCATTTAATCATTTCATCCCAAGCAAGGCAAGAAATCTACTAAGACGCAAGGAGTTACTGAGTGTGAAATAATATGAGAAAAAGGAAAACACAATCAAAGAGAGAGAACAATAAAAGAAGAGGAATTAAGAAGACAGGAGATAATGATTGACATTGCATTTAATCATTTCATCCCAAGCAAGGCAAGAAATCTACTAAGACGCAAGGAGTTACTGAGTGTGAAAGAATATGAGAAAAAGAAAAACATCATTAAAGAGAGAGAACAATAAAAGAAGAGGAATTAAGAAGACAGGAGATAATGATTGACATTGCATTTAATCATTTCATCCCAAGCAAGGCAAGAAATCTACTAAGACGCAAGGAGTTACTGAGTGTGAAAGAATATGAGAAAAAGAAAAACACAATCAAAGAGAGAGAACAATAAAAGAAGAGGAATTAAGAAGACAGGAGATAATGATTGACATTGCATTTAATCATTTCATCCCAAGCAAGGCAAGAAATCTACTAAGACGCAAGGAGTTACTGAGTGTGAAAGAATATGAGAAAAAGGAAAACACCATTAAAGAGAGAGAAAATAAAAGAAGAGGAATTAAGAAGACAGGAGATAATGATTGACATTGCATTTAATCATTTCATCCCAAGCAAGGCAAGAAATCTACTAAGACGCAAGGAGTTACTGAGTGTGAAAGAATATGAGAAAAAGGAAAACACAATCAAAGAGAGAGAACAATAAAAGAAGAGGAATTAAGAAGACAGGAGATAATGATTGACATTGCATTTAATCATTTCATCCCAAGCAAGGCAAGAAATCTACTAAGACGCAAGGAGTTACTGAGTGTGAAAGAATATGAGAAAAAGAAAAACATCATTAAAGAGAGAGAACAATAAAAGAAGAGGAATTAAGAAGACAGGAGATAATGATTGACATTGCATTTAATCATTTGATCCCAAGCAAGGCAAGAAATCTACTAAGACGCAAGGAGTTACTGAGTGTGAAAGAATATGAGAAAAAGGAAAACACAATCAAATAGAGAGAACAATAAAAGAAGAGGAATTAAGAAGACAGGAGATAATGATTGACATTGCATTTAATCATTTCATCCCAAGAAAGGCAAGAAATCTACTAAGACGCAAGGAGTTACTGAGTGTGAAAGAATATGAGAAAAAGAAAAACATCATTAAAGAGAGAGAACAATAAAAGAAGAGGAATTAAGAAGACAGGAGATAATGATTGACATTGCATTTAATCATTTCATCCCAAGCAAGGCAAGAAATCTACTAAGACGCAAGGAGTTACTGAGTGTGAAAGAATATGAGAAAAAGGAAAACACCATTAAAGAGAGAGAACAATAAAAGAAGAGGAATTAAGAAGACAGGAGATAATGATTGACATTGCATTTAATCATTTCATCCCAAGCAAGGCAAGAAATCTACTAAGACGCAAGGAGTTACTGAGTGTGAAATAATATGAGAAAAAGGAAAACACAATCAAAGAGAGAGAACAATAAAAGAAGAGGAATTAAGAAGACAGGAGATAATGATTGACATTGCATTTAATCATTTCATCCCAAGCAAGGCAAGAAATCTACTAAGACGCAAGGAGTTACTGAGTGTGAAAGAATATGAGAAAAAGAAAAACACAATCAAAGAGAGAGAACAATAAAAGAAGAGGAATTAAGAAGACAGGAGATAATGATTGACATTGCATTTAATCATTTCATCCCAAGCAAGGCAAGAAATCTACTAAGACGCAAGGAGTTACTGAGTGTGAAAGAATATGAGAAAAAGGAAAACACAATCAAATAGAGAGAACAATAAAAGAAGAGGAATTAAGAAGACAGGAGATAATGATTGACATTGCATTTAATCATTTCATCCCAAGCAAGGCAAGAAATCTACTAAGACGCAAGGAGTTACTGAGTGTGAAAGAATATGAGAAAAAGAAAAACATCATTAAAGAGAGAGAACAATAAAAGAAGAGGAATTAAGAAGACAGGAGATAATGATTGACATTGCATTTAATCATTTCATCCCAAGCAAGGCAAGAAATCTACTAAGACGCAAGGAGTTACTGAGTGTGAAAGAATATGAGAAAAAGGAAAACACCATTAAAGAGAGAGAACAATAAAAGAAGAGGAATTAAGAAGACAGGAGATAATGATTGACATTGCATTTAATCATTTCATCCCAAGCAAGGCAAGAAATCTACTAAGACGCAAGGAGTTACTGAGTGTGAAAGAATATGAGAAAAAGGAAAACACAATCAAAGAGAGAGAACAATAAAAGAAGAGGAATTAAGAAGACAGGAGATAATGATTGACATTGCATTTAATCATTTCATCCCAAGCAAGGCAAGAAATCTACTAAGACGCAAGGAGTTACTGAGTGTGAAATAATATGAGAAAAAGAAAAACATCATTAAAGAGAGAGAACAATAAAAGAAGAGGAATTAAGAAGACAGGAGATAATGATTGACATTGCATTTAATCATTTCATCCCAAGCAAGGCAAGAAATCTACTAAGACGCAAGGAGTTACTGAGTGTGAAAGAATATGAGAAAAAGAAAAACACAATCAAAGAGAGAGAACAATAAAAGAAGAGCAATTAAGAAGACAGGAGATAATGATTGACATTGCATTTAATCATTTCATCCCAAGCAAGGCAAGAAATCTACTAAGACGCAAGGAGTTACTGAGTGTGAAAGAATATGAGAAAAAGGAAAACACCATTAAAGAGAGAGAACAATAAAAGAAGAGGAATTAAGAAGACAGGAGATAATGATTGACATTGCATTTAATCATTTCATCCCAAGCAAGGCAAGAAATCTACTAAGACGCAAGGAGTTACTGAGTGTGAAAGAATATGAGAAAAAGAAAAACATCATTAAAGAGAGAGAACAATAAAAGAAGAGGAATTAAGAAGACAGGAGATAATGATTGACATTGCATTTAATCATTTCATCCCAAGCAAGGCAAGAAATCTACTAAGACGCAAGGAGTTACTGAGTGTGAAAGAATATGAGAAAAAGAAAAACATCATTAAAGAGAGAGAACAATAAAAGAAGAGGAATTAAGAAGACAGGAGATAATGATTGACATTGCATTTAATCATTTCATCCCAAGCAAGGCAAGAAATCTACTAAGACGCAAGGAGTTACTGAGTGTGAAAGAATATGAGAAAAAGAAAAACACAATCAAAGAGAGAGAACAATAAAAGAAGAGGAATTAAGAAGACAGGAGATAATGATTGACATTGCATTTAATCATTTCATCCCAAGCAAGGCAAGAAATCTACTAAGACGCAAGGAGTTACTGAGTGTGAAAGAATATGAGAAAAAGGAAAACACCATTAAAGAGAGAGAACAATAAAAGAAGAGGAATTAAGAAGACAGGAGATAATGATTGACATTGCATTTAATCATTTCATCCCAAGCAAGGCAAGAAATCTACTAAGACGCAAGGAGTTACTGAGTGTGAAAGAATATGAGAAAAAGGAAAACACAATCAAAGAGAGAGAACAATAAAAGAAGAGGAATTAAGAAGACAGGAGATAATGATTGACATTGCATTTAATCATTTCATCCCAAGCAAGGCAAGAAATCTACTAAGACGCAAGGAGTTACTGAGTGTGAAAGAATATGAGAAAAAGAAAAACATCATTAAAGAGAGAGAACAATAAAAGAAGAGGAATTAAGAAGACAGGAGATAATGATTGACATTGCATTTAATCATTTCATCCCAAGCAAGGCAAGAAATCTACTAAGACGCAAGGAGTTACTGAGTGTGAAAGAATATGAGAAAAAGGAAAACACAATCAAATAGAGAGAACAATAAAAGAAGAGGAATTAAGAAGACAGGAGATAATGATTGACATTGCATTTAATCATTTCATCCCAAGCAAGGCAAGAAATCTACTAAGACGCAAGGAGTTACTGAGTGTGAAAGAATATGAGAAAAAGAAAAACATCATTAAAGAGAGAGAACAATAAAAGAAGAGGAATTAAGAAGACAGGAGATAATGATTGACATTGCATTTAATCATTTCATCCCAAGCAAGGCAAGAAATCTACTAAGACGCAAGGAGTTACTGAGTGTGAAAGAATATGAGAAAAAGGAAAACACCATTAAAGAGAGAGAACAATAAAAGAAGAGGAATTAAGAAGACAGGAGATAATGATTGACATTGCATTTAATCATTTCATCCCAAGCAAGGCAAGAAATCTACTAAGACGCAAGGAGTTACTGAGTGTGAAAGAATATGAGAAAAAGGAAAACACAATCAAAGAGAGAGAACAATAAAAGAAGAGGAATTAAGAAGACAGGAGATAATGATTGACATTGCATTTAATCATTTCATCCCAAGCAAGGCAAGAAATCTACTAAGACGCAAGGAGTTACTGAGTGTGAAATAATATGAGAAAAAGAAAAACATCATTAAAGAGAGAGAACAATAAAAGAAGAGGAATTAAGAAGACAGGAGATAATGATTGACATTGCATTTAATCATTTCATCCCAAGCAAGGCAAGAAATCTACTAAGACGCAAGGAGTTACTGAGTGTGAAAGAATATGAGAAAAAGAAAAACACAATCAAAGAGAGAGAACAATAAAAGAAGAGCAATTAAGAAGACAGGAGATAATGATTGACATTGCATTTAATCATTTCATCCCAAGCAAGGCAAGAAATCTACTAAGACGCAAGGAGTTACTGAGTGTGAAAGAATATGAGAAAAAGGAAAACACCATTAAAGAGAGAGAACAATAAAAGAAGAGGAATTAAGAAGACAGGAGATAATGATTGACATTGCATTTAATCATTTCATCCCAAGCAAGGCAAGAAATCTACTAAGACGCAAGGAGTTACTGAGTGTGAAAGAATATGAGAAAAAGAAAAACATCATTAAAGAGAGAGAACAATAAAAGAAGAGGAATTAAGAAGACAGGAGATAATGATTGACATTGCATTTAATCATTTCATCCCAAGCAAGGCAAGAAATCTACTAAGACGCAAGGAGTTACTGAGTGTGAAAGAATATGAGAAAAAGAAAAACACAATCAAAGAGAGAGAACAATAAAAGAAGAGGAATTAAGAAGACAGGAGATAATGATTGACATTGCATTTAATCATTTCATCCCAAGCAAGGCAAGAAATCTACTAAGACGCAAGGAGTTACTGAGTGTGAAAGAATATGAGAAAAAGGAAAACACCATTAAAGAGAGAGAACAATAAAAGAAGAGGAATTAAGAAGACAGGAGATAATGATTGACATTGCATTTAATCATTTCATCCCAAGCAAGGCAAGAAATCTACTAAGACGCAAGGAGTTACTGAGTGTGAAAGAATATGAGAAAAAGGAAAACACCATTAAAGAGAGAGAACAATAAAAGAAGAGGAATTAAGAAGACAGGAGATAATGATTGACATTGCATTTAATCATTTCATCCCAAGCAAGGCAAGAAATCTACTAAGACGCAAGGAGTTACTGAGTGTGAAAGAATATGAGAAAAAGAAAAACATCATTAAAGAGAGAGAACAATAAAAGAAGAGGAATTAAGAAGACAGGAGATAATGATTGACATTGCATTTAATCATTTCATCCCAAGCAAGGCAAGAAATCTACTAAGACGCAAGGAGTTACTGAGTGTGAAAGAATATGAGAAAAAGGAAAACACCATTAAAGAGAGAGAACAATAAAAGAAGAGGAATTAAGAAGACAGGAGATAATGATTGACATTGCATTTAATCATTTCATCCCAAGCAAGGCAAGAAATCTACTAAGACGCAAGGAGTTACTGAGTGTGAAATAATATGAGAAAAAGGAAAACACAATCAAAGAGAGAGAACAATAAAAGAAGAGGAATTAAGAAGACAGGAGATAATGATTGACATTGCATTTAATCATTTCATCCCAAGCAAGGCAAGAAATCTACTAAGACGCAAGGAGTTACTGAGTGTGAAAGAATATGAGAAAAAGAAAAACATCATTAAAGAGAGAGAACAATAAAAGAAGAGGAATTAAGAAGACAGGAGATAATGATTGACATTGCATTTAATCATTTCATCCCAAGCAAGGCAAGAAATCTACTAAGACGCAAGGAGTTACTGAGTGTGAAAGAATATGAGAAAAAGAAAAACACAATCAAAGAGAGAGAACAATAAAAGAAGAGGAATTAAGAAGACAGGAGATAATGATTGACATTGCATTTAATCATTTCATCCCAAGCAAGGCAAGAAATCTACTAAGACGCAAGGAGTTACTGAGTGTGAAAGAATATGAGAAAAAGGAAAACACCATTAAAGAGAGAGAACAATAAAAGAAGAGGAATTAAGAAGACAGGAGATAATGATTGACATTGCATTTAATCATTTCATCCCAAGCAAGGCAAGAAATCTACTAAGACGCAAGGAGTTACTGAGTGTGAAAGAATATGAGAAAAAGGAAAACACAATCAAAGAGAGAGAACAATAAAAGAAGAGGAATTAAGAAGACAGGAGATAATGATTGACATTGCATTTAATCATTTCATCCCAAGCAAGGCAAGAAATCTACTAAGACGCAAGGAGTTACTGAGTGTGAAAGAATATGAGAAAAAGAAAAACACAATCAAAGAGAGAGAACACTAAAAGAAGAGGAATTAAGAAAACGGAAGATAATGATTGACATTGCATTTAATCATTTCATCTCAAGCAAGGCAAGAAATCTACTAAGACGCAAGGAGTTACTGAGTGTGAAAGAATATGAGAAAAAGGAAAACACAATCAAAGAGAGAGAACAATAAAAGAAGAGGAATTAAGAAGACAGGAGGTTATGGCTGTCATTGCTTTTAAACTTTTGAAGGTCAAAGATAACTGGAAAGAAAGAAGCCAAAAGGGAGTACCACATCAAGACGTGCAAGAGAAGAAACTCTTAGCATAGAACTTATGGTTACATCTGGGCATTTCAAATGTAAAATGATGAAACCTAACTGCCAATCTAGCAGTGCACTTAAATTTCTAGATTTGACATATTAAAGAGGAAAGCTCATCAGAACAATTACCATGAAAATATTGATAGAAAATAAATTGGAATGAAAGTAATGATCATGTGTATCCTGAATTCATCATAAAATTTCCGCATATTGATTTGATAGAGCAAATTTAATATAGGAGATATAGAATTTTAACATAGGATAGGTTACAACTTATACACTAAGTTGCTTCAAAATGAAAACATTAAGTTAAAAAACTGAGTCAGGTTCTTAAATCATATATTCTGATCGGGACTTTCATAAGGATATCATTCATAGCTCCAAATATCAACATATCTAAATTGTTAGCTGTATACATCAATAATTAGGAATGGATTTGAGAAAATGAAGGCATAATAAAAAATGAAGCCTGTAGGTCATAATGAGGATCAGGCTTCTTTTAACTTCATGAACTGGTGCTACAAGAACACAATTAAAGAACGATACCAAATAAAAGAAACCACATCACTTGAGGACTTTCAATGTAAATAAAAGCCAAAATGGATAACACATGTAACATGGAAAGAAAATAAAGACATAATGAAGATGAAGCCTGTAGGTCATAATGAGGATCAGGCTTCTTTTTACCTGGCACTACAGAACGACAATCAAAGAATGATACCAAATAATTTGAAACCACATCACTTGAGGACTTTCAATGTAAATAAAAGCCAGAATGGATAGCACATGTAACATGGAAAGAAAATAAGACATAATGAAGATGTTGATGTTCCTCACTACTTCTAACAAAAAATTAAGTATGTTGTATAGAGCAATTATAATTACTGGACTTGTGAAACTTATTTCCCTGAAAAATTATTTTAAGAGTAAGATTTTATGAATTTCACGCAAAAATGGCACTGGCTGCTCTGATACCAAATGTTCCCTTATAAGGAAACAGCTAATATTATCGTTACCATTAGAGATGAAGAGAACAGATTCCAACTTGATGACCAGGGAATGATGAAAAGCCTAACTCTAAATGCACTGGCTTGCTCAGTCATTGAATGTCGAATGTTTCCTTATAAGGAAACGACTAATATTATCGTTACCATTAGAGATGAAGAGAACAGATCCCAACCCAATAACCAGAGAATGAAGAAAATTGCAACTCTAAATGCACTGGCTGTTCTGTCAATGAATGTTGAATGTTTCCTTATAAGGAAACAACTAATATTACTATCCAAGTGTTTGGACACTTAAACACCAGGTAACTAAATTTACTTAGATCAATATGCTTACGTTTTGGCCATTTTTTATTTTTATTTTTTTCAATGTTTGTCAATTACAGGTTTCATATTAGTGTTGTATATTTTCATGGTAACCTGATGAAATTTAGTAGTTTTAATATGCAAAAACAAAGTTTGGAGATGTCGATATTCTTGAAAAATGGAAGAAAAACAATCTGCCGTGAAAATTATTTTTTTACAACATTCAGGTATTTTAGCTTTAGTTCTTTATAATGCTATAATGTGCTACATTAAGACAAAAAGGAAATTAACAACCCGCTCCCCCGACCTCAAAAAAATATTTTAGTAGGGTAATTTGATACATCAATGCCCAGGAGACAATGAATGGCAGTCTGGAATTTTGGATGCATGATTGCTTAATTCAGTGTTTTTATCGATTTTTCATTAGGTGACTTTTGTAGATTAATCCAGTGAAAGAAAAAGTTGTTTGTTTGTTTCTCTCTCTCTTTCTCGCCCTCTCTTTCTCTCTCTCTCTTTCTTTCTCTCTCTTCCTCTCTCTTTCTCTCCCTCTCTTTCTCTCTCTCTTTCTCTCTCTAAAATTTACACACGTCTCGGCTGCAGAAAGAAATTTACCACTTATCGAAACTTGATATTCTGTACTTTTTGTCTGAGAGTTGGAGATAAACTTTGAATATTCCTTGTAATATTTAATTTTTTTTCATTTTTACTACCATCAGATGAGAAAAGAATGACCAACAGATAGCAAAGCATAAAACATACAAAAAAAAATCAGACAAGGATATGGTATAGCGATGGTGATAATATTAACCCTTTCCCTACAAGGAAACATTTAGCATGCGTTGACAAAGTAGCAAATACTGTTTTTAATTGAAATTTATAAAATCTTTCTCTTAAAACACTTTTAGAAAATCAGGTTTCTCAAGCTCAGTAGCTGCTATCTCTCTTTCCAGTACTGATGGTAGTTTCCTTCCTAACCTTTTGTTTGAAGTGGTGTAGAATGTTAAATATCTTAATTATATCATACTTTACTTGATTTTCTACATTTTGACTCAAGAGCAAACTGAACCTACAGTTTTGTTTTGAAACAAATGTAAATTGGACTTATGTCTGCATTTCGGATCAAGAGTAAACTAGACCTATCTGTACATTTTGACTCAAGAGAAAACTGAACATATGTCAACATTTTGAATCAGAAGTAAACCAGAACTATATTTTGACTCAGGGGTTAATTCTCCCTATATTTACATTTTGACTCGGGGGTTAACTTTTCCTATGTCGACATTTTGACTCAGTTGGTTAACACTACCTATGTATACATTTTGACTCAAGGGGTTAAATCAACCTATGTCAACATTTTGACTCAGGGGGTTAAATCAACCTATGTCGACATTTTGACTCGGGGGGTTAAATCAACCTATGTCGACATTTTAACTCGTGGTTAAACTGAACCTATGTTTTATATTTTGAATGTAAACTGGGCATTTATAAATATTTCTTGACTCCAGGGTAAACCAGAAATATGCCTATATTTTGACTCAGATTTTTTTTTTTTCTTGTGATTTTTATTTGCTTAGACTCATATTAGTACTCAATAACCCAACTGTCATTAAGTTAATAAACCTAACAAAATTTCATTTAGTAAAACATCACAGAAAAAAAAAAAAATCGTATGAAATTAAATGTTAAAAAACTGCCTGGAAAGCCTCTCATCATTTAGCATGAATGAAAATGAGCCTACCTAGGGCAATGACACTTTAGTCCTCTTCAAAGTACTCCCCTTAGGACATCCAAATCATTCTCCTGTTCTCCTCAACCTTGTCCCGGGTTTGAAATTTTATTTTCAATGGTAATTTTAGCGTTTAGGAAAATTTACAGGTTGCAGGAAAACTAAATCTGAACTGTAGTAGATGGGGTGAAACATAATTGTGTAATGAAATATTTTACCAAAAACACTGCATGAGACATGAAGAATGGACATGCACATTATCATGAATACAAAAGTTCACACCATATGAAAGCTCACTCAATGACATGTTACTGATGATTGAGTAACCCCATAGGAGAGTGTCTGTTCAAACATGTGCAGTAAGGTTCCCTCTAATTGGATCAGGACAATCACATTGACATGTATGGTAAATGATTTTATTTGAGTCTGAAGTGTCTAGTAATTTTATGGTCAGTAGTAAAGTCGACAAAATAAGATTTTTAAAGCAGCCAACCACTTGACCAAAAGGGAATAAAATGAATATATAAATAAATGAAAACTTTCAAGATCAAGAGCCACTTGGCAGGAAGTTATAAGTTCCCACTCACAGGTTCATATAAGTAGAGTCACAATTAGAATGGCCAGAGAGATTCCTGAGTTAGAGAGTAACTGTGTGCCATGATGGAGAGATGGGCAGATTGGTGGTAGGCGGGTATCCTCACTGGTCAAAGGAAAGAGCTGATTGGTTTGTCTGTTATGACAGAAGTATCAAAAATCATCCTGAGTCAATCACTCTACGTACAAAGTGAATCATTGAATAAGCAACCAAATATATTGGAAACAGGATTTGTGACTTCTCTCTATCGTGTCAATTTTACTTTTCATTTGCCTTGTGAAAATACAATGGGTTTTTCTATTTTTTGTTGGTTGGTAGTTTTGTTTCATGTCATCTCAATATCTATAGGGTATTTAAATCCAAAATCTAAATATTTTGTATGCAATTTTATTTTATTTATTTATTTATTTATTTGGAAATTATAATGGTTCTAGTGGTACAAATCTTACTAATTAACCCATAACTGGGGGGGGGGGAGAAGTGGTGAATTCATTTTTTTCCTCAGAGTATTTGTAAGTGAGTGAATATAATTTAATATTAGAAGGCTTGTGCAAGACCATCATGCAAGGCACCATTGAAGGTGGACATAGGAGAGGATGCCAATGTAAAAACTGGTTGGATAATATCAAAGTGTACCAGAATTGCTGATGGCTGCCGTTGATAGACCATTGTGGACGAGATTTAGTGTGGCTTCTGCATTCAGATCCCCCCTACGGTTATAAAAATCAAGGGGATGATGATGATGATGATGAATATAATGAACCCAAATGGAATTCGAACTCTGCTCGCCAATTAACAATTCGAAGCCACTATGCATTGCACCACCCACATATCCAAGCTTACAGCACCTGGTATTCTCAAGTGGTCACTCATCTAGGGACTGACCATGCTCAATGTTGCTCAACTCCAGAGATCGTACAGGAATTGCTGTTTCAATGTGATGTGGCTGTAAGTGTCCAGTTTTTGTGCACACCAACATCAAGTGATATGTCCAGTCAGTAAAAATCCAAGAAAGAGGTGTGGTCTCGGGGACCAAGAGGGACCAAGAGGGACCGTAAAGAATGAAGCATTGCTTGAAGCCAAAAGAGAGAGGAAATTGGCGAGAACTCATGATCGGCTATGTCTTGAAGGAACATGGCACAAAGATGACAATTCTTCTCATTCTTTCAATGAAAATGCTAAACGATATACACCTAACGTGGACAGCGGAATATGAACAATCTACCTACATAGTCTGAAATGTTCAGAAGGTTGCCGATAATGACAGACATGCGAAAGCTACGTAATACAACGACTGAAAAATCGTGACTCACACAACTAAGATAAGGATAGTAAATTGATGCAGAATAATTTTAATGTGTTCAATTCAAGGTGAAATTTTGCAAATTTAGTGACATAGTCATTTTGAGTTCAATCCCTGGGCTGGGTAGGGTAGATTAAGTGGGAACAGGGTTTGGTTTGGTTTGTTTTACAGCATATTAACCTAAGTGGGTCATTTAATGCCAACAAGATTTTTAGGATAGATTCCTGTGACGAGAATATCTATTCTTTGTAAGAAATGAGTTTGTAGATCAGATTTCATTGACATATTTTTGTAAAGAGGTTTTTTTGTCAAAAGTCAAATGTATCGATGGTAATACCTTTTTTTTCTTTCAACATCTTGCTAGTAATATTTTTTTTGTTGAAAATGTATTGCTGGTATTTTTACTATAAAAATTTATTTTTATAGTTTCATGGTGTTTTGATCTGAGTTTGGGGGAGGGGGTAACTATTTGCCCATAGACCTGAGAACAACAGTAAGTAAGAAGTGATTCCATGATTCTTAAAACTTCTTGATCATGGGTTTTGCTACTGGATGTAGTTTATCATCATTCCCAGGACACCAGAAATAGGGCAAGCAAAAACTGAGCAGTACTAAAAATGAACAAGACAAGTTATCTTTGGACCTGGACAGTGGAAAAAGAAGAATCTTTCTCTGTAGATTCAGCGTTCAATTTGAAATTCTGAGAAGTTTCCCCCAGATTGACAAGCCCGTGATGAAGGTTGAAGGTCACAATGGCTGAAACATTATGATAATAACAAATAAGATGAGGATATTAGTCTGAATGTAAATAATAAAAACTCCTCATCCCAGAGATTAGACAGAAATTTCTTATATCTATCTATACTTCTGCGATGAAGTATTGTAATTATTCACATTATTTACATTGTTCAGATGGCTGTCCTCATCTTTACCGCCATATTCATAATATGTTGGCCATTGTAGGCTCCGGCCTTCTTCAGGTGATTGGAATTTCAAAATGAACCCTTTATTTCATCCACCGGGGTAGATTTTTTTCCACTCATATCATTCAGTAACCCTTTGTGTCATAGTAGCTTTATTGCCTTGCTTGGGAGGAAATGATTTTAAAAAATCTATATGAAAATCATTTTTCTAATTCTACCTGTCATTTCCTTATCAGGTGGCCCAGAAAGAACATACAACGTTTACTACACTGGTTCGCGATTTAACACAGAATTGTGAAAATGAACTTGAAAAGGCCAGGTAAGTCTGTAAGGTGTTTAATCATTTTTTTTGCCTCAACATACGCAAATATTTAACGTCTCGGAAATGGTCTTTTTTACAATACATTATTTTTACATAACAATTTAAAATTCTCCTTCATAATGTCCAGTTTTTCTTATAGTTAAATCTACCCCTTTATCATTTCTTTAAAGGGCATTGTATCATTGGGCTACCTGGAAAGATTTTAATAAATTGGAGATTGACAAAACTGTCAATCCTGATTCTTCATATGCATTGTTAAATTTGGAACGGTAACGTACCATGATCTCTTTAAGAGCTTATCAAGGTAAGAATTTTTTAAGATAATTATTTTGAATAATCACTTTAATATTAATAGTTTAATAGTGTCTATATTTCTGAGATGAGGTATTGTAATTATTTACATTGTTCGACTGTTGTCCTCATCTTTATTGCTATATTCACAACATTTCTGCTGTTGTATGCTCTGGCCTTCATCAGGATCTGTCTGTATTTCTGAGATGAGGTATTGTAATTATTTACATTATTT
This sequence comes from Acanthosepion esculentum, assembly GCA_964036315.1. NCBI lineage: Eukaryota > Metazoa > Mollusca > Cephalopoda > Sepiida > Sepiidae > Acanthosepion > Acanthosepion esculentum. Next base: position 52,230,733 of record OZ038499.1, read on the forward strand.
ACATTGTTCGGACTGTTGTCCTCATCTTTATTATCATGTTCACAATGTTTCGGCTGTTGTACGCTCCAGCCTTCTTCATTATCTATCTATATTTCAGAGATAAGGTATTGTAATTATTTACATTATTTACATTATTCAGACTGCTGTCCTCATCTTTATTGCCATATTCACAATGTTTCTGTCATTGTATGCTCCGGCCTTCTTCAGGTGATTGAATTTTGAACAATCTACCACCATGGATGAAATAAAGGGTTCAGTTCAAAATTCCAATCACCTGAAGAAAACCAGAGCATACAACGGCTGAAACGTCATGAATATGGCAATAAAGATGAGGACAGCAATGTAAATAATGTAAATGAAATTTCTAAATTTGAAATAATGTTTTGATGTAAAATTGTTTATTTTTGTTTTTTAACGGTTTACTTTTTCACAATGTAAAATAAACATGCCTCCAACATGGCCACTTGATGTCAGAGAGTGACAGATAAACATTTAAAACTAGCCAACAAGCCTCACTGAAACTTTCACCTGTTTAAAATGCGCTATTTTTGCAGTAGGGGAAAGAGAAAAAGAGTAAAACATTTTAAGAAAAAATAAAGGCAAATCTGGTCTGTCAAAAAAGTCCAGATAAAATGGCATTGTCATTTAATTTGCTTACCAACTAAGACAAAGTCAAATAATTGTTCTTCAGGAAAGTTTTTATTGTAATTTAATGCATTTTTTTCTTCCTTTGAATGACGGCATCCCAAAATCAGAAAGAAAGGAACATTAAAACAATCAAGGAAAAGAGATTTCACTTTCATGTTGCACAGAGTTCAATAGTTTTCATCTTTGTAATTTTAGCCTAGCCTCATATTGCAAATAAAATTTTTTCCTTCTTTTCCCAAAAAATTCTCATGGTCAGATACAGATCAGAGCATATCCAATTATTTTCATAGTAGTTTTTTAAGATATAAGACGACTAAAAGTCTATCTCTCATTCCCTATATGCCATGTCATTTGAGAATGTCAGCAATGATGTCTCTCCAGAACTTTTTGTTTTTTACTGCTTGAAAAAAATTTTTTTACAATTTTACCCTCCTCTTCCTGCCATGTGAGTGTTAAATTTTCCAAACATATTTTCCTTATTATAAAACCAAAAATTTCCTTTGTTTGTTTCACTTTTGATCAATCTTGAGCAATTATGACATCTTTCTTAGTTGGTCTAATATTCCAGGTTTATTTTTTCTGACGTTTACCCAGTACAAGGCTCAAGAATCACTCATGGTAGGGGGTCACTGAATGAGGTAAGTGCTATGAATGTAAGAGTATAATGAAATATTAAACAATTTGGTTATAAAACCATATATATATATATGAAAAATTTCTCATTTAACCTGTAGAAAAAGACAATATCTATAAAGGTAAAAAAAAGACAAGAGGAAAGCTGTATTATTAGTGGAGGCATTTCATCCAATGCAGACGTTTTTAAGGCAAAAACAAAATGAATTTATTAAAACAAAGTAACTATTCACAACAAAACAAAATGTCTTTAGCAAATAGAAGAATTTAGAAAATGCTACTGTATCCATATTGTCAACTGAAAATTATGTCGAGTACTTTTACGTGTGGAAATATTGTTTGTATTGTTGTGTTGATGGATTTAGCCATTTTCTTTTGATTTCTTGATACAGTTGTGTACGTATATATATATATATATATATATATATATATATATATATATATATATATATACACACACACACACACAGTGTTGTAACCTAGGGAAGGTTACTAAATAGAATAATAACACAAAGGTTGCTAATGAAAGATAATACTTAGGACAAGAACAACACATATAAGATTCACCAGCAGCATGTAGAAGACGTAGTCAACTGCTAGAAGTGAATCAAGTGAATTCCACAATGAATCTCTAACTGCAGACCAACATACAGTATTTACTACTGTATTTATGTGAATGGGGACATACCCATTATTCTCCATAGGTATACTACAACACATACATACATATATACTTGAGGTGCCAACCTAGGCATGTGCCCAATGCAATTTGATATGTCTGTCCAGGGCAGGTCTGCTCAGTCACCAGCAGTCTATTGTATAGGACGATTTTCTAATGACATACTTTGAATGCCCAACCTTCACTAGAGTCCAGGTCAGGATTGAGAAGGCATATGAAAGGGCACATTGGAAGTGATGATGATCAAAGTCCCCCTCCACCACCTGGAGGAGATGATTTGATATGACGCATATGTGACAAGAAATGCAGATCAATGGCTGGCTTTATGAGCCACTGTCATTCACACAACATGCAGTGTTATGTGGGGGAGTTTAAGTGAAGGGCTAGATATGTCAGCGGTGGTCATATTTGCTTTATGAGTTGACTGCCATCATGTGTGTGTGTGTGTGTATATATATATATATATATATATATATAGTGTTTAGAAGAAAAAATTAGAATAATAAAATACAATAATCAAAGCAAACTGTTAAATCAAAGGAATGAATTAGTTTTAAATTGTCCACATAAAAACAAATTTAAACTTCTGTAATATAGATTTTACTTTATAATTCTTTAAATCTTCAAATGTCAAATGTATAAATATTTCTAATTTCTATTTTTCCATCTGTTTACCACATTAATTATATATAATTGTCCCCTGTTCTAAGAGCTCTCTTTCCTTTTATCACGTACACCTCTTTATCCATATATTTGTTAGTTTTTTTTTAGGTTTCTTAAATATAATTTTGTATGGTTTTATTTTTTGCTATAACTTGATTTTACTTATCTTTAAAGTTAAAAATGTATAATTTATTTTCTTATATTTTTTATTTATAGATATATTTTTATCTTTAATATAAAATGTTTTAAAATATATTCTTACTTTAATTTAATATAAATTATCTAAATATGACTTATTTTTAATCTTTTAAATATATCTTACTTTTAAGTATAATTTATCATTGGAAGAGTATTTTCAAGTGGGAACCTAACTCTTCATACATATAAAATTTCTTTTTATTAAACTCCCTTTTCAGCCCTCTTTTAGTTTCAAATCATCACCTCATTCTTCATATAACCCCAATTTAATGTCATACGGTTAATATCTGGGTTTAATTTTATCAAACCTCTTCTCTTTAAGGCTAATACGTTCCACCCTCCCCTAATTACCATCTCAGGCATTTTGTCTGACTGAAACATCGAAATGGATAAATTCTGTATCAATTTTTTTGATGCCTGTCAAAGTTAAATTTATAATTCCGACATGAACTTAGTGTTCACACCAGGGTTGAGTAAGACTGACGTAGTTTTCGTCAGCTGAAATAGATCTACCCCCTCCCCCATATAAGGTAATTTTGGATTTTGTTGCATAATACTATTTATTTGTTCTGTTATAATAAATACATTGAGCTCTTTTTGTGGATCAGTTTTAATATTTTACATTACTAGGATCCACTTGGATTATATACCAATGGATTTATTACCTGTACTATATATATATATATATATGATGAAGATAGTTTTAAGCTATGGTATATTTATGGGTTAAAGTGCTCAATAAAGTGTATGTAAATATAAAAGGATTGTTGTATGTATGTATTTAGCATTATAGAATGTTTTATTTTCAAAACACAGTCAACATATTGTGTCCATATTCATAGCTGATATTACTGAGTGTTGATTTTTTAATAATAATAAAATCAATAATAATGGAAGCCTTATTAATAAAAGACCAACACTCAATAATATCAACTATGAACATGGACACATTGTCCTGACTGTGTTTTGAAAATAAAACATTCTATAATGCTAAATGCATATATGCAATCAATCAATTTCCAGTTAACAGTAAATATAATTCTTCCTTCATAATGGCTAAAGGTATAGCTGAAATAACTTCAAAAAATAAAACATTGGAACAGTTTTTATATAATTTATCTATTGAAAAGAAAAAAATTATGAGATCATATAGGAAATTATATAAAAAAATTAATCAAAGCACCTTGTCTGTCATATTTAATGAAGCTTGCTTGCATATATATATATATATATATATATATATATATATATATAAAACTAAACCTTCAGGGTAAGCTGGCCAGCTTACCCTAAAGATCCATTTAGGTGAAACCGAGATAGATTTTCCTGGCTCTTTAGGATTTATTTTAGTTATTCCTGCTCTATTTAGCATATTGAGCACTCTACGTGTTAGTCTTACTACTCGCTTGGGTCTTTTTCCTTTAGACTAAAGACTTAAGGCACTGTACAATTTGTTTCGCCCTGTTCTGTTGTTTTTATCTCTTTCTTTTTTATTTCCAATGTTTTCCTCGGGTACCAATTTGTTTTGAAATATCTACAAGATGAGGTATCTGAGGTTTTTTCCAAACAAGTATTACTATTAGTATATAGATATACATATTTATTAAGATATATATATATATATATATATAATATAAAAGGCTAAAACACTAACATTCCATGGTTATAATTTATTACATTGGAATCGTAATCAATGATCCAATTCCAATTCATCAAACCTAAAAATTCAAAATTTTTCTGTGATGAATATAATTTTTAATTTGTAGTTCTGATAAATTGGATCGTGATTACAAGTCCAATGTAATAAATTATAACCATGGAATATTAGTGTTTCAGCCTTTTATATTACATTCTTACTCTGTCCTGGACATTGAGTACTACCTGGATTCTATCCTCTTGGGAATTTTTATATATATATTTATATATATATATATATATATATATATATATATATGATGAAAATGTGGAAAAGACAAAGCAAAATCCGAATATGTGATTTTACTGTTTTTTTATTTTGTTTTTGTTAAATAAATAAAAAAACAGTAAACTCACATATTCGGATTTTGCTTTGTCTTTTCCACATTTTCAGCATACCATCGGATCTACATCCACACATTTGCTTATATATATATATATATATATGTATTTATTAATATATATATATATATATATATGTATTTATTAATATATATATATATATATATATATATATATATTTATTAATATATATATATATATATATATTTATTAATATATATATATATATATATATGTATTTATTAATATATATATATATATATATATATATATATATTTATTAATATATATATATATATATATATTTATTAATATATATATATATATATATATATAAATATATATATATATATATATATATATATATATATATATATATATATATATATATATATATATATATATATATATCAATGAAAAATGAAAAATTATTTACAAAATATGAATGTTAAAGGTTATGAATGTATTACCAATACAAATATTTTCAAAAGAAAGTATAAGTGCATAGTACACTAGCACTATATCTTTTCCTGATCAATAGCAGTATATCAACATATAAATGAATAAATGAGGGGAAAAAACTAAAAATTGTTGATATACCTATTATATATGTAATATACAATATTATTTATATAATTTAGTTATATATATGTGTGTGTGTGTTTGTGAGCACTAGTGAGTAGGAAGTAGAATGGTATCCAAACAAAAATGGAGAAATTAGAAAAATTGGAAAAGCTTTTTTTTTTTTTTTTTTTTTTTTTCGTTTAATGTAAAAAAACATGCAGTTTCATTTTTTTTTCATTCTGACCTGAAAACACTAATCAAGCACACAAATATAAAATGCATCATTAAAAAATATTTTACATATCAAGTGTAACAGCAAAATTGTCCTATTGCTACCTTAAGATTTGAATAGTTATATCTTAGAAATGATTAAAGATATCTTACTGGAATTTTAAGACGTTTTTTATTACACTATTGAACTCTACTTTGAGTAATAAGCTTAACGGAAGAATTATGATCAAATTGATCATAAACGAAAATGACATGTTCATCATTAGTTAATCGTAGCTAAGGATTGAAATAAAGTTCAGATATAAACATGATCATTTTCCAATTTATTCAAAATGATTGTCACCCTCTCTAACCTTCTGTCTGTCCTGGAGTAACACATTACCTCACAGGTTTCACGTACGACTTCATTGTCAAGTCTTTTTTTCACTGCTTTTTGGACTATCATAGGTGAAACTCCTCTCTCACATACCAAACGTCTTATGGATTGAGTTGGATCTTTTCTAATTCATCTAAGTTGAAATGAGGATCCCTCTTGCTGTTGTGACCTCCTGATCCAGTTTTCCTCTCTACTGTTCCCTCTTTTTTAAACTTATTCACCATTTTCTTGATGGTTTTTGAATGGACTTTGAAGATGAAAGTCAGAGTATGATTGTTTGTACCATGACTAAAGGCCTGAATGATTTTTTCCTCTCACCATTGCTCAGTTGAGAAGATAGTGGGGCTGACACAAAATGATTTTAACTTGTTCTCTTTCT
>OZ038499.1:52242140-52277140 GCA_964036315.1 Acanthosepion esculentum
GTGCTTTGATTGTCTGTCCTCTTAGCTTGTTAAATGGAGAACTTGCAAGGATCCCAAACATTTTTGGAAATAATGGTTAATCTACCAACCTGACAAAACTATTACCCTATTTTGCTTAATGTTTTCATGTTAAAATACTTCACATTAACATGGCTGTATTGAAGAGATCACATCCCCAAAAGGCCATTACATTTATAAAAGAAGAAAAGAAGACAAGCAGATGACAGAGAGACAACAGTGCTTTGCTGTGGAGGAATGTTTATAGCAGTGAATGCTGGATATTCTGCCAAGTGATGAAGAAAGAACTGGAAGTAACTAAGATGTGAATCTACAGATATATATTGGGAATACCATAGAAAGATTATACAAATGATGTTACTGCATTGGAAATAATATGAAAATGCATTGCAAATGATGTAACTATGAAAATGCATTGGAAATAATTTTACTATGAAAATGCATTGGAAATAATTTTACTATGAAAATGCATTGAAAATAATTTTACTATGAAAATGCATTGGAAATAATTTTACTATGAAAATGCATTGCAAATGATGTAAGTATGAAAATGCATTGGAAATAATTTTACTATGAAAATGCATTGAAAATAATTTTACTATGAAAATGCATTGGAAATAATTTTACTATGAAAATGCATTGCAAATGATGTAACTATGAAAATGCATTGGAAATAATTTTACTATGAAAATGCATTGGAAATAATTTTACTACGAAAATATGAATTTAATACTCACAAGGACAGAGCAACAGTAAGTGAAGCAAAGGAACACAGCGAGTAATCAACTTGACAATTTTGAGTAAATGGAAGTAGTAAGAAGACAAAATAGGGCAATCAGGACAGAGACAAAGAAAAGAAAGCTGTGGAGGACCATGATTAAATAGAAAAGATTGTGCAAGACCATGATTAAAGAAAGATACCTAATCTATTTAATCTCTTCCTAGACTATGTTCTGATGAACTCTCCTCTATGGAAGAAGAATCTTCAATGTTATTGGTTGTGACCTGGCATCTCAGCTTCATTTACTTTCCCACTACTGTAACGTAGCTTCCCTGTTCCTTTTCTATAAATTACTATGAAAATTCATTGCAAATGATTTTACTATGAAAATGCATTGCCAAAGATTTTACTATGAAAATGGATTGAAAATGATTTTACTATGAAAATGCATTGCAAATGATTTTACTATGTAAATGGATTGAAAATTATTTTACTATGAAAATTCATTGCAAATGATTTTACTATGAAAATGCATTGCAAATGATTTTACTTTGAAAATGCATTGTCAATGATTTTGTATGAAGCACCCAGTGAGGATTGAACTCATTCTGCATTGTTAATGCTCATTTAGATGAGCCTTGTGAATCTCTATCCTATGTCAAAGCATCCCATTAAATTTAGAATAAAATATTAAGAATAAGAAAAATTCTGTTTATCAAATAAGGCTGTCCTTTTGTTAGAATTAATTATTTGTATCAGCTAAGTAGATAGAGGTATTTATTCTTGTCCAAAATCTCAACAGTGGATAATGAAAGAATGGAGAAATAAAAGATAGGGTGCTGTACGTGAGAAAGACAGAAAGAAAGAGACAGAGAAAAACAAAGAGAGAAAAAAGAAGTCAGTGAGAAATAGAGTGAGAATAGCATTAAGAGAGAGAGAGGAGAAAGAGAGAAATAAAGAATAATAATAAGAGAGAGGTATGTAGCAATAAATAGAGAGAGAGAGAAAAATAGAGAGAAAGAGGAAATCGGGAAAAAACAATGAGAATAGTGATAACAGGGAGAGGGTGATAATGAGAAACAGAGAAGAGCAATGAGTGTAAAAGAGGAAGACAGTAACAAAGAAAGAGTGCAGAAGTGAGAGAAAAAAGCTTGTGTAATAAAAAGTGAGTGTAGCAGAGAGAAATAGGTAGTGAGGAAAAGAGAAAAACATTTTTACAGAGAAAGGGAAAGAGAAAAGAAAAAAGTAAAAAAATTTAAGAATTAAAAAAAAATGAAAGCCATAAATGAAAAACTCATCATTTTAGTAAAAAAAAAAAAAAAACACAAGGGAGAAATGATTTAAAAAAAAACAAAAAACATTGCAGCAAGAATCTTATGCCAGGCTAAGATACAGGCATGGATGAAGAAAGAGGGAGAAAGAGAAAGATGGAGAAAGGCAATGAGAAAGAGAAAGGAGAAAACAACAAGTGAGAAAGTGAAAGAAAGAGAAGGTGAAAGGCAATGAGAGAGAGGGAGAAAGGCAATGAGAGAGAGAGAGAGGGAGAAAAACAATGAGAGAGAGGAATAAAAAAATGAGAGAGAGAGAAGGTGAGAGACAATGAGAAAGAGAGATAGGGAGAAAGTCAACAAGAAAGAGGAGTGGGGGGAAGACAATAAGAAAGAGAGAGAGAGAAAGACAATAAGAAAGAGAGAGAGAGAAAGACAATAAGAAAGAGAGAGAGGGAGAAGGGAAACAAGAAAGAGAGAGAGGGAGAAGGGAAACAAGAAAGAGAGAGAGGGAGAAGGGAAACAAGAAAGAGAGAGAGGGAGAAGGGAAACAAGAAAGAGAGAGAGGGAGAAGGGAAACAAGAGAGAGAGGGAGAAGGGAAACAAGAAAGAGAGAGAGGGAGAAGGGAAACAAGAAAGAGAGAGAGGGAGAAGGGAAACAAGAAAGAGAGAGAGGGAGAAGGGAAACAAGAAAGAGAGAGAGGGAGAAGGGAAACAAGAAAGAGAGAGAGGGAGAAGGGAAACAAGAGAGAGAGGGAGAAGGGAAACAAGAAAGAGAGAGAGGGAGAAGGGAAACAAGAAAGAGAGAGAGGGAGAAGGGAAACAAGAAAGAGAGAGAGGGAGAAGGGAAACAAGAAAGAGAGAGAGGGAGAAGGGAAACAAGAGAGAGAGGGAGAAGGGAAACAAGAAAGAGAGAGGGAGAAGGGAAACGAGAGAGAGAGGGAGAAGGGAAACAAGAGAGAGAGGGAGAAGGGAAACAAGAGAGAGAGGGAGAAGGGCAACAAGAAAGAGAGAGAGGGAGAAGGGAAACAAGAAAGAGAGGGAGGGAGAAGGGAAACAAGAAAGAGAGAGAGGGAGAAGGGAAACAAGAAAGAGAGGGAGGGAGAAGGGAAACAAGAAAGAGAGGGAGGGAGAAGGGAAACAAGAAAGAGAGAGAGGGAGAAGGGAAACAAGAAAGAGAGAGAGGGAGAAGGGAAACAAGAAAGAGAGAGAGGGAGAAGGGAAACAAGAAAGAGAGAGAGGGAGAAGGGAAACAAGAAAGAGAGAGAGGGAGAAGGGAAACAAGAGAGAGAGGGAGAAGGGAAACAAGAAAGAGAGAGAGGGAGAAGGGAAACAAGAAAGAGAGAGAGGGAGAAGGGAAACAAGAAAGAGAGAGAGGGAGAAGGGAAACAAGAGAGAGAGGGAGAAGGGAAACAAGAGAGAGAGGGAGAAGGGAAACAAGAAAGAGAGAGAGGGAGAAGGGCAACGAGAAAGAGAGAGAGGGAGAAGGGCAACGAGAAAGAGAGAAAGACAACGAGAATGTGAGTGAGGGAGAAAGACAAAGAGAAAGAGAGAGAGATAAAAAATGAGAAAAAGAGATAGAGAGAAAGATGAGAAAGAGAGAGAGGGAGAAAGACAATGAGTAAGAGCAAACATAATATAGAGGCAGAAAGGAAAATTGAAAATCTTGGAATAAAGCTGAGACAAAAAGAAGAGAAAAAAAGAATTTAAGAAAGCAGAAGGAAAGAGAAAAGACAGAGAAAAAAAGGAAGAATAAATCTCAGAGATGCGGAAGCAAAGAGAAAGACAAAAAGGTTAAAAAGAAACAAAAAAGCAAAGGAAAAGGTAAAGTGAGAAGAGAACATGTAGCAGTTGAAAAATATTGTGAAGAAGAACAAAAGAAAAACAACCAAGGAGCCATCAAAGAAAATTGTGAAATAAAAGAAAGTGAATTTGAGAAAATTGAAAAAAAAAATGACTAACAGAAAACTGTGAAGAAAAGAGAGTGAAAAAGAATTTCAGAAGGTAAAGAAAAATGCGCAGAGAACGATTTAAGAAAACAGTGATGAAGTAAACCTAACAGAATATGACAAACTCGAGAAAAATGAAAAAAATAAAGAAAGAAAATTGAGAAGGAAAGTAAAAGAAGTGAAAATTGAAAAGAAAATCAACAAGAAAACTATGAGAGAAAGAGAAAGAAAAAGTTGAGGAAAACGAACAAGGAACATGTGAAGAAAATTATGAAGAAAGGGAAAGAAAGAAAAATTACCAAATCTGAGAAAAATGAACAGACGAAGAAAACTGAAGGAAACAAGACGAAAAAAGTAAAAAAAAAATTCAGAAAAAAGTTAAGAAAAAGAAAAACCATAAAATAAATGAAAGACTCGTTGGAGAGACACAAGGAAAAAAAATGATTTCAGGAAAAAAAATTGCAGCAAGAATCTAATACCAATGTAATAAGTAAAAACAGGAAAAAATATCAGTAATAAAGAGAGAGAAATCAAGAAAAGAGAATAATAATTATATATATATATACAGATAGATAGATAGATAATGAGCAAGTGATGGAAAGATTTTCAACAAACTGATAGATGAAAATTCAAAAATAACTTCTCATTGTCCATTGTTAGCCATATTGATTAAGTCATACAAATTGTGCAAGGGAAAAAAAACGATGGCACAGAGGAGGAGGTAATGAAACAAGCAACACTTCTCTGAGTACAGAAGGACACTGGTAGATAATACCAAATTTACTAATCCAATAATAAGGATTTCCTTCAGTGACTGAGAAAGAAAATCTATATTCTACTTGTGTCACTATTAGTACAACAAATATGACTGTAATTATTTCAATTTGGACAGATGTCGAACTTCATCTGTTTTATATTTGTTTCTTAACTTACATTAGTAAGATGGCTGATTGAGACTGCAGTCTAGAAAATGCTTTTTAGGGTTTAGAATCACTACAGGTTACTTTTCTTTGTTTCTTATCCAATATGTCTAATTTAGACCGAAATCCAAAAGGCTGATCATAACCAGTCTTGGGAAAATTATAAAGGAAGAAAAGAAAAAAGATTTTCTTCTTGTAAAATCCAAGGTTTGAGAATTGCTACTGGTTACCAGGGAAGAGACTAGTTAATACTACAATCCATATGAGCAGCCCTACTCTTGTAAAATCCAAGGTTCATGACTTGCTACTGGTTACCAGGGAAGAGACTAGTTCATACTATAATACATATGAGCAGTCCTGCTCTTGTAAAATCCTAGAAACAATTTTTCAGGAAATATGTCTTCTAAATCTACTAAATTTTCTTGCTTTTCTATTAGTTTGTTCAGAAAATAACCTCAGATTTTAGAATAAACCTTTTAATTACTTGCATTATTTGCACTATTCAGACTGTTATCCTCATCTTCATTGCCATATTCACGACATTTCAGCCGTTGTACACTCCAGCCTTCTTCAGGTGATTGGAATTTCAAACCAAACCCTTCAATGGTTCAAGAAGACAGAATATAGCAATTGACATTGCATTTAAATTTTTGAAAATTGTAATTATCAGAGAAGCAAGTAAATGGAAGGGAGTTCCACAGGTGGGAAGTGCAACGTTTGAGTAGAAGTGGCAGCTGCATCTAGCTAGTTGAACAGTAAAATGATGAGACTTATTTGCCAATCTAGCAGGATGCTTAAATTCATATAGTTGAACCACCAGGGAAAAAAGCTCATTAGAGCAGTTGCCATGAAAATATTTGTAGAAAAGACACATTGATGAGAAAGTGGCTGAAATAAAGATGCCTGGTCAAGATCAATTACATTAAAGATCCTTTTTTTGAATTTTGTCAAGAAACACATCTGTACATCAGAAGCACCAGACCATATGGGCACAGTATTTAATGCACAGATGAATGTTAGATTTGTAAATGTGCAAGATGGATTCTGACAAGAAACATTTCCTGCAATGACACACCGACCCAACTTTCCTTCAGTAGATGTAGCTATTGATTTGATGTAGTCAGTCCACTTCAAGTCAGTGGAAAACGTGTAGCCAAGAAGGTGCAGTGTGTTGCTCTACAGGAATCTTGTGTCAGTCATGCTGATGGCAGGCAGAAAAGGTTCGCTTTGGTGGTTAAACATAAGCAGTTTTGTTTTGGAGGCATTCAAATTTACGAACCATTTCTTGCCCCAATTAACCACTGATTGGAAGTCCTTTTCTAGAGCAGTTGCCAGATTTATTTTGTTGGATCTGTCAGATTTGCTACTAAGACAGGAGTAAATGCTTGTGTCACCTGCAGAAACACCTAGTTCGAAACTGGTGAAAATCAGAAATAATGTAGTACACAAGGAAAGAGCCTTGGGAGACAACTGTGTTTATGGTGAGAAAAGATCTGGAATCAAGCCCATTCAAAACAGCCTTTATTTCATGATTTGATAGAAAGGTTTGGATTAAATCAAACCACCAATTTTTAACTACTGTGACATGTAAGAGGAAGGGAGTTCCACTGTCGGGAAGTGCAAGAGAAGAAGCTGTTAGAGTAGAAGAGGCAGTTACATTGAATTGTTTCAACAGTAAAAGGGTAGGACTGAGATGCCAACCTAGTAGCATGCTTAAATTCATGCAGTCAGGGCACCAGTGAAAATAGTTTGTCAGAACTGACGCCATGAAAATATTTATAGAAAGACAGAGGGAAGGCAAATTAGGTCAGTGAGAAAGTGAATGGAGTCATGAGCCCAAGTCAGGACCTATCACACTGCATATCCATCTTTAGATTTTTTTTGAGACCCTCGAGATGAACAACAGGGCACCAGACCATATATAGCAACAGTATTCCATGCATGGACGAATGATAGATTTGTAACTGTGAAGGATGGACTCAGATGAGAAAAACCTTCTGGTGTGACACAAAGAACCAACTTTCCTTGCAGTAGATGCAGCTATTGATTCAATGTAGTTGTTCCACCTCAGGTCAGTGGAAAATGTGAGGACCAAGAAGGTGCAGTGTGGTGCTCCTGTGGAATTGAGCATCAACCATGCTGATAGAAGGCAGGGAAGTTTCTCTATGGTGATTAAATGACAGCAGTTTTGTTTTGAATGCATTAAAATTCCCAAGTCATTTCCTGCCCAAGTCCAGCACAGATTGGAGGTTGTTTTCAAGACCAACGACCAGGTTAACTTTGTCAGCAAATACTGGATTTACTATTGAGACAGGAGTAAATGGTACTGTCATCTGCGTAGATGCCTACTTGAGAACTGATGAGTTGATAATGTTGTTATTAATAATCACACAAAGTCCTTTCAATGTTAAGAAATGTATTCTTTTTAATTAGGGTGTCATTTATAAAATCAGTTATGGCCAGTTTTGTTCCTGTGTATGACGTGCAAGTTTGAATGATTGTCTAAACATAAATCCCTTTTATGTTCATAGATACAAGCTTTTAGATTTTGAAATGTCTTGCCAATATAAATGCTTTTACATTGGAATTTGAATTGGTGTTGGATTTATTTTTCTTCCTAATTATATCTCCAATTGTCTAGAATGTGGTGGTAAAGATCCTAGTATTTGGGATAACTACTTATTTACGAGTTTTGTAGAAAGTGTGTTATAGTTTTTTTGTTTATACATTCAGGAGATTAGAGCTTGGAAATGGTTTCCACTGAGCAAAAGGGAAAGAAATCTGAAACATTATTTAATACAACTGATATGATTATTTAAATGGAATATGGAGTCAGAGAGCTAAGTTCAAATTCTGACAGAGGCTGTTTGCATTCACTTCATATAAATACCCTTGAGAAAAGGAATGAATCCATATCTCTTTCTCTACCAGAGTGGGAATTTTAGCCATTCTAAGAGAAAGACATTTTTGGAATCAGAAAATGTCAAACACTATGGGAAATGTCTATTCAAAATCTAACGACAGAGAAAGAAAAGGAATTGCAAGAGATCGCCAAGCATCTACATACTGCAGGGAGATGGGAGGAAAAGAGAAGTTTTTTGGAAGTTTTACTAACTTGCTGTTGATACTTTCGTGTGCTTGTAAAATCTGCGACACTTGAGAACTGTCCAAGTTAGTGATTCAGATGAGAAAAAGGAGAGGCATAAAAATCAAGTGAAAGGCCAAAAAAAGACAAAAAATAAAAATAAATGAAAGGAAAAAAAATAATGTTTGATTCTTGTAGACAGAAACTTGATCCCCAAATTTCCCAGCCAGGCTAGATTAAATTGCGTTGGCAGTAAGCACCATTAGTCAGTGATAATTGTCTTAGTCTTTCTAAGATATTAATATATATATATATATATATATATATAGAGAGAGAGAGAGAGAGAGAGGGAGAGAGAGAAATATGTACATATGTACACACACACATATATCTACATAGAATAAATAAATATATATATATACACAAATACATATATATGCACAAACACACATATATATATATATGCACAAACACACACACACATATATATATATACACACACTCACACACATATATATATATACACACACTCACACACATATATATATATACACACACTCACACACATATATATATATACACACACTCACACACACATATATATATATATATATATATATATATACACACACTCACATATATATATATACACATACACACTCACAGACATATATATATATATATATATATATATATATATATATACTGACACACACATATATACATATCAACGTATATTTGCTACTTGTTTTCTCTCATATATACATGCACATACAAACATATATATATATATATATATATATATATATATATATATATATATATATATATACATACACACACATATATACATATCAACGTATATTTGCTACTTGTTTTCTCTCATATATACATGCACATACAAACATATATATATATATATATATATATATACATACACACACATATATATCTACATGAAATCATGCACAAATACACACACACACGCACACACACACATACATACATACATACATAAACACACACACTCACTCACAGATATTGGTGTTGGATTTATTTTTCTTCCTAATTATATCTCCAATTGTCTAGAATGTGGTGGTAAAGATCCTAGTATTTGGGATAACGACTTATTTACAAGTTTTGTAGAAAGTGTGTTATAGTTTTTTTGTAATAATCAATCCTGTTGCCTATTGACTTCAATGTTCACTTTTATATTTATATTTACACACGCTCTATCTCTGATATTGTGCACTTTATCCCATAAATATAGCACACTTTAAGACTATATTTCTTCATATATATATGTATATATATATGTATGTATGTATGATAGAGAAAATGAGTGACAAATATGTATTATTACATTTGTACGTATTAGAAATAAACAATCCATTTGTATCGATAAATGAAGATAAAAAGAGGCTATATGTACAAATGTGCACAGACACACACACCATATATATATATATATATATATATATATATATATATACATATATATATATATATTTAAATAAAAACAGACCACTTTAAAGTGTTCTGTTTTTATTTAAATTATTAGCTCTGATTTACATTGAGCTCTCTGGATTTTATCCTCCTTGGGTCTACCCATACGGATTACCTAGTTTTTTGTAAACTAAATATATGATAAAACATAGTTTTAAGCTATGTTATATTTATGGGCTAAAGTGTTCGATATCAGGGATAGAGCACATGTAAATATGAAAGTGGACATTGAAGTCAACACCCAGAGGTGATAGTCTGTTTCATGCTAAACAGAATCATCATGGCCTGATGATTGCATTAAGCATGGACCAGATTATCACCTCTGGGTGTTGACTACTGTATCCACTTATATATATATATATATATATATATATATATATATGTGTGTGTGTGTGTGTGTGTGTGTGTGTATCTTTTTCTATGTACTGTGTTCCTTCAGGACATGGGCAACAATAATTGCTCTCCACAGCTTCCTGTCTCTTTTAGCTCTTAGATTCGTGTATCTCTTTGCTATTTTTCCTGATCCCTGTTCTGACAACTATTTACATAAGCACATTTGGCAGTTTATGTGATGCTTTCCTCTGTCCTTTTACCCTCAACATGTCCTGTGAGTGTTAAAATTTCCAAGCCTTCTTTTCTCCTTACATGACCCAGAAATTTCAACTACCTCTTTCTGATTTAAAATTTCCTTTTTGTTTCCACTTTCCTTAAAACTCACATGTTCAGGGCATGGTATTCTCAGCATCCTTCTGTAGAACCACATTTCCATTGCCAATGTGGTTTGGGAGGTTTGGCATTGCTTAGATGTACAATGGGTAGGATGTAGTGGAGAGGCATTATCACCTATGTATCGCCCACAGCATATAGAAGAGGATAGTCAATCGGGATGCACAAAGAAGACCACATCAATAAATGAGCCAGATCAGGCTGAAAATCAAGTACTGCTGCTATATGTCTCGATAGAATCCAAAAGTGTCTCCGTGTCCTTGTAGATGACAGATTATTTTCCACTCTGAAAAACCCTTTCTCACAGATGAGACATCGCATGCCTCTCGCAGCTATGTCACTCCTTCCAAAGTGAGTATCCAGACGAACGACACTCCTTAGTTCCGCCAGTTCTAACCTTCACGGCTAAGACACACCATCTTTCACGTGTTACAAATCACCTTCCTTCTCTTCATATTCCTTTTAGTGAGACCTAAGTGCCACTTGAGCAGCTTCTTCCCACAAATTGTTGCCTTGAAGAAGCAACTCCCAAGAGGTTGCTTCCCAGATCACTCTTGTTAAAGTCCAGGGGTTAACTGTTATCTTTCACACATATCCACATAAACAGTATCTCTTCTCTGTAACCCTTTACCTCAAGTGGTCCCAGGGCATTGAACAAGGTGAACGACACAGTAAAATATCCTGTATACAATTTGTGTGTGTGTGTGTGTATGGGGTATTCAGTACTGGGTGTGTGTGTAAGTATATTCAAAATAAATGATAAAGCAGTACAAGTAAAAGCTCTCTACACGCATAAATGAATGTGTATGACACACCCATATGCGCATATGTGTACAATTATTCTATATGGTCTTTGTTTAAAAACTTATTTTGCTTGGCTGGATCTGTGTATCTATGTCGGATGATCTGTGTGACCTTTTGCTGCCAATATATTTTATAGGATGAAGACAGCTAACCGAAAATTGATTCGGTCGGGAAGAACATTTATTTATGCTGCCATTTTTTAATGAATATATACAATAATATATACACATACACTTATATATATGTGTGTGTGTATGTATGTGTGTGTGTGTGTGTGTGTGTGTGTACACATACTCATAATTATATGCATATACAAATATTTAACACACACACACACAATTATAAACATATGTATAAACACACACACACACATATATATGTGTATGTATGTGTGTTTATACATACATGTGTGTGTGTTTGTGAGTGGGTGTGCATTCATGATTACATGCATATACACATTAAAGCATACACACATTTATATATATATATATATATATATATATATATATATATATATATATATGTATATGTATATGTATCTATATATACACTCATAATTATATGCATATACACATATATTGAAGCACAGGCATATACGGACCAAATGAAGAAAGTTTTTTAAAATGTTTGAGAACTTTTAGCACCTCATTATACTTACAAACACAGACACACACACTCACATATAATATTTATAACAATTATAACAAAAACATGTTATGAACTACTACATAAATGCTTCAGGCAGTGATGGTCTGAAGAAGCACCTATAGTGCTGAAACATGATTGTATTTATGTTGCCTTTTATAACATGTTTTTTTCTATTATTGCTAATAAATAATATTTTACTTACATATATATATATATATATATATATATATATATATATGAAGAAATATAGTCTTAACGTGTGCTATATTTATGGGATAAAGTGCTCAATATCAGAGATAGAGCGTGTGTAAATATTTATATTAAATAAAAACAAGCAAAATAATTTGACACAAATAAACAAATAAACGACTTCCGGTAAAATATCTGCCAAAATAGACTACCCACAATGCCCCACTAACCCGTATATATAAATAGCCAAGAAAAATAACAGCACTTGTGGCCTGACAATTGCATCTAGCATGAAACAGACTGTCACCTCTAAGTGTTGACTTCTATGTTCACTTTTATATTTATATATATATATAAATTTATAACACATGCATGTTATAAAATCACAGATCACTACAAAAGATGCAATTTTGTTTTGACACTTCTTTGATGTTGAATGGAATATAAAAAATTTTAAGAGCTCAAAAACCAACCAAACTTCCTGTACTTGGATATATATATATATATATATATATATATATATATATATATATATACACACACACACACTACTGCCTGCCTATCTTGACAACTCACGTTACATCTACCCAACCATAGTTAAATTAAAACTCATTTAAACACACATGAAAACCTACCAAACTCTATCTGAAACATACTAGTAGAAAATACAAGCATAATAGACTCATCCACATGTAACAAAAGATTAACAATAATGGAAGCCCTAGGCAGTTGTGGTCTGAAGAAGGACCTATAATGATTGCTTTTATGTTACAGTTTATAACATGTTTTTGTTATAATTGTTAATAAATATTATTATTATTATTATTAAACTCAACTTTGTATTAAGAACTTATTAAAAATATAATGTTTGGACATTTGAATTAACCTACCCTACACTTGGACACACACACACACATATATATGAAACATTAATACAATACAAAAAATTTCAAGATTCAGAAATACATGTGAACATTTTTGTATATGTTTTCATATATGCATAATTATCTTATATATAATTACATCAAAATTAAATTTTAGTGGATACCTGTGTTTGAAATAGATGTCATGTTATTTTGTTTTTTTTAAACAGTGTGCATTACATTTCTCTGCTCTGTAATAAACTTAATAAAGAAAATATATTCTCTGGCAGGAATTTAAATGTGTCCCTCTTTTTGGAGAAAAACCACTGCTTAATCCAATGATCTTTAGATTACTCAGTCTATTTACGCTTTTAAGAAATAATAAAAAAAATGGGCATCTGTTTCAAACGAAGGTATCTACTAAAAATAACATTTCAAATATTATAGCAGATTGTAAAAATAAGTATTTTTTTTGTGTGTGTGCATATATTGCATTAAGAATTTTTTTTGAGAATAGCAATGATTTTTTCCAGTATACTATTTAACACATATATGGGGGGATGAGTTGAGTCATAAAATTTCCCAAGGTTATTTATGCCTAAGTGAATGTAACAAATCTGACTGGAATTTGAACTTGACTCTCCAGTTTCTCATTCTGAGTTGCTATCCATTACACCATCCACACATCCTGATACTGTTGTATAAAAATATCTATATAAAATAAAACTGTGTGTGTGCCTGTATGTCTTTTTTCCTCTATGCTATTTTTACATTTTTTCTACTGATACTCCAGTCTGCCCTAAACACTCCATAAAAAAAATTCTATTGTTCCTATTTAAAAATATATATATGTGTGTGTGTGTGTTCAAAAACTAAAAAGATGGTACAAGAAACAGAAGGACAAAAGATTCATCCTATAAGATGTGGTGTTTCCAAAATGGCTGTGTCTGGAGCAATATCAGGTTGCGTTGGTATTGTGCACACATGTGCCAACGATACGTGTCTGCCACCATCAATGAGAAGGACGAAGCACAGAATTTCAAAGATGGCCCTGCATCCCGTCGGGAAATCAATAGGCGAGGAAATAAGTGGGGGGTCAGACAAAACGAAGAGAGAAGCAACCACCTCACTGGTCAGCCAACCTGTCGGCCAGTCGGTCGGACAACCAGCCAGTCGGTCAGTTGGCTAGCCACTCAGCCGACTAGCCAAGCAACTTAAAGCATCAAGCAAGGATATAAACATTTTAAGTCTGAAAAAGATCAATTATTTGAGTAGAAGTGGCTCGGACTGGCGTACTTGGTGTCAAGTATAAACTTTTTTTTTTCAGTTGAAATAGAAGGAAAATACAGTATGTTTTGGGTTTTTTTTTTTATTGATGGAA
Source organism: Acanthosepion esculentum (assembly GCA_964036315.1). Taxonomy (NCBI): domain Eukaryota; kingdom Metazoa; phylum Mollusca; class Cephalopoda; order Sepiida; family Sepiidae; genus Acanthosepion; species Acanthosepion esculentum. Next base: position 52,256,219 of record OZ038499.1, read on the forward strand.
GATTTGGAAGCCTTTTAAGAAGACAGGAATTAAAATAAAATATCACTAAAGGTCTTCTCAAATTTTTTTTTTAAAATTGATTTGGAAAAGAATAAACTGATAGAAGAAAATTAACATGAAAATGATATCATAATTTTATATTATTAGGGAGTTGAGCTAGATAAAGATACAAGCAGTTTATGATGTCTAGATAAAATTAGCCTACTAGATTACAAGATACTGCAATTTCACATATAAATCTCCTCTATGTATATTTAATATTACAGCATTATAGAGTTTACTTAGGTACAAGTACTAGTAGTCTATGTCATTTGGGTAAAGACTTACCAACAAAATACCTACTTACATTTAATATTACATTCTTATGGACTACAAATTATTTTATCTTGTCTACATGATTTGAGTAACCATTAGCCTAGCAGATAACTTTTCATTTAAACCACCACTATTTATATTTAAGATTACAGACTTATGGAGTTAGGATAGAGGCAAGAAATTGTAGTCTATGGGATTAAGGTAACCATTAGCCTAGTAAATACCTCAACTTTTCATATAAACCACCTCTATTTATATTTAAGATTACAGACTTATGGAGTTAGGATGGATGCAATAACTTGTAGTCTATGGGATTAAGGTAACCATTAGCCTAGTAAATACCTCAACTTTTCATATAAACCACCTCTATTTATATTTAATATTACAGACTTATGGAGTTAGGATAGAGGCAATAAATTGTAGTCTATGGGATTAAGGTAACCATTAGCCTAGGAAATACCTCAATTTTTCATATAAACCACCTCTATTTATATTTAAGATTACAGACTTATGGAGTTAGGATAGAGGCAAGAAATTGTAGTCTATGGGATTAAGGTAACCTTTAGCCTAGTAAATACCTCAACTTTTCATATAAACCACCTCTATTTATATTTAATATTACAGACTTATGGAGTTAGGATAGAGGCAATAAATTGTAGTCTATGGGATTAAGGTAACCATTAGCCTAGTAAATACCTCAATTTTTCATATAAACCACCTCTATTTATATTTAATATTACAGACTTATGGAGTTAGGATAGAGGCAATAAATTGTAGTCTATGGGATTAAGGTAACCATTAGCCTAGTAAATACCTCAACTTTTCATATAAACCACCTCTATTTATATTTAATATTACAGACTTATGGAGTTAGGATGGATGCAATAACTTGTAGTCTATGGGATTAAGGTAACCATTAGCCTAGTAAATACCTCAACTTTTCATATAAACCACCTCTATTTATATTTAATATTACAGACTTATGGAGTTAGGATAGAGGCAATAAATTGTAGTCTATGGGATTAAGGTAACCATTAGCCTAGTAAATACCTCAACTTTTCATATAAACCACCTCTATTTATATTTAATATTACAGACTTATGGAGTTAGGATAGAGGCAATAAATTGTAGTCTATGGGATTAAGGTAACCATTAGCCTAGTAAATACCTCAACTTTTCATATAAACCACCTCTATTTATATTTAATATTACAGACTTATGGAGTTAGGATAGAGGCAATAAATTGTAGTCTATGGGATTAAGGTAACCATTAGCCTAGTAAATACCTCAACTTTTCATATAAACCACCTCTATTTATATTTAATATTACACTATTATGGAGTTAGGATGGATGCAACAAATTGTAGTCTATGGGATTAAGGTAACCATTAGCCTAGCAGATATCTCAACTTTTCATATTTGCATGTTCCATTGTCCTCATATGAGAACTAATGTTTCAAACTCATATGGCCATAAGTTCTTTATACCACATGTATGTCAAGCTTGGTATTTCTAAGTGGTCACCCATTTATTTTTTACTGACAAGACTCGACATAGCTTAACTTCAGTGATTGTATGAGAACCAGTATTTCAACATGATATGTCCATGTTTAGAACACCTGGTATTCCCTAGGATTCACCAATCTAGATACTGACCAGGCTTGACGGTGCTTAACTTTGGTGATCATACGAGATTATTGTTTTAATGTGATATGGCCACACCACCCACATTTTCAAGCTAACAACACCTGGTATTCCAAATTGGTCACTCATTGTAGACACTGCCCAGGCCTGATGGTGCTTAACTTTTGTGATCATATGAGAACCAATGTTTCATCATGATATGGCCATAAGTTATTTATTCCAACTATATTTTTGAGTTAACAGCACCTGGTATTCCCAAGTGGTCACCCATTTAGATACTGACCATACAAGACAGTGCTTAACTTTGGTGATTATACAGGAACTGGTTATACAATGTCATATGGCCATAAGACAATAAAACAGTAGGTGTAGAGAAAAGTGTTTGTAACACTTGAATTAAACGTCTTTCACTTATTTTATATATGCAATCACATGTCTCAGTTTAGGGTGAAAAAAGGCAAAGAGAATCCAATACGTTTGTTTCTGTTACAACAGGTTAAGTTTTGATTATATGAGCACCGCATTTCAAAAAGCAAAGAGCTTTAAGCTATTCATATTCACAGTTGTTATGAGTCTAAGGTGTAATGAAGTAGAATATTAAAGGCTGCATAATTTTCTGGCAAAAAGCGCCAAATATGTCCGAGATTATGGATAAAAAAAAAGACAAGAAGTTTGAAAAGTCTACAAGTCAAAGACTCACTGGCTGATATGTATCCCCACTGCCTCGAGCTTGTAAGCTCCATAAAGTAAAACATGTGTGTTTAAGTGTCTATCTGTGATTTAACAGCAAAATATGCTTCAAGATATATTTTTCCATGTATATTTTGGAAAATCTTTATAAAAGAATAGATACTCAGTAAGTTTCAATGAGGAAAAAGAGAAAAATAGATGAAGAGAAGAAAATACATAAGACAGAGAGAAGAGGTTAGATCAAGGGAAAGTAGGAAGATGAGAGAGAAAGAGAGAGAGAACGTTATTTTAAGAAAGGGAAAAGAAAAGGAACTTTGAAAGAAAGGGGAAAAAAAGAGAAAAATAGATAATAGAAAGAGAAAAAGAGAGAATGCCTTAGACAGAGAGAGGAGGTTAGATCAAGGGAAAGTAGGAAAATGAGAGAGAAAGAGAGAGAGAACGTTATTTTAAGAAAGGGAAAAGAAAAGGAACTTTGAAAGAAAGGGGAAAAAAAGAGAAAAATAGATAATAGAAAGAGAAAAAGAGAGAATGCCTTAGACAGAGAGAGGAGGTTAGATCAAGGGAAAGTAGGAAGATGAGAGAGAAAGAGAGAGAACGTTATTTTAAGAAAGTGAAAAGAAAAGGAACTTTGAAAGAAAGGGGAAAAAAAGAGAAAAATAGATAATAGAAAGAGAAAAAGAGAGAATGCCTTAGACAGAGAGAGGAGGTTAGATCAAGGGAAAGTAGGAAGATGAGAGAGAAAGAGAGAGAGAACGTTATTTTAAGAAAGGGAAAAGAAAAGGAACTTTGAAAGAAAAGGGAGGAAGAAAGGGAAAAAAGAGAAAAATAGATAATAACAAGAGAGAAAAAGAGAATGCCTTAGACCAGTGGTTCCCAACCACTGTGCCACGGCACATTAGTGTGCCGCGGAATGATTACTGGTGTGCCGTGAAGAGATAATATCTAGAAGCCATTTAATTTCATTTTGTTTAATAAAGACATTCAATTTCTTAATCATGATGACACCGCTCAATTCAAAATGGCCGAATTTCTGGAATCTAAATGTTTCGCGCATACTAACTGGTAAGCATTATTATGGTTTATATTAGTCATGGGATGATTAATCGGAATATCAGGAGTTTTTCAAAGTATCGGGAATCGGCATCGGAGCTGAATAATTCAGACCCGATCTCGATACCAAAACAATTCCTAAATACACAGGTTGTAAGACAAAAAGTTGTAACACAGAACTGTACTATGTGAGGTTTTACGTAATGCTCCTAACTCACAAACATTTCTTTTTACCTTTTCTAAGGCTTAGACAGAGGAGGTTAGAGCAAGGGAAAGTAGGAAGATGAGATAGAAAGAGAGAGAGAGAGAGAGAGAGAATGTTATTTTAAGAAAGGGAAAAGAAAAGGAACTTTAAAAGAAAAGGGAGGAAGGAAGGGGGCGGGAGAAAAATACGCTATAAAACTGGGAAAAATGGGTGGGTGGTGGTTCAGAAAAAGATTGAAAATTGGTAAGGAGGAAAAGGAAAGAAGAAGAAAGAGAAAAAGGTTGAGAAAAGTTAAGAGTGTAAAAAGGGAAGAACAAAAATAAATAAGAGAGAGAGAAGAAAAATTGACAATGAAAAGAGATGAAAATAAAATCAAATGGAAGTAAAATTTAAAAAAATGATACTTGTTATTAATATTTGTCTCTTTCTATTCGGATCAGCATGCTCACTTGTTAGATGTGGTATGCAAAAAAGTTCAGGACAAAGTTAGACCAGTTCTGAAATACTGAGACTACTTTCAGCTGAGATACAGCACACGGCCTTGTGGGTGATGAATTATTTTCAACCATACAGGAAAAAATCAAGTGGAGGTGAAAGGAAGAAAACTTCTAGTAAAGAAGAAAAAATCAAGTAGAGGTTTTTTTTTTTAAGCGTATCACCCCAAGCAAGGCTGGAGGCCACTATCACGCATGGGGTTATAGAAGAGTTGGAGGAAGAGCAGATAGGAGTGGTAAAGGAGAGGATGTGGAGAAAGAGAAAGACAGTGGGTCGATCAAGGCAAAGAGGTTACAGAAGATTTGGAGCGAGAGCAGATAGGAATGAAAGATGAAAGGATGTGGAGAAGGGAAGTGGATAGATCAAGGCAACTGGAGATGTTGATTGACGCTACACTTAAACCATTGGAGATTGTATTTTTCAGGGAAACAGTAATAGGGAAGGGAGTTCCATAGGTGAGACGTGCAAGACATGAAGCTATTGGAGTAAAAGAGACGTCTACATCTAACAGTTTCAACGGTGAAGGGGTGGGAACAGGATGCCAGCCTCGTAGGACGTTTACGAGAAAGTATTTGTAAAAAAGGCAGAGCGAGGCAACGTCGCGTCTGTGAGAGAGCGACTGCAGACGAAATGACAGATCAGGGCCAATCACATTGCATATCCGTCTCTGGATCTTATCAAGAACCCTGAGGCAAACAGCAGGGTCCCCAGACCATATATGGCAGCAATACTCCATGCAAGGGCGAATGGTTGATTTATAGACTTGGAGGATCGATTCCGGGGAGAAAAATTTCCTGGCTCGGCACAGGGAACCAACTTTTCTTGCGGTGGATGATGCAACTGACTCTATGTATTTGTTCCATCTCAGATCAGCGGACCGAGTAGCTGCAGAGAGGAGCTCTCAAGAAGTTGGTCTTCAGACATTCTAATGGGATGCAGGGATGGATCCTTGTGGTGGTTAATAGAGAGCAGTTTTGTTTTAGAGGCGTTAAAGTTAACTATCCATTTCTCGCCCCAGTTCACAACTGATTGGAGGTCCTTTTCAATTTGAGCTGCCAGGTTAACTTTGTCAGCATCACTAGATTTGTATTTGAGGCAGGAGTAAATTGTGGTGTCGTCAGTGTAGATACCGACTTGGGAGTCTATGGCATCAGGAAGGTCGTTTATAAATATGAGAAACAAGGAGAAAAGAAGAAAAAATCAAGTAGAGAAGAATGGAAGAAAAAAATCAAGTGAGGGTGAAAGGAAGAAAAAAATTGAATGGCAGTGAAAGGAAGAAAAAGTCCAGTGGAGGTGAAAGGAAAAAAAAATCAAGTGGAGGTGAAAAGAAGAAAAAATCAAGTGGAGGTGAAAGGAAGAAAAAATTCAGTAAAGGAGAAAAGAAGAAAAAATCAAGTGAAGGAGACAATGAAGTGGGGGTGAAATGAAGAAAAAATTGAGTGACGGTGAAAGGAAGAAAATAATCAAGTAGAGGTGAAAGGAAATAAAAATCGAGTGGGGGTGAAAGGAAGAAAAAAACCAGTGAAGGGGAAAAGAATGAAAAATCAAGTGGAGGTGAAAGGAAAAAAAATGATGAGGACAAAAAAGAACTCAAGTGAAAGAGGAAGGAAGAAAAAAATCAAGTGGAGATGAAAGGAAGAAAAATGAAGGTGGCAAAAAGAAGAGACCACAAGTGGAGGGGAAGGAAATAATTAAGTGTAGGAAAGAAGAAGAAAATCATGTTGGGGTGAAAGGAAGAAAAATAAAATGGAGGAAGAAGAAAAGAGAAAAATATGAAAGCTTGAAAGAAAATGGTTGGGAGAAGAAAGATATAAAAATAAGAAAGAAGTTAGGAATAAAGGAAAATAAAGAGAAAGATTAAAAACAGATAAGAAAGAAAAGGTAAAAAAAAAGAGAGAGAGATCAGATAAAGATCTGAGTGAAAAACATGGAAAGGAAGAAAAGGAAGAAAAAAGTGAGAGAGAAAACGAAAGTAATGAAAAAGAAGGAAAATGAAAGAGATGAAAATAGAATAATGTATAGATGAAATAAATGATATAAATGAAAGGAAGAAAAAAGAAAAATGTGATATGAAAACTGGGAAGAGAGAGAAGAATATATAAAAGCGAAAGAAAATAAGGAAGAAGTTTAGAATAGAGGAAAAAGAAGGTGGGGAAAAAAACAAAAGAGAAAGAGTGAAGATAGAGAAAGTAAAAAAGGAGTAAGAAAGTAAGATCAATAAATGACTGAAAAAATAGGGAAAGAAGAAAATAAAAAAGGAGAGAAGAAGAACGTAAGCAAAGAGAAAATGGGGAAAAAAGATTAAAATAAAATAAAGAGATAAAGACAGGGTAAGTGAAAGAGGAATACTATAATTCCCCATGTATAATACGCATTTTTTCTAAAAAATAATAAACAAAATCAGGGGTGCGTATTATGCATAGCAAACAAAAAATCTTTAAAAAATTGCCATAAAATAAAATAAAATAAGAATTACCATAAAACTAAATTAGAATAATATTATTCTATGTTTAGAACCATTTTTTTAAAATAAGAGTAGGAAACACTGGTTGTAATGAGATTGGAGAAGTACAATTTATAGGGTTTGATTACTAAATAAGGGGTGCGTATTATGCATGAGTAGAAGCATTTTCCCACACTTTCAGCACAATTTTAGGTGTGTGTATTATGGATAAAGACATATTATATATGGGGAATTACAATATATGAAAGAGGAGAACTGAGACAAAAGAAAGAAAGATTCCCTGACGATCCGCTGAGGTGAAACCGTGGTAGGTTTGTCTGGCTCTTTAGGTTTAATTTAGGTTTGCTCTACTTAGCGTATCGAGCACTTTATTTAGTTATTTTACTTACTTGTATTGGTTTTTTTTTCTTTGGGCTCTGAACTTGGATGCTAGACTATTATTTTCGGCTGACATACATGTTCTCTGTTCTTTCATTTTTTGTACCTTTTTTTCCCTTTTGTATTGGTTTGTTTATTCACAAATCAAGGCACCTAAGGTTTTCCAGATGAGTATAATTTCTTATATTTATAAGATTATTACTAATATATATATATATATATATATATATATATATATATATATATATTAAAAACAAGAGAGAAACCACAAATGTTTTTGGTTGTAATATGGATTTTTTTTTAAATATATATTATACTTTATTTTCTATAATACTCCTACATGTGTTTCCAGCCTTGCAACCTCCTTCAGGCAAAGAGTGGATATTTCTATAAGTTATTAAAATGAACTAATTTTCCTTATGGTTTTCAATGTTAAACATTCTCATTTTTTGGAGGTAGTAGTGACACAAATGTCTTTCTTGGACTGAGGGTGAGAAAGTTCTGCTTAAAGGGTAATAAAACAATTATGATTGGTCCAAAAAAGGGTGTGGAAAGATATCTGTATTCTTATCTTTTAATGATTCCTATATGTTCTTAGAGATCTATTTCCATTTTTGTGTATTCTGTGTGTGCTTTTGCTCATATGTGTATGTATATTCCCTCTCCATACATACCGTCTTATTATAAGAAATTAGTATATATATATATATATATATATGCACCCCCCCCACATATATATATATATATATATATATATGCACCCCCCCCACATATATATATCTATATATATATATATATATGCACCCCCCCACATACACATATATATATATATATATATATATATATATATATATATATATATATATATGCACTCCCCCACATACACACATATATATATATATATATATATATATATATATATATATATATATATATATATATATACACTTTAAAAATCAGGTGGTCAGTTGAATCCCTATTTTGGTTTCAACCTTATGGTATCCTTAGGCGAGTTTTATGAAATGACCTCTTAACCCTTTTTTTTTTTTTTAAATAATGAATGCTATATTATTATTTTCAAAAATAAATAAACAAATACACAATGTTGGGTGTAATAGAAGAAGAAGAAGAAGACGAAGAAGACGAAGAAGAAGAAGAAGAAGAAGAAGGGTATTATAAAAATGTTGGTGGGGGGTTAATTGAAATGTACATCCCTGTTGTTTTTTGTTTTTTTTTCTTTTCTGATTTTTAAAGTTAAAAGCTCTACATGTTATTTTTACTTTTATTTCATTTTTTCACAGATATATTGAGCACTTTTTAATACTACTGTTCTCTGGTCTGATTCAACTCTGACTATTAAGCTTATATATATATAAGATGCTACTATTCCTTCTACTGACCTATTGCCCTTAACTATGAACCCTCTTGCAACAAGCAATCACAAACCACCAAAAGATAAAAAGTTGTGAAGTTTGTCAGAACAAAAGATCTGAAAGAACGACACAATGAAATCAAATGTAAATGCCTCCTGACTGTACGGATATCAGCCTTTGTCGAGTAGAAAATTTCACTGAGAAAGACGACTGCCCCACTATGTTTTACACACCTCTCTCTGCCCCTGGCAGCTGACAAGTGTGTTTGCCCAACACATTCAAATACTGAACAGTTGAAAATCTCTGACCTCCAGGTGCATACAAGCAGCCAAGCTTAAAGACACATGTACATTTTTCTATTACAATTCATTCATTCATACATACATAATAAACTATATATGTGTATGTGTGTGTATATTAATATATATATACGCGTGTGTGTGTGTGTGTGCATATATATATATATATATATATATATATATATATATATATAATTTAGCTCTTGAAAATACATTTCAATTGAGCACTGTTGAGTGATAAGCTAATTCTATAAACAACAGCCACCTGTACTAATTGCAAAGCTCTTCAGTAAAATGAATGGAGCACTTTGGTTGATTGGCATTTGTTTACATTTGTAAAAACAATACGCTAGATTTAGTTGTGTAACTCTACCGAGTGAAGATAGCTCTGTTTCAATCCGGGCTTGAGGCATTCGGAAGTCTAGTCACACTGAGGAGCTGTGATACAGCGAAACAGTACTGTCTGTGAATGACATATATATATATATATATATATATATATATATATATATATATATATATATATATATATAAGTGGACATTGCAGTCAAACACCCAGAGACAACAGTCTGTTTCATGTTAAACACAATCATCAGGCCACATGCATTGTTTTTGCTCGACTTTTTGTATATATAGGTCAGTGATGCATTGTGGGTATTCTATTGTATTATTCTCTGAGTTATTTTGGTGAGTGCGGATTCTTAATTTGTTTATAATTTACTTAGTTTTTTTTATTTATTTATTTGTTTGGATTAATTTATTTCACTTATTTTATTTTTTTTATTTTATTTATTTATTTTCATTTATTCTTGTTCATTTTTCCTCCCTGCAGAATTTACAGTTTTTGGATCGATTGTTGTAGACTGATGTTCTTTTCATTACTTTTCATGATATTTTTAGTGTAATTTTTTTTTGCTTTTAATCTCCCAGCTATGTTTAGAGAGCACTATGTTGTTTGTGTATTTACTATTTGTAAAGGATGTTTTGTGTGCATAGTTTCTTTGTTTTCAGGACCCTTCAATTACTCCTATGTATATTTTTTTCTTCATTCTCTGCTGATTTTACATTAGCTTGGTATATTACATTGTTCTGCAAGCAACTGGCATTTAAGGGACATTCACTTTTTATTCTGCAGTGATTTAATTTGTTCAGGTGGTTTGATGGTTGTTTTCCTGTTGTACTTTTTTATTATTTGTGTAATGTTCTTGGTTCAACAGTAGCTGATTTTTTTTGTGTTTTTGTTAAATATCTTGTGGTAAGTTCTTGATGCAGGGAAGTGTTTGTGGTTGAGTTTAATCAATATTTTACCTACATTTGTTTTTCCATTTGTTAAACATAAATAATAAGCAAACTAACAAATCATGCCAACCAAAATAACCATTTGAATAATACAATAGACTACCCACAATGCATCACTGATCTGTATGGATAAAAATTTGAGTGAAAACACAATGCACATGGCCTAATGATTGCGTTTAGCATGAAACAGACGGTTGCCTCTAGGTGCTGACTTCAATGTCTATATATATATATATATATATATATACACACACAGAGATCTTCCAGAAAGAATTATCAGTGATGGTTGAGAAAATTAAAAATAGAAAGAAAATATTAGTCATCTTATATCTATAATTCTCAAAATGTTTGTATGTATGAGTGTGTGATCGGATGTTGTTTATGCATTTACACAGTTTTCATCCAATTTCGATGCAATTTTTTTTTGTTTGATAGATAATTCTTCAGTGACGGTTTTGAGTACAAATTGGCTGGAAAAAATTACAACCTTGAAGGTATTAAATGGCAAAAATTCCCAGTAATGAAACACCTGGTTGAAAACTGTTTATACTGCTAGTGAGCGATAAAACAGAAAAAGTATATTTAATGGGCTCGGGTGGTTACAAACGAAAAGTTGTGAAGAAGGTTACTAAATTTTATAGGAAAGCTCCCAATTCTTATGTTAATATAATTAAGAAAGAAGCAAAGGATATTACTAATAGTATGGGCATTGGTGACAAAGTACATACACTTAGTGAAAGGGAAGCATTCCTGACAGTTAAAGACCATAAAGAAAACTTTCTCAGTTGTCCTTCCTTTCAGCTTATTAACTCTATAATGATGGCACTCAGGCTTATCAGCTGTGTTATTATTCACAATGTCTGTGATTTGTTGAGGGTATCCACACAGGTAAATCAGTGACAAAGCACTAACGAGTGTATTTCCTGGTTCAACATCATTAATAACAAGAATAATTTGGTCTTCATTAAATATGATATTTTTGATTCTTACCCATGCATTACCAAGAAAGGTCTCATGGAAGCAGTGAATTAAGCCAAACAATTTCTATCTATTCAACCAAACCATATGGAGGTTATTTTCCACAGTAGAAAGTCTGTGTTATTTCATGGCAGAGAAGCATGGGTAAAAAATTCCCATAATAGTGGCTTTAATGTTCCCCAAGGATCTCTTGATGGGGCAGGAGGTTGTGAGCTTATGGACATTTATATATTAAGTAAAATTAACAAAATTGTCCATATAGACAGCCACAGAATATACAGGAACGACGACCTGATGACTGTACCCAATAATAGAAGGGCCAACAATACCATTCGAAAGAAACTTTTTAACCCTTTGAGCCCTGACCATCACTTTACCTGTGATAGAAAGTGAGGAGGAGGATATGAAGAAGGAAAGATAAGAAGATGAAAAAAGAAGAAAAGAAAAGCAAGGGTATTATAAATGTATCGGTGGTGGGGGTAACTGAAATGTACATTTTTTGCTTTTTTATTCAGCCTCCTATGTGCTTAAGAGGAATTTTTTAATATGTGTGTATGTGTATATATATATATATATATACATATGATTAATTATTGAAATTGTTTTAAATTTCACATACTTATGGAGGGAGAGTGCTCAATACTAAAAAGAGAACATATGCAAATGAATTCTTCAGGCATGAAACTGACAGGCACTAAGCACAATTGATTTCTATATTCACACTGTTTCTATCTGAGTCTATCTATTCACATCTATACCTATATATAAGACAATGTCACTTTTTCTCCCTCTTTTGATCGATTTTCAAACAGTCAAGATTAAACACATGCACATATTTCTATTACAATTCATTGATACATAATACAGAGAATATATATATATATATATATATATATATATATATAAACAATTTACACTATTTACATTGTTTGGACTATTATCTTTATCTCTATTGTCATATTCACATCAGTTTGACTTTCATATGATTTGGCCTTCTTCAGGGGATATACACTGGAATTTCGAACCGACTCTTTATTTCACCCATTGAGGTAGAGTAGCTTTTAAACTCTGGGCCATCATGTGTCCTTGGGAACATAAGTGTATAAATTTTAGGGATTTATAAACCTAATGTCTCCTTAACCATTTTTTACCAGCACTGATGGGCCAGAACATCATGAATATGACAATAAAGATGAGGAAAACTGTCTGAACAATGTAAATAGTGTAAATAGTTACAATATAGACAAATCCTGATGAAGGCCGAAATGTTGTGAATATGACAATAAAGGCGAGGACAACAGTCCGAACAATGTAAATAGTGTAGATAGTCACAATACCTCATCTCAGAAATAGGCAGATCCTGAAGAAGGCTGGAGCGTACAATGGCGAAACATCGTGAATAGACATTTATATAAACAATGTATAAATTTTTAAATATCAGAACAGATTCAGAAAAATTTATGTCAAACACATACATAAAAAAATATTTTTTAAATTTAAATTTTCAATATCCCTCTTTCCCTCAAGTGCAATCACATCAGCGTAAACATCACTTTCATCTGACTGAGTCCTAAAGACCCAATGGAAACAGGTTGAGCAACAAAAGTGAAATAAGAAGTAAATGAGATATCCCTAGACATGGGCAGTAGAATGAGAACAGTCTATCCCCATAGATTAAATAAAGGGTCTGTTTCAGAATTCCTTGTAGGTTACCAAGATTGGCATGCACCTGATGAAGACTGGAGGTCACAATGGCCGAAACGTTTTGTTAATAGCAATAAAGATGGGGATGATAGTCTGAATATAAATAGTGTAAATACAAATAATGTAATTATCATTAATTACATCATAATTAATTTAAATTCATAATTAATCATAATTAATTGTCATCAATTAAGCATTAATCACAAAATCATTTGGTAAACTTGATAGTGACAGACTCTCAGTGACAAATGTTGCCCGTCATATTTTTTGTTGACCTCAATATTAAGTGGCTGTGATGGACCAAGTCTCATCAATGAAAACAAGGAAGGTGAGGTTTTAGGCCTCACTGACACCTTCCTGAGTAACCCAGATCAGCATACACCTGATGAAAGCCAGAGGTTGCAACATCGAAAATGATATGATGATAACAAAGATGAGGACAATAGTCTGCAAGTATACCGTTTAATCTTTTTATCCAACGTCTTCCTTTACAGATTCAATAGATTCCAATTCCCGATGAAGACAAATGTCTTCTTGTGAAAGGTGATTAGTGTTTTCCTTGTAGTCACTCAAAACAAGAGATAATCCCTTAACAGATGGCTTATTCATCAATCCAAATCATTAAACATTTTTTCTTATGAAGGCTCAATCCTTCATCAACTTGAAGTAATCTATTAAATTATTATTAGCTGGACAAAATAGCGCAAATTCATTCAGCATCCTGGGTATGACGATAAATTACATCCAACAGCAAGGCCTCTGATCAGGAGCTTTTGAGGAGCATGAAACCACCTCTTAATTGTTGGTGTTCCCAGGTCTACTCTGACCTGGGGTGGTAGCACCTGTTAGGCTCCCATCTATGGGCAAATATTTAACCCCCAAATTGGGATCAAAACACTATGAAAATCTAAAAATAGGTTTTAATGCCAGAAAAACTTAGTAAAAATGTCATTTCCAGCAATACATTTTGAAAATATATTACCAGCTACATATATTTAAAAAAAAAAAAATATTACCAGCTATACATTTTCGGAAAAAAAAATTACCAGCTATAAATTTTTGAAAAAATATTACCAACGATACATTTTTGAAGAAAAAATATTACCAGCAATACATTTTTGAAAAAAAAAATGTATTACCAGCAATAAAAAATTTGTCAGCATTAAATAACCCGTCGAGGTTGATGCAAAAAACAAAACCAAACCAAACCAAATTCATTCATTGATCTTAAATCTTCTGATGTGTCATCTCAACAGCTTCATGTCCTTTCGTATGTCAAAGTACATTTAACTCTTGGCCATCCATCATTGACCTTGTTCAGCTAACCATTGTCTTCTTTTCTATATGAAATATCCTTTAAGGACGTAGCCAGTCATGACTCTCCACAACTTCCTCTACATTGTTGTTCTAAGTACCTTCACAACCGTTTACTATCCATCATTGTCCTTGTTCTGCTATCCATTGTCTTCTTTTTTTATATATCCTTTAAGGTCATAATAAGTCATGACTCTCCACAACTTCCTCTGCTTTCTTCTTCTAAGTACTTTCACAATGCTTTACTATCCATCATTGTGCTTGTTCTGCTATCCATTGTCTTCTTTTTTTATATGAAATATCCTTTAACGTCATAATAAATCATGACTCTCCACAACTTCCTCTGCTTTCTTCTTCTAAGTACTTTCACAATGCTTTACTATCTATCATTGTCCTTGTTCTACTATCCATTGTCTTCTTTTTTTATATGAAAGATCCTTTAAGGTCATAATAAGTCATGACTCTCCACAACTTCCTCTGCTTTCTTCTTCTAAGTACTTTCACAATGCTTTACTATCCATCATTGTGCTTGTTCTGCTATCCATTGTCTTCTTTTTTTATATGAAAGATCCTTTAAGGTCATAATAAATCATGACTCTCCACAACTTCCTCTGCTTTCTTCTTCTAAGTACTTTCACAATGCTTTACTATCCATCATTGTGCTTGTTCTGCTATCCATTGTCTTCTTTTTTTATATGAAATATCCTTTAACGTCATAATAAATCATGACTCTCCACAACTTCCTCTGCTTTCTTCTTCTAAGTACTTTCACAATGCTTTACTATCTATCATTGTCCTTGTTCTACTATCCATTGTCTTCTTTTTTTATATGAAAGATCCTTTAAGGTCATAATAAGTCATGACTCTCCACAACTTCCTCTGCTTTCTTCTTCTAAGTACTTTCACAATGCTTTACTATCCATCATTGTCCTTGTTCTGTTACCCAATGTCTTCTTTTTTTATATGGAATATACTTTCAGGATGTAGCCAGTCATGACTCTCCACAACTTCCTCTATTGTTCTAGGTACTTTCACAATCCTTTGCTATCCATCATTGTCCTTGTTCTACCTCAAGTAGCTTTTTGGGCCTTGTACAGGGTCAGCATCATCGTAAAAAGAAATTATCAATTATTATTTAACAACCTTAACTTATCCAGGAAGGATATCAGAATAATCCAGAGCCTATCCTGGCAGCAAACGGGCCACATACAGATAGAAAATGTGCAAAGCAGATATGCAAAAATAGAAAGGGGTGTAAGACAAGGTTGTCTTTTCACTGGATTTATTGAACCAAAACAGTGAGGTAATTAGTCCTTAAACTGAATAAAAGATTTTAGTATATTTATTGTATTGATCACAGTTTACATAAACAGTCTGCATTAAAACAACCATCAATATAAACCTATAGTAAAATCATTTACAATATATGTTTCTATAGCAAAACATTTCTCATGTCCCTGTACCTGTAATGCCGATAGGGAATGAATATTTTGAAATAGTTTTTGAGTAGATTACACGTTACATAAAAAATATTTATAATGCATTTCAATAGTAAAACATTTGCTGTGTAAATAGTTGTAAGCCTTTGAGTGAATGGAACTGTCACTATATTTGTTGAATAAATCAAGCATTAATTAAAAAATTTGCAATAAACTATAATTCATTTAATAAAAAAAAATATACAATAAAATCTATAGTAAAATCATTTACAATATATGTTTCTGTAGCAAAACATTTGTGTCACTGTATATGTAATTCCAATAGGTAATAAATATTTTAATATAGTTTTTGAATAATTTATACATAAACAATTCACATTAAAATAAACTACAAATATTTCTGTAATAAGAACATTTATAATGCAAATCTATAGTAAAATAATTTATAATTTATTTCTATAGTAAAACATTTGCTGTGTAACTATATGTAAGCCTTTGAGTGAATGGAACTGTTGATATATTTGTTGAATTAATCGAACATCAATTAAAAAATTTGCAATAAAATATTCTATAATCCATTTGATTAAAAAAATTATAAATAAATTCTATAGTAAAATCATTTCTTGTGTATCTGTAGCAAAATTAGTCTCCATTTGATGTTTCACTGTAACCCTTTAAGTGAATGCAATGCAAAAATGTTTGATAAAGTATCTCACAAAGGACTATTGGAACTGCTCGTTAACCATGACATATTTGGGAAGGATATTAGAATAATTCAGAATCTATACTGGCAGCAAACCGTCTGCATATGGATAGAAAATGAGTTCAGCAGATACAGAAAAAGAAAGGGCTATAAGACAAGGATGGGTCTTCTCACCGGACTTATTTAATCTATACAGTGAGGTGATTCTGAGAGAATTATCTCCTACTCAGATTCATTATTGGCAGCAAAAATCTTAACAACATAAGATATGCAGATGACGCAGTGTTGATAGCAGATATGGAAAGAACACTACAAAAACTTCTACAGAAAGCATGGTTGTTCGCAAAAGGCTGAACCCAAAGTGCGAATTGCAAATCAGAAATACCGATATCAAAGAAATGTGGAAATTTAAATACCTGGGAAGAGTTTTAACAGAAGTCAGAAAGTGACATTGAAATCCAAAAGCATATTGTCATTGGTGGCATCCTATCAGTTCGCCCAAACTGATTCTTAAAATTATAAAAGCCTCGCAAACCGCTTGTTTGATTATCCGAAAATAATCTTATATATTAGTAGCCGATGGTTTAGATCAAATGTTAGTTACAGTACACTCGTGTGGGCACATAGTGAAGCTGTAATAGACACACGCTTCCTAAGGCTTCTAATATTTTCTTTCCTTGCACTTCTCGCTTGTGAAACAATCATCTAGCTTAACACAGATATGCAGATGACACAGTGTTGATAGCAGACATAGAAAGAAAGCTGCAAAAGCTCCTACAGAAAGAAAGTGAGAAGAAAGGATTAAACATCAACTGCAAGAAGACAGAATGCATGGTTGTTAGCAAAAGGAAAGAAGAAAGAAAAAAAAGAAAAAAAGAGAAAAAAGAAAGAAAGAAAAAAGAAAGAAAGAAAAAGAGAAAAAGAAAGAAAGAGATAAAAGAAAGAAAGGAAAAAGAGAAAAAGAAAGAAAGAAAAAGAGAAAAAAGAAAGAAAGAAAAAGAGAAAAAAGAAAGAAAGAAAAAGAGAAAAAAGAAAGAAAGAAAAAGAGAAAAAAGAAAAAAGAAAATAGAGAAAAAAGAAAAAAAAGAAAATAGAGAAAAAAGAAAAATAAAGAAAATAGAGAAAAAAGAAAAAAAAGAAAATAGAGAAAAAAGAAAAAAAAAGAAAATAGAGAAAAAAGAAAGAAAGAAAAAGAGAAAAAAAAGAAAGAAATGAAGGAACATGCAAATTGATCTTCCTCTTTTATGTGCCATGTCCTTTCAGGACGTAGATGATCATGGCTCTCCACTTCCCCCTATTCCTTGTAGTTCTCAATGTTTTGTCCTTTTGTTACTTCTCCCAAACCCTGTTCTATCATACTCTTGCTTAAGCCTGCTAGGTATATCTCTCTTTCCCTCTATTTGTCCTGTGAGTATCAGATTCTCCAAGCCCGCCTTTCTCATTATGTGTCCCAGAAATTTTGGAGATACCAAACTCAAACAAGCACAAAAATTTAAATATCTGGTAAGTGTTTTAACAAAGAACAGAAGACAGAAGGTGCAACACTGAAATCCAAAGATATATTGGAATAGCCAAAGATGCCTTCCAAGAGCTAAGCAGAGCATTAAGAGACAGAAAAACTCTGTTAGAAACAAAGAAAAAGAGTACTGAATGTTATACCTGTTCTCCAATATGGTAGTGAATGCTGTACAATTTCCTCACCAATGACAAAAGAAACTTGAAGCAACAAAAATATGGTTTTACTGAAGGGTGCTGAGAATACCATGGACTAAATATGTAAGCAACAATGCAGTTTTGGAGAAAATGGAAACAAAAAGGAAACTTACATTTAACATCAAGAAGTGATAGTTGAAATTTCTGGGGCACATAATGCGGAAGCAGGGCTTGGAGAATCTGATACTCACAGGACAGATTTGTGGTCAAGAGGGAGAGAGGAAAACAGTGCATGATATACTTGATGAGCCTGAGTAAATGGATCATGGGACAGGGTTAGGAGAGAGAATGAAAAGATAAAATTTATTAAAAGCTACAAAGAGAGTAAGTTGTGGAGAGCCATGATCGTCTACATCAGTGGTTCTCAAATGGTGCACCTGGGTGTACTGGTGCACCTTGGCATTCCAGAGAAATATGTGTCCAAATATAAGAATTAAATATACTTTATTATATTTATGTGAATTAAGCTTTTCTGCTCTCACCACAATTAAGTGCAAAAAGAGAGGAACTCTTCAATGTATTGAGGAAGAAATGGGAGTTTGCCTATCAAATATATGCCCACACATTGAAGAAATCACTGAGACTCATCAGGCTCATGTTTCTCATAAACACAAGAATGAATAAACTTAAGGTATGTTTTATTTTATACTTTTTATTGCATCATTTCTTTTCTGCAATATTTGACTTCATTATAACATATTTTTCCGAAATTTGTATATAGAGTACCTACAATTATTGGTAGGATTTCAATTGCGCTCTGACTTCAAAAAGTTTGAGAATCACTGTCTTAAAATGATTAGAAGAAAAATGGGAAAAGAAACAGGGAATTAAAGTTAAAGATCACTAACATTCTGAATTGACACGGCACATAGAAGATAAAAAACTAATATCTTATTTGTCTAAGGTCTAAGGAAAGTCAAAAGCAGTGGTTCTCAAATGGTGCGCCTGGGCACACTGGTTCATCCAGGAAGATGTCTATGTGTGCCCTGGCATTCCAGAGAAATATGTGTCCAGGTATAAGAAATAAATATACTTACTTTATTATATTGTAGTACCCTTCTTATTCATATTTATGTAAATTAGGCTTTTCTGCCCTTACTACAATTAAGTGCAAAAAAAGAGGAACTCTTCAATGTATTGACGAGGAAATGAGAGTTTGCCTATCAAATCTACACCCACACATTGAAGAAATTGCTAAGACTCATCAGGCTTATGTTTCTCATAAATACAAGAATGAATAAACTTAAGGTATGTTTCATTTTATATTATTTTATTGCATTGTTTCTTTTTTGCAATATTTGACTTCATTATTTCATATTTTTCTGAAATTTGTATATAGTGTGCCTGCAATTATTGGTAAGATTTCAAGTGCATCCCGATTTCAAAAAGTTTAAAAACCACTGGGCTACATCCTGAGGGAATAGGGTACATAATAATAATAATAAAGAAGACACATTAGATGGATTTGTTTAAATTTCTTAGATGAAGGATTGTCAATAATGAATTTTTGGCTCCTCTTTTCTCAATTTATTCGTATTGCTTTGACACGTCATCGTATATTTTTAAATTCCTTTGATGAAGAATTATCTGTTATTACCAATTTTCTGTTAGTCTTTCTTTCTTCCTATTTTTCATGCTTTTTTTAAATCTTAATATGTCTAAATTTCTCAGATGAAGCATTGTCAATAGAAATATTGTTTTTACTCTTATTTTTTCTATCTTACATGTTTCTGACAATATGTGTGATTGTGGTGAAAAGCAAAACCAAAAAAGAAAGTTATTAGTTAAAAATCAATAATGGTTAACAAAAGTTTCACTTTGTGGTCATGATCTCTTCAGGATTAAAATGGATGAAAAAAAATTCCTTTCCAAAAATGTTTTAGAAAACAAAAGAAACAAAATGTGAAATACCAAATTTTTAAAAATGTGTTAATTTGAAACGATTTGAAGGTAGATAGCTTTCATTATTTTTTACTTATCCACACCGCTATATATAAATATGTGTATGTATGTGTGCATGTATCTACATAGCCATAAACTTGAATATAGTAATCTATATCTACAATAGTCCTGGGTATGATGATAAACTACATCTGGCAGCAAGGCCTCTGATCAGGAGATTGGAGTTTTTGAAGGGTGGGGGAACGACTTCTTAATTGCTGTCATTTCCAGGTCCAGTGGTGGTGTGGTGAATACAAAATAAAAATAACTCTCTTTTCTCCACTGTTTCGAAATTCATGAGTCTATGCAAAAATTAATTTTGGATTTTATTGTTTATTAATTATTTGCTCTGTAATAATAAATACACTGAGCTCTTTTTGTAGGTAAGTTTTAATATATTATATTACTAGGATCCACTTGGATTACATACCAATGGATTCGTTCCCTTTCCTATATATATATATATATATATATAGGAAAGGGAACAACAAATATATATATATATATATATATATATATATATATATATATATATATATGTATATGTGTGTATATATATATATATGGTACACAATAAAATCCCAAATTACCTCATATGACAGCTGTCACAGTTAAATTTCTAATTCCAACATGAACTCAGTCTATACCGGGGTTGAATAAGACTGACAAATTTTTCATCAGTTGAAATAAGCCTATTCCCCATATTAGGTAATTTTTTATCTTATTGTATAGTAATTATTTGCTCTGTAATAATAAATACATTGAGCTCTTTTTGTGGATCAGTTTTAATATTTTATATTACTAGGATCCACTTGGATTATATGCCAACATAGTTTTACCTTTACTATATATATATATATATATATATATATATATATTTATATAAAATGTATTTATGTACGTATGCATAATGGTAAA
>OZ038499.1:52284640-52292140 GCA_964036315.1 Acanthosepion esculentum
TTTTGTTGGCCTCTCAGTCTGCACACAATAATCAAAGGGTTTGCAGTCTAAAGAGTTAAGTGGCCAGATGTAAGGGGTGATGTAGTCACAGAAATTATCTCCTGCTTGCGTGGCATAGGGCAGAGATTTGTTGCCAGACATAGGATCTTGCAGCAGCCACTCTCTTGACCCAGGGCAGCACTACTTCCTCAAGGCAATTGATGTAGGCGTATATGTTGAGACTGAGGCCCTCACCAACAAATTTGGGATTTATTTTCTTATCAGAATGATCAGAGTGAGATTTCCAAGCTTCTGTACCTTCATAATCACCATTAGACTCATCCAATTCTTTCCAAATCCTCTGCACTGTCCTCAGATTGACACCCAAACACTCTGAAATGTTTGTATTGGAAATTCTAGCATGAATGCCAAGCAGTACAGAATATCATTTCCAAATTTCTGGTGGTGTGAATTGCATCATGGTGCACTTTTTCTTACAGACGGTGCCCAACTGACCCTACTATACTGTGCATGTGCAAAATTAAAAATATAAAATGGTAACAATTTACCCATCGTACCCTGTGTATGTGTGTGTGTGTATGTATATATATATATATATATATATATATATATATGATAGAAGAAAGAACAAGTAAGATCATCTTAATCTAACATGTTTCACTTTATGAAAGCTTCATCAGAGATCAAGATAAAAAGGGTAAAAAGCAATGAGATTAAAATTAAAATCTGTTCCCTACTCACTCCACACATCATAATCAAGGGGGTTGTAGTCTGAGGAGTTAGGTGGCCAGATATAAAGGGTAATGGGGTGCCAGAAATTGTCTGACAGCCATCACTGGGTTCTCCTGTTTGTGTGATACGGTTCAGAGTTCTCTTACCAGACATAGGGTCTTCCAGCAGTCAACCTCTTAACCTAGGGCAGCATTACCTCTTCAAGTTACTTGATGTAGGCCTCCATGTTGAGTTTGAGGCCCCGTGGGAAGATGAATGGAGGCATAACGTTGCCATCTCTAGTGATCACTCCAAAAACCATGATGTTGACTGGATGTATCATCTAACTCTTTTGAAATCCTCTACAATGTCTTTAGATTGATAGCCAGACTCTCTGAAATGTGTACATTGGAGCTTCTGGTGTGAATGCCAGGCAGTACAGCATGGCGTTCCCAAATTTTTGCAGGAGTGAACTGTATCATGATGTACTTTTTCTAGTAAAAGCTTTCGATTGTTCATACAATCATCGTCAGGTATAGAAATAGATATGTCTTTTTTACATCCAGGTAATAACAGGACAATGAAAGTTAAGCCAGACACTCTGAAATGTGTACATTGGAGCTTCTGGTGTGAATGCCAGGCAGTACAGCATGGCGTTCCCAAATTTCTGCAGGAGTGAACTGTATTATGGTGCACTTTTTCTCATAGATGGTGCCCAACTGACCCTACTATACTGTGCAGTCGACAAAAACAAAGAATGTGCATTTGCAAAAATAAAAATATAAAATAGTGACAATTTATCCATAGCACATTGTATATTACTAAGTTACGTCACTAGTAGTGTACAAAGAGGACATGAGGGTGATGGACATGGACATCTAGAGGGGAGATGTTAATAATCACTCACACTGAAGACACAATTTACAGTGAGGGCTAGAGCTAGGAGAGGAAAAATGAAGGCTTGAATCACGAGAGAAGAGGCTTCAATAAAAAGAAAACAACAAGACAATATCATGGGAAAGCATCTTCACATGCATTTGTTGCAATCGACAGACTGTCACTCCCATGTGGGCCTATACAGCCATAACAGATGCTGCGTCACCATCAGCAGCTGGGGCATAACTCTGGGTACAGAGCTAAGGTCTCTCAAGACTGATGAATGACATATAGAAGCAAGGAACTCAGGAAGGCGTCAGTGAGGCCTAAAACCACACCTTCCTTGCTTTCATTGATGAAATCATCATAGCCATTTAATATCAAGGTAAAAAAAATGTTACTGGCAACATTGACACTGAGAGTCTGTCAGTATCAAATATTGCCAAATGATTTAAAGATTAACGCTTACTTAATGAATATTAAATGAAAATTTATTTTTATGTACACTAATTATATTCAGACTATTGTCCCCATCTTCATCAAAACATTTTGGCTATTGTGCACTCTGGCCTTCATCAGTTGCGTATCAATCTCGGCAACCTACAGGGAATTCTGAACTGAACACTTTATTTAATTTACAGGGCTTGAATGTTCTTGTTCCTCTGCCCATGTCTAGGGATATCTCATCTAGTTCTGATTATGGTGCACTTTTTCTCATAGATGGTGCCCAACTGACCCTACTATGCTCTGCAGTCAACAAAATGAAAAACAAAAAATGCACATGTGCAAAATTAAAAATTTAAAATGGCATCAATTTACCCATTACACTCTGTATATATTACAAATGTTGGTGTCTGTTGGATTTTAAATCAACCTACTCCGAGTAGGTATGTTTTATTCATTATTAACTCATTTACCACACTGTACTAGTTATCTTACTAGTAGAAAATCTGTTTATCTATAAGTAAGTGGATGCAAATGAAAAGATTTGAGATCGACAACTTTTTCCATTTCACGGAAACAGCTGGTAAACACTGCTTTCTTTCATTTTCTCAACAAAACTACGTAGCATCTCTATAACATGTTGGTTTTGTGTTTTCACGCAGTCACGAAAAAAAGATTCCATTATTTATGAGATACTGGCAGGGCATAACGGTTGTGCAAACTAATGAAGGGAGAGACAAACAGAAATATAATAGGCCTATATTTCATGAGGGGAATATGCAGAAGATGAGAGGAAGTGAAATTTATTGGTAGATCAGAATGCACGATTGCAATTTCAATTTGAAGTGAACTGTAATCATGTTACAAAATGATAGTAAAATATTGAGTGACTTACCCTTTCATTGAGTCGCCTTCGTTTCTGACGAGATGGAAGGGGATCATCAGTGGGATTGTTGTCAATAGCCCAGTAGGATCCCTGGAAACAAAAACAAAAATTGTTATTTCAAGTTTAAGTGTCAAATAGTTGAAACTGAAAAATTAGAGATTAGATCTGAACAGGTCATTTAATTCATTTAATATGTTCAAAACGAGCTCAAGTCCATTGTTAAATGGGTCAAAAGACGGCTTGTTGATTTTTTTTTATCTCATGACCTGTAGGAGCACCATGTGTACTGCAGCCACAGCAGAAGTGGTGTTTCTTGGGCAATACAGCCTGACGGAGCCCAATCCTCTCTAGGATGGTTTTGAATTCAGAGTTTTTCCTTTTTCTAGACTGGTTGCTATCCAAGGTTATAGAACCCAGTCTGTCCTGCTATTTATCCATAGCTTGGGGGAGAAGAAGAGGATTCATATGTTTCCCAAGGGTATTAGTATGTAAGTGAATGTAATGGATTTGACTGGAATTTGAACTCGGCTCTCCAATTCCTCTATCCAAGCTGCTATCCATTACTCCACCATGCTTCCCTCATTAATCTTAATGCCTCCAAAACAAAAATTCTATCCATTAATCATCTGAAAGACCCCTTTCTACCTTCTATCAACATGGCTGATGGTAGCCTCCAGGAAAGTGACGTGTTGCGACTACTTGGGCTAACGTTCTCAGGTGACATGGAGTGGAAATACTATATTGAATTCATTGTTGGGTCAGCTGCTGAGAAAGTCAGTTCCCTGTGTCATGCAAGACAATTTTTCTCTCTGGAATCTATCTATAAGTCTAACATTCACTCACGACAAGAATATTGCTGCCACATATTGTCTGGTGCCCGTGCTATTTGCTTTGAGCCCCTTGTTAAAATCCAAAGAAGAATCAGCAATATTATTGGTGCTGATCTGGCAGCTAAGCTTCAGTTGCTTTTTCCAATGCCATCAGATTTCTTCTCTATGTCTTTTCTATAAATACTTTCATGGCAATTGTTCAGACGAGCTCTTTGCGACGGTACCTAAACTTTTTTAATGTAAGCGTAGTACTAGACTGACATTGAGATCTTATCAACTTACAGTTGAGCTAGCTATTTGTAGCCATAACTTCTATGGTAACAGTTTCTTATCTTGCACTTCTCACTTGTGGAACTTCCTTCCAGCTCCATGCTTTCCAAACAAGTTTAATCTTCAAAAATTTAAATGCAATGTCAATCGCCATCTACTGTCATCCTGATTACTTATTTCTCTTCCGGCTCATTAGTAATGTTTCTGGAGTGAAATCGATTAAAATATATATATATATATATATATATATATATATATATATATATATTTCTTTTTACTAATACAGAATGTTCTCTTTTAAGTGTGTGTGAGGGGGGGGCCAAACAATGACAATGTTAAAAAAAACTTTGTGACACATTTTGTCCTTTAGGATTTCATTGGACTAAAATGATATTTACGTTGATGCGACTACACAAACACACAAAGTGGACACATGAGGAATTTTAAAAAATAATTTTTTTAAATATATATATATATATATATATAAGTATATTACATTTGCTTTTATTTTCATTTTGTTCATGCTTGCACCACTTTTGTTTTTAAATATGCTACATTGTGCAAAACTGCCTGCTCGGTCAGTGAATGCCGAATGTTTCCTTATAAAGAAACAGCTGATATTAAAATTACCATTAGAAAGTGAACTGATACTTCACTTTCATCCTTGGCCTGATAATTAAGAAAAATACAATTCAAGGAGCACTGGTTGCTTGGTCAATGTACTAAATGTTTCTTTATATGAAGATGGCTAATATTACCATTACCATTACCATTACCTGAGGGAAGAAGCACTGAACTTTTACATCAGAAAGAGAAAGGAAAGAGGGAATGGAAAATTTGATACTCACAGGATAGGTGGAAGCCCATGGAGACAGAGGAAATCAGCATATAACTTACCTAATGAGCTTGTGTAAATGTTTGGTAGAACAGGGGTTAGGAGAGATAGCAAAAAGATAAACTTTACTTAGAGCAACAAAAGAGAGGAAATTGTGGAGAGCCATGATTGTTCACATCCTGAACAGGTATATCACATAGAAGAATGAGCTTGTGCAAATGATTGGCAGAAGAGGGATTAAAAGAGATAGCAAAAAGACAAACTTTACTAAGAGAGACAAAGGATAGGAAATTGTGGAGAGCCATGCTTGCTTACATCTTAAAGGGAAATGACATTGAAGAACAACAAGCTTGTATAAATTATTGGCAGAATTGGGATTACAAGAGATAGCAAAATGCCAAGCATTACTAAGAGCTACAAAAAATAGGAAATTGTGGAGAACCATGACCACCAATGTTCTGAAGGAACACAGCACATAGAAGAAGAATGAGCTTGTGCAAATTGTTGGCAGAATTTGGATCAGGAGACATAGCAAAATGGCAAACATTACTAAGAGCTACAGAGGATAGGAAATTGTGGGGAGCCATGACTGCCTACATTTTAAAGGGAAATGACACATAGAAAAAAGAGCTTGTATAAATTATTGGCAAAGTTGTCTGAAAACAGTATTTTCTGAAAATGTTACCAGATGAAATCTGAAATCAACTTCATTTTACAATATCACCAGATGAAATCTGAATTCAACTTCATGTTAGAATGTTATCAGATGTAGCCTAAACATGTTACAAGACATGGTTTGAATAAAAATATTAAATACATGGTCACAAGATTACTACAGATCTGATGTAGTTTAATGACATTTTCTTACAAGGGCACTAGATGTGGACTTCAAGAGATATCACCAGATGTAATCTGATAACAAATATCAGCTATATATAGACCAACATCATTTTGTTACGAGATCATCAGATGACTACTGACAATATTGTTACATGTCACCAAATGTCTTGTAATTTTATAATCATTTTGTTTAAGATCAACAGATGTAACCCAACAACAATAACACCAGATACAGTCTAACATGAAATAAAATCATACTTAGACAACTTGATATGCGAGAAATCCTAAAACTTAAAGTTGATTCTAATAAGTATTGTGAACTTTATACATTTCTAAAGGATCAATGGATTTATTTTTAATAAGTGTGTATTTCTTAAAAGGATTTAATAGAAACTTGCTAAGCTGTGATGCTCTTGATGTTTGTGGTCAAGTGATTTAAAGCATGACAGATCAAATGCTGCCTCCTCCAGGTAGCACATTTTCTTTAATAGGTTTTCTGGAGTGTGTAGGCCTATGGGTATAATACACAGTGTTTAAAATAAAAAATGAATTGTCTATTTCAAATACAAGTATCCACTAAAAAAAAGCATCCGAATACCATAGAAAATAAAGAAAACAGTGTTTCTTCAGTGGTTGTAATGTCGAACTGAATGCTTTATTTCACTCTCTGGGTAGACTGTTCTAGTTCCACATGCCATGTCTAATGGATGTTAGCTATCAGTAAATCACCTGTTAATTCATCTCCAAGTTCTCCACTGCCTTAACAGGTATCGAACTCACAACTCATTGGGTCCTGTCACTGGATCTAACCAACACCTTTATCTACTGTGCCATGTGTCCTTAAGGTTAAGGCCATGGAGATCTTGGAGAGGGGAATTAACAGGAGATAACTGATAACTGACATTCATTAGATATGGCACATGGAACTGAAACAGTCTACCCCAGTGAGTGAAATAAAGGGTTCAGTTCGACATTCCAACCACGGCCGAAACGTTGTGACAAATATGGCTCATTTGGGTCACTGTCACTGGATCTAACTAACGCCTTTATCCACTGTGCTATGTGTCCTTGAGGGTTCAGTTCGACATTCCAACCACCTGAAGAAAGCCGAAGCATACAACAGCCAAAACGTGATAAATATGGCAACAAAGATGAGGACAATAGTCCAAATAATGTAAATAGTGGACATAATACCTCATCTCAGAAATATAGACAGATACTGAAGGAAAACAGCATTAGCCTACAACAATAAATCCCAAAAATGTAAACTCTTTCTGGAGGAGAAAATAGCTGTAATTATCTTCCCAGGTAATTACTAAATAAACAATCAGAAGCCATATTGTTATGACATTGTCTGAAAATCAGAAACTAAAAAGAAACAAAAATAAATTAATAATAAAGTAAAATAAATTAACAGACTATGAACACACAAACACAAGTAAAGCTTAATATTAACAACCAACAGCAAATAATAATCAATAATAAATAATAAGTAAAAAAATTAATAAATAACACTAGAAAGTAGCTACAAAACTGCATTTAGATCTACAATTATTTCCACTCAATAGCCCTGAGAATAATTTGAAATATAACCTTTATTACACACCCATATAACCATTAGAATAATACAACAGACCTACTCATAATGCACTGCTGACAAGAATATATAGTAGAGCCAAAACATAATGCACATAGCCCAATGACTGCATTTAAGCATGAAACAGACTGTCGCTGCTAGGTGTTGACTTCAATGTCCACTATATATATATATATATATATATAAGGACTCTCCCATCATTATGAGGGCA
>OZ038499.1:52294640-52332140 GCA_964036315.1 Acanthosepion esculentum
ATTCAATGAACAAGTTGTATGTAAATTTAAATGGTAAATGGATTGCTAAGATATTTGAGAGCTTTCTGCAGTTCACCTATTTTTCTTTACTCGTTCTTTCAAAATAGCAACCCCCACATAAAAATCCGATGTTTTCACTTGTAGTCGACATTAAAGATACACGACATAATCATAAAATCTTTCTTCTTTTCTTATGTCAGTCTTATGGCAACATCACGTTGAAACACCACTTCACGTACAATCACTGAAGTTAAGCAATGTCAAGCCTGGTTAGTACCTAGATGGGAGACCTCTTGGGAATACCAAGTGCTGTAAGCTTGGATGTGCAGGTGGTGTAATGGATAATTATTAATTGGTAGAGCCAAGTTCCAATTCTCGTTGGGTTCATTATATTCACTTATGCAAAAATACACTTGGGAAAGTTTTTATTAAACACCTACACCCTGTTCTTTCGGACTTCAGAGTCACATTTTCCATCCTCTTCATCTGCGAGATAATTGTTCAACATTCAGGCTTATGGCCACATCATGTTGAAACACCAGTATGATCAGTGAAGTTAAGCAATCTCAAGCCTGGTCAGTACCTAGATGGGTGACCCCTTGGGAATACCAGGTGCTGTAAGCTTGGATGTGCAGGTGGTGTAATGGATAATGGCTTGGAATTGTTAATCAGAGAGCTGAGTTCAAATTCCAGTTGGGTTTGTTATATTCATTCATACACTGGGATAAAGCCACTAAGATCCAAAGCGTTACTGGGATAGGTATGATTAAACCTCTTCTCCTCCTACCTATGGGTTAATTAAGATGACTTATATCATTAAAATCATTATTATCTCAAAAATATTTTTTACAATCTAAAAATATTTACTGGTTTCATATAACCTGGAAAGGGTTGATAATCTGTAAAAATAAATCAATTTTTTATGTGCTCTGTCCCTCTAGCGTTTTTTGCCTTCAGTATGTCTTGAGGAGGCATGGTGGAGTAATGGATAGTGGCTCGGATTGAGGAATCGGAGAGCCGTGTTCAAACTCCAGTCAGATCCATTACATTCACTTACGTGCTAATACCCTTGAGAAAGGTATGAATCCTCCTTTTCTGCCCCAGCTATGGGTAAATAGCAGGACAGACCGGGTTCTATAGCCTTGGATGGCAACTGGTCTACCGCAGAAAGAAATGGCAACCTACTGTGGGAAAAAAAATCTGCCTCGTCAGTCATGTATCAAAAGATACATGATCGTCTAAACATGTATCATGCATTACACATAACTGACTGATGTCCTGTGTGTATCAAATTCTCCAAGCCCACTTACCTCATTATGGGTTTCAAAAATTTCAGCTCTTTCTAAGTATAATTGCCCTTCTACTTTCCTTAAAACTTCCACATTACTCACATGCCCTGTACATAATATCCTCAGCATTCTTCTATAGAATAGATGCCTCAAGTTTCCTCTTCATCATGGTTCAGTAATCTTTTGTTTGTTTCTAATGAAAATTTTCCTGTTTCTTAATACTTTCTTTAGCTTCTGGAAGGCATATTTTGTTATACCAATGTGCCCTCAGGTTTTATTGCCACATTTCCTGTCAAACTTTTAAAACACTTTCCAGATATTTAAAATTCTGTACTTGTTTGATTCTGCTTGTATTTCTGAAATGAGGTATCGTAACTATTTACATCATTCAGACTGTTGTCCTCATCTATGCTGCCATATTCACATTTCGGCCATTGTATTCTCCAGCCTTCTTCAGGTTATATACGTTGGAATTTCAAACTGAACTCTTTATTTAGTCAATGGGAGTAGAATATAAATAGTGTAAATACTTATTAAGGAGAGAGAACAATTCTCTTCCACTCTCAGTAACGCTTTGGATCTTAGTGGCTTTATTGCCTTGCTTGGGGTGAAATGATTAAAAAAAAAGAAACTTGTTAAATTTACTATTCATTTTTTATTTTTACAAAAGCAATTTGGTTGTGGTATTAAGTCTGAGTTTTAAAACCAGGAGTGATAAATCTCAATGAAATACCCTTAACACTTGTAATATTTTGTTTTTTGTAATAATTTTACCCCAAGGTAGGTAATAAAGCCACTAAGATGCAAGGGGGGGATTACAGAATGTGAAAGAAGTCACATGACTCAGTGGATAAAAGCATTGGTTGAAGTAATCTAAAAAGTGATTTGATCCAAAGAGTTCTGAGTTCAATACCTAGCCAGAGCAGAGATGAACAAAATCCCAGAGATTTGAATTACTATAGGGAAATAACTGAAACTGATATATCCAAAAAAGACATGGCATGTGGAACTAGAATAATCACCCCTATAGACTAAATAAAGGGTTCTGTTCAAAATTTCAATATATATGACCTGAAGAAGACTGCAACATACAATGGCCGAAACATTGCGTATAGCCATAAATATGAGGACTAATGATGTAAATAGTGTAAACTGTTTGATTTTCTCCGATCCATAACTTTTATCTTGTGCTCTTCCTTTCGCAAGCAGCAATATGTTCTGTCGTCTTACAATTAAGAATTTATCCTTTCTCACTTTCCCTTACTGCCTTGTCTAGATCTTAGTGTCAACTGCATATCTTTTTTTTTTTATTGTGTCCGGCAACAATAAATCCTGGTAGGACTTCTAGTTAGTTCTCTTAGAATTGCCTCAATGCTAAAGTTAAACAAATCCACTGAGAAGCTACAAATCACGGTCTTTTGCCCAATTCTATTTTTATTTTTTTTACAATGGTGCTCACTCTGTAAAAGAACCAAGAGCCACTCAAAGTAGAAGATTACAGAGTAAGAGGTACCACCCCAAGCAACATGGCGATGCCACCAAGTTGCAAGGAGCAGGGAGGAGTATGAACCGGGCGATAGGCAAACCTATCTCCTCATATATTTTAATTGTATATATTTTATCTAGTGGTTCATTCGTAGTAAACGTTTTGCATTATCTTTCCCAAATAAATCATGTTTTCCAAGCAGTTCAAAATTTTCTTAAGTAATCCTCTATCATGTACCATGTCCCTTCAGGACATTAGCGATCATGGATCTCCAGAACTTCCTGTCTCTCACAGTCCTGCTAAGCATTTACATCAGCTCATTAGAAATGTCATGTCCTACTTTCTTCTCTGTTGCCTTCAATATGTCCTGCGAGTGTCAAATTTTCCAAGTCCTCTTTCCTCATCATATGCCATAGAAATTTCAACTCTTTCTGATATTAAGTATAAGTGTCTTTTTTGTTTCCATTTTCTCTAAAACTTAATGTTCAGTCCCTGGTATTCTCAGCATCCTTCTGTAGAAATATATTTTTGTTGTTTCTCTTTGTGTGTGAGGAAATTGACCAGCATTCACGGCCATGTGGAAGATTAGATATGACATGGCTGTGACATATTTTTTTCTTTGTTTCTAATTAAATTTTTCTGTTTCTTAATAATTTGCTTCACTTTTGGAAGGCATCTTTCGCTATCCTAATGTGCCTTTAAATTTCAGTGTCAGACCTTCCATTCTCTGTTAAAACACACCCCAGTTTTTTAAATTGTTGTACTTTCTTGATTTTGGTATCTTGAGCGATACTAAAACCAAATTTGCAAACTTCTTTTTATTGCAACTGAATTTCAATTCTGTTTTGTTTTTTTTTATACATGTTTCAAACCTTATATCTGCAGGGCATAAATTAATGACATCCTATTAATATTTTAAACATTTTGTGGATTTTTGGAAAAATTTCTATCTCTTCAGCAAATTAATGTTTTCTATATAATCTCATGAAGATATCTACCACTTTAGTTGAAAGTGCTCCAGAGAGACAAGCTGTTTTAGAAAATATTCAAAACAGAAATAAAAATATTCCATAATAAGAATTAGTTCAAATAACAAGGGAAAAAGAAAGAAGAAAAGAAACATCTCTCTTCCAGGAAAAGCCAAAAATAGCAAAGGAAAAATGGTCATTAAAATACCAACCTATCAGAACGAATGTTCATTTTTTTTTACTTTTTATTTAACACAAAAAATTGCGAAAACTGAAGAACGAATCAAGAGAAATGCTGCAGTAACTAATGCAGCATAATGGTTGTCAGTACAGAATGTGCAATCAGCAAGCGGAGTTCAAAGTCTGACAGAGACACATGTATTCACTTTCACACAAAAGTCCTTGGGAAGGATATAAATATGTCAATTGACACCAAGGTAGACTGATCTATCAAGCCATGGAAACTAATAGAAGGAAAACTCTCAACGCCAAATCATAGAGAAGTTAATGGGAAAATACAGCACTATCTTTCCCAAGACGTTGTGGCAATTCACAAATAATAAAGAAAAGGAATCTGTGGAGTAAGGCAACAGGAAACCACTCCACTCTTTTTCCCATGAAGTCATGGCAATTCACAGATAACAAAGAAAAAGAATCTGTAGAGAAGGCAATGGGAAACCACTCCACTCTCTTTCCCAAGAAGTCATGGCAATTCACAGATAATAAAGAAAAGGAATCTATGGAGAAGGCAATGGGAAACCACTCCACTCTCTTTACAAAGAAGTCATGGCAATTCCCAGATAATAAAGAAAAGGAATCTGGGGAGAAGGCAACGGGAAACCACTCCACTCTCTTTCCCAAGAAGTCATGGCAATTCACAGATAATAAAGAAAAGGAATCTGTGGAGAAGGCAATGGGAAACCAATCCACTCTCTTTCCCAAGAAGTCATGGCAATTCACAGATAATAAAGAAAAGGAATCTATGGAGAAGGCAATGGGAAACCACTCCACTCTCTTTACAAAGAAGTCATGGCAATTCACAGATAATAAAGAAAAGGAATCTGTGGAGATGGCAATGGGAAACCACTCCACTCTCTTTACAAAGAAGTCATGGCAATTCACAGATAATAAAGAAAAGGAATCTGTGGAGATGGCAACGAGAAACCACTCCACTCTCTTTCCCAAGAAGTCATGGCAATTCACAGATAATAAAGAAAAGGAATCTGTGGAGAAGGCAATTGGAAACCACTCCACTATCTTTCACAAGAAGTCATGGTAATTCACAAAAAATAAGCAAAAGGACTGCATAGAGAAGACAGTGAGAAACCACACCACTATCTTGGCCAAGAAGACATGACATTTGTTTGATAATGAAAAACCAAAATCTGTGGAAAACCATGATTGTGTATGTCCTGATGAGAAATGGCATTTTATGAAATATGCAAAGAAGCACACACTTATAGCAGACCTTAAATGAAAAACAACCTAATGTTATGTAGCATCCATTATATTCTAGTATTCTCAGTTGTCTTTTAGAGGTACTGAAACATTTATTATGGTAGATTCTATTTATTATGGTAGGACATGAGAAATTATGAAAATGTCACCACAAGATGGTATATACAGGGTGCAATGGATAAATTGTCATCTAAATTATGTAAAAATGAAAATAACACTGACATCTCATTTTTACAGATATTTATTCAATAAAATCACCATTGGCTTCAACCATGGCCTCCAGACGACTTTGGAATTTCCTGCAACTCTTCTGGATGATCTCCTTGTTTAAGTTGATGAAAGCTGCCATAATCCTTGCCTTCAGTTCATCTTCAATGTTATAAGAAGTTTTGTTGGTCTGTCACTTAATTGATTTCCACACATCATAATCAAGGGGGTTGTAGTCTGAGGAGTTAGGTGGCCAGATATAAAGGGTAATAGGGTGACAGAAATTGTCTGACAGCCATCACTGGGTTCTCCTGTTTGTGTGATCTTGTTCAGAGTTCTCTTACCAGACATAGGGTCTTCCAGCAGCCAACCTCTTAACCTAGGGCAGCATTACCTCTTCAAGTTACTTGATGTAGGCCTCCATGTTGAGTTTGAGGCCCCGTGGGAAGATGAATGGAGGCATAACGTTGCCATCTCTAGTGATCACTCCAAAAACCATGATGTTGACTGGATGTATCATCTAACTTTTTCTGAATCCTCCGCACTGTCTTTAGATTGATAGCCAGACACTCTGAAATGTGTACATTGGAGCTTCTGGTGTAAATGCCAGGCAGTACAGCATGGCGTTCCCAAATTTTTGCAGGAGTGAACTGTATCATGATGTACTTTTTCTAGTAAAAGCTTTCGATTGTTCATACAATCATCGTCAGGTATAGAAA
The DNA here is from genome assembly GCA_964036315.1 of Acanthosepion esculentum. Classification (NCBI taxonomy): domain Eukaryota; kingdom Metazoa; phylum Mollusca; class Cephalopoda; order Sepiida; family Sepiidae; genus Acanthosepion; species Acanthosepion esculentum. Next base: position 52,300,768 of record OZ038499.1, read on the forward strand.
TAGATATGTCTTTTTTACATCCAGGTAATAACAGGACAACGAAAGTTAAGATGTACTCCGAAATAGGTTTTTTTTGGAAATGTGTTATTGTTACCTGTGAAAAATTTTTTGGAGCTTGTAGTAAAAAAAAACCTTATACAACTGGAATTTATAAACAGGGATCATAACATTCATCAACGGGTTCGCGGTTAATTTATTTTATTAAAAATTGTTTGCGAGAGTGATTCTTACCATTTATATCATTACCTTCACTATCTGCTTTTTGTATGAATGATTCATGTAATGTAAATTGAACTGCACCACATACTTGATACACATATATATATATATATATATATATATATATATATATTGTAGTCAATAGCAATCTCCCATGATGGTTTCAGTCAGTGTGAACAGTTCATAATAAACTGCACCCAGCTGATCCCACCAAATGCAGGGGAGAAGCCTCGAACCATAGATATTCGGCTTTGCTGCCAATGTTGATGTATGGCCAGGCTTACCCCATGATCTTCTATGCTTAGAGTTATTATAGTGTACCCACTTTCCATTATTGGTCATGACATGATGCAAAATACTTTTCCTTTTCTGCTGTTAAAGCAGCTGTTCACATGTGACAAGACACTGTTAGATATTTCTCAGCTTCGACTCATACAGCAGCCAATGTCCTTGCTTTTGAATCATTCCTTATGCTTTCAAACATTTCAAAACTGTTACGTGATCAACTCCTAATGATTCTGCAAGTACAGCTTGTGACTAACATGAACCTGTATCCTATATGGAACTGTCAGTTCTGTGGAGGATACAGGTTCAATTCCTGTCAGAAGATGCATATTTTCTATGAAATTTCTCAAACATTCAGGTCAGTAAATGTAATTAATAATGTTTTATTAAAGTGTATCCAGAAAAAAAATGCATAAACAGAAAATATATATATATATATATATATATAAAAGTGGACATGGAAGTCAGCACTTAGAGGCGACAGTCTGTTTCATGCTAGTGCAATCGTCAGGTGACTAGCATGAAACAGACTGTCGCCTCTAAGTGCTGACTTCCATGTCCACTTTTATATTTACACACGCTCTATCTCTGATATTGAGCACTTTATCCCATAAATATAGCACACTTTAAGACTATATTTCTGCATATATATATATATATATATGTATGTGTGTGTAATTTGGCAGCAACTTTTCTTTTAAACATGTTGTGTTGAATGTTAAAGACAACATCGTCCTGCATATTTTCTTTTGAATTTTCTCATATTTTCTAATGAGACTTTTTATTTGAAAATGATAACGAAATAAATATTGTCTGCACGATAACCTAGTACTTTCGACATCATTGTTCATCTTCAGGGTCAAAATTTTTTAAAAACATTTGCCAATTGTCTTGTAGCGGAATCATATTGCTACATTTTTTTACAAACTAAATAAACGTTAAAATCCTTTTAATTTCAAAAGACACGATGATGTTATCACGTGCATGGCAAAGATTTTTAATCATGTAACAGCGTGATAAAGATTTTTATTATACAAGCCAAAAGATCGAAGAATACGTTATAAAATTTAAATATATTATAAACATTGTAGGATGTTTCCAGAAATATTGTAATCTATACGACTAATAAGAGGTCTTTTGCTTTTAATATGTAATACTTCTAAGATTTTAAGGTGTCTAATGTCTGTATGTTTATCTATAATTTTAGTATTATCTATAAGTATTTTACGTATATCAGATTGCAGAAGGGAAACAGTATGTGACATAATAGGTTGTTTAATGGAGCTAGAATTATTTATATGCATAGTTAATCTTCTGGAGAGCCGGGTGGTTGTAAATCCTATATATATATATATATATATATATATGAAGAAATATAGTCTTAAAGTGTGCTATATTTATGGGATAAAGTGCTCAATATCAGAGATAGAGCGTGTGTAAATATAAAAGTGGACATGGAAGTCAGCACTTAGAGGCGACAGTCTGTTTCAAGCTAGTGCAATCGTCAGGCGACTAGTGCTGTTATTTTTCTCGGCTATTTATATAAGGGTCAGTGGTGCATTATGGGTAGTCTATTTTGGCACTTACTTTTACCGGAAGTCGCTTATTTGTTTATGTCAAATTATTTTGCTTGTTTTTTTGTTTGTTTTTTTATTTTTATTTTTTATCTTATATATTTATTTATTTATTTTTTTATTTTGATCGGTGTTTTTTGTTAACGTAGTAAAAATTTGTTTATATAGCTTATTGTTTGTAGTCTATAATGGCCGTCATTTACCGGAAGTCGCTTGTTCGCTTATTTATTTGGGTCAAATTGTTTTGCTTGTTATATATATATATATATATATATATATATAAACCCAACTATTAGTAAAGCTAAAATAAACCCAACTATTAGTAAAGCTTTACTTAGGAAGAGGGTTGTATTATACACAAGGATGTAATTTATTCCTTGTTTTTAGCTTCATATATATGGGTTTGTATTATAGACAAGAAAATATGGTAACCCATATATGTGATGTGGGTAGAAGAGATGGACATATCTTTACTAACAGTGACTGTCGCAAACTTTACCAAGATTTGAACTCATCTCACCAATTTCTAACCATTACCTTTACACTATCTGCATATGCAAATATTGTTTACAATTACACTTAGATATCTAACAAATAAGATTGAAACATTTTCAAAATACTAAAAAAAAAATAAAATAATAAACAATAAGTAATTCATTTTATTCAAAACTAAATACTCTCCGATAAATTTACTACACACACGGAAAACTTACTTCCTCTTTCCATATTTAGAGAGAAGACGAGTAGGTTGATCACGATAATATGAGTAACAGAAAAAGTACAGTTGGCAGATTGAATGATAGTTACACAATCCACCCAACACCGGAGATCACCCAGCCTGCAAAAACAGAGCTCATATTGTGTTAGTATTCAGATAAGCCAAGTAAGATGTGGAGCATTTCACATCTCTTCCTAATTGAAAAAAATACATAAATACATAACTTTTAAGTGTTTCTCTCTACTTAAAATGTTTTAAAGGCTAAATCTGCAGGAAAGTTGAGAAGTGCATCTAATATATAAAACAAAGTTTGAAAGTCAGTCCTCATAAATGCATGTGAAAATATCATTCAAAACTTCGGCATCAAATAAACACAGTTTTGGATTTATCCATATGCCAACCTGAACAGGATATGGCACAAGATTGAGTTTAAAGATGGAGACTCGTATAGATGCGCAGAACTGGAGACCAAAGACCTAAAGACTAAATCTGCAGGAAAGTTGAGAAGCGCATCTAATATATAAAACAAAGTTTGAAAGTCAGTCCTCATGAATGCATGTGAAAATATCATTCAAAACTTGAGCATCAAATAAAAACATGGATGCACAGAACTGGAGACAAAAGACAGTTTAGTCCCTTTGAAATTTCCCTTTAGTGCTGGATTGTGATGTGATATCCATCCACTTCTATGGTAGTGAATGCTGGACAATCTCCCCACAGATGAAGAAAAAACTAGAGGCAACAGAAATATGGTTCTCCAGGAGGATACTGAGAATTCTATGGATGGAGTGAGTAAGCAATCAGGAATAAAATGGTAACAAAAATAACACATACTCAGAATCAAAAAGGGAGAGCTAAAATTTCTTGGACACATGATGAGGAAGGAGAGCTTGGAAATTTTAATCCTCACAGGGCATATTAAGGGCAAGAGAGATAGAAGAAGGCATCAAGCCACTTACCAGTAATGAGGGACAGTAGCCTTCAGGAGAAAAACTGCTAAGTGTATTACATTCTTTATCGTCTCTAGGTCCCCACACTACGACATAAAATGGTGTCAGTGAAAAAGACAATTTCTTTTTCTTATTCATTTTTATTAGAAGGGGTGGGGTAGATGTGGCAGGTTGGATTTTAATGAGTAGCAGGAGGAATGATATCACAGGAATGCACGTGGTTTTCATCAGTTTCTCAACCTTTGTATGGGAAGTGTATCGACGGTTCAAAATTCTTGCATCCCTCTGTTGAATAGGTGCCATTTTGGACTTATATCCAAAACCCAGACCGTTTGAAAAGAAAGATTTTATAAATTTCAATTAATGCTTGCACTGGCTGCTCAGTCACTAAACACCATATATTACCTTCTAAAAAAACACCATTAGAAAAGAGGAGAACAGATACTACACGGGATTTACTTGACCTCCCACAGGGCCAGGTTGTGACACAAGGTCGGAGTTTAACGTGGGAAGGGAGGGGGAATGGACCCGAGTTTTCACCCGGGTCGCAGTGCTTTGGCTTTAGCTAGTCATAGCTGGTCTTGGCTGGTCATAGCTTGTCCAAGCTGGTCATAGCTAGTCAGACGTAGCCACGATACTACCAGCGCAGGGACGAATCCCTGCCGCCGGCCTGTATCGGAGAAGGAATCCCGGCCCCATAGGCGATCATTCAGTGAGCAATCTGTGAACAGATACTACACTTTGATCCTGATCCAACGACCAAAGAATAACTCTAAAAACACTGGTTACAATATTTATTTGTATGATGTATACAGAATGTGACACAAGACCAAAATGGGGAATGGGAATAGGACGGTCTTCTTCTGTCTTAACATTAAACTTAGCTCGCCACGATCACTGACCCAAACGAATTATAATAATCCTTACAGCCAAACAAAACATTCTGACAACATCCACCATAATACCTCAATGTCTCTATGAAGTCCTAACTAGTTATCATATGTACGATTCTTGGGGGGGGGGGGTAAAATAACAACAATTTAAAATCTGAAACCCAATGTGTATTTAGAATATGAATAAAATCTATTTACAAGAAACTAAATAAAATAGTGTTAGTAATAAAAAACCCTACAATCTTTAATTGTGGCAGAAACATCAACTGCATGAAATCAATGTGGAACTTTAATAAAATACAACACTCATTCATCCAAACACTCATTCAAACACCACAACAAATATGAAAATCACACCTGAAACGAAAAACGCCCTGCATTCACAAGAAAACTGAAGTCTCTGCTCACCTAAACAAGGGAGAGAAAGGAAATCGAACTAAAGAAAATAGGGACAATTATAAAAGGGGCCAATAAGACATCTGCTAGCTAAGTCAGTTTAATGGAAGAAACTAAAAGACAAAAACGACCCTAATCTAATCTAATTTTGGGCGGGATAAAGAACATTGGCAACTCTGTCAACAAATGACAAATATTATCATTGCTTAAACAGAATATAATGCAAGGAAGCCCACATGGACTAGACAGAAATTGTTGCAAATCACTTACTACTCTCCCTTTTAGAAATGCCAGAGGCAACCAGTAATAACCCTAGTACCCTCTCAATGGGGGTAGACGTTGACTGTAAGAATGTCCTCACCCACTGAGAGAGAGTTTAATAATAATTGTAAATTTAAACCAGCAAAAAATGTATATTTTTTATTAATTTTTACACATACTTCATACAATATGTGACACAAGTTTTAGTTCACAGAAGGGGGCCCACATGGCCCAAGAGTAAAAAAAATTGCTCCAGTTCCCTCAGAACTTCAACCCCCAAGATGTCTCAGGTATCAGGCAATAACCCTGGCACTCTCTCAAAGGAGAGGCAAAGCCTGGGAGGACAGCCCCTGTGTTTCAAACTTTGATAATTGTAAAATCCACAAAAATGCAATTTATATCCACCTGCATGTGTCTTATATCGTGCCCAACTTTGAAGTTCTTAATAACCAAGTTGCATATTCAACTTTAAAAAATAAATTGAAAAAAACTGTTTTGTTATTCATTTGCAATGTGTTTTTTTTATAATTTTTATAAATAAATGTTTTGTCGGTTCTTTTTTAATTAAATTTCTTAATTATTCAATCACAGTCATTTTCTATTCTGAAAGTGATTATAACCCCAGAATTTACCATAAATTGTCACATACAGGTCAAGATGTCAGGCCTAAAAATATTATTTCCAAAACTAGCTGTTGACAAATATGGCAGGTATAAAATGCAAACCTTTATCACAGAGTTCTAAACAAGTGGGACAACACTCCTAATAGTTACTGTACACCACTCAGCATACCTCCAGCAGGCTGCCACAATTATATCCCACTAAAACTTGTGTTTAGCAAACATATTTAGCATATTAGCACATAAATTAATATAAAATAATAAAATAGTAACACAAATTCAGTATTCTATTAATGCTACAGCACACATTGTGCCCAACACTAAAATGCAAATGGCGGATAAGTGATACTGTGTTTTACAATAACATATGATACCTAGCAATACTATAAAAAAAACTACCTGGTGTCATGTGTAATCTATGGTATTAACATTTTATATGAGCTGACATTGACTTTTATTTGTTTATCAGTAGACCTGACGTATTATAAATGTTCACTAAGTAGTACAGATTCAACATACGGTACCTACCAGTATGTGTTGTAAGTTGTTTGATATACAAGACATATAGAAAGATATCACAGTTAGCTTCTCAATATACAGGTAAGTGATGTGACCTTATATAGTTTTAGAACAGCTTACCTCATACTGTAGCCTAATTTCATTTACAGGTAAGCTTAAATTTTGGGCCACTGGTAAATTAACGTATGTTTTGGGGTCATCCTATAATGTAGGCATAAGCCTAACTTAGAATTTTGAGCTAAAAATCTTGAGGTCGACTTCTACTCCAGGTTGACTTGTATGCCACAATTTATAGTAAGCACTATAATTAGAAACGGTCTATTCGAAAATTCAGACATTTGCAACCAAGTTGTAAACAAGTGAGACAGCTCTCCTAACAGTTACTGTACACCACTCAGCATACCTCCAGCAGGCTGTCACAAATATATCCCACTAAAACTTGTGTTTGGTAAACATATTTGGCATATCAATACATAAATTAATATAAAATAATAGTAACACAAATTCAGTATTCTACTAATGTTACAGCACACATTGCACCCAACCCCTGATACACTAAGTGTTGTAACCTAGGAAAGGTTACTGAATAGAATAATCACACAAAGGTTGGTAACGAACGATAATACTTAGGACAATAACAACACATATAAGATTCACCAGTGGCATATAGAAGAAGTAGTCAACTGCTAGAAATGAGTCAAGTGAATTCCACACTGAATCTCCAACTGCAGACCAACATACAGTATTTACTACTGTATTCATATGAATGGGGACATACCCATTATCATCCGTAGGTATGCTACAAAACTAAGAGTAAACGCTCAAAAAAAGGGCAGTTTAACTCAGGCAGATATCCAGACAACTACATATGATGTGCAGCAGTAATATAAAAAAAACTATAGTATTAATATTCTATAGGAGTTTATATTGACTTTAATGTGTTTATCAGTAGACCTGGCAAATTTTAAGTGTTTGTTAAGTTATACCAATACAATATATGGTACCTACTGGAGTGTGTTGTACGTTGTTTGCTGTACAACACATATAGAAAGGTATCATGGTTAGTGTCTCAATATACAAGTAAGTGGTGTGACCTTCTGTAGTATTGGCATAGGTTATCATATAATGTAGCCTAACTTCATTACATTCCAAAAGCTACTACGAGACAGGAGGATTGCATTGGTAACAAGGAAAAGAGAACTGAACTGCTATGTGATATCTGTCCTCCTTTACAGAAGCAGATGTTGGATGGTCTCCTCAAAGATGAAGAAGAGACTAGAGGCAACAGAGGTATGATTCTACAGACGAATGCTAAGGATACCATAGACCGAACATGTGTGCAACAATGAGATTTTGGAGAGGATGCTAACAAGGAGGAAGCTTATACTTAACATCAGGACGAGGCAGCTGAAATTTCTCAGACACGTAATGAGAAAGGAGGGCTTGGAGAATCTGATACTCACAGAGCAGATAGAGGGAAAGAGAGACAAGGGAAATCAATGCTTGACATACCTAGCAGGGAGAAGTAGCAAAAGATAAAACATATTGAGAACTACAAGGGATAGGAGGAGGTGGAGAGCCATGATCGCCTACGTCGTGAAGGGACACAGCACATAAAAGAAGAGCTAAGTTTTAGGCCACTGGTAGCCTACCATATGTTTGGGGGTTGACCTATATGGTCGGTATAGGCAAAACTCAGAATTTTGAGCTAGAAATCTTGAGGTCAATGTGTACACTGCAATTTATAGTAAATCACATCTAGGATAAAAAAAGTAAGCAATGTATACTAATATTTTTATTAAAATTCTGTTACTTTCCAAGAAGTATGTTAAAACCAGCTTTGAAATAGTTTTTTATAAATTTTTCATCATGTGTTCAAGTCCACATGAAAACCAGAATGTTGAATACTCATTCTTAAGGCGGCCAGACTTTCACCACTTGGGAGAAACACACTTTCTCCTCGATACTGGCTTTTTTAAAAACTTAAAATGAGCCCAAAAGAGTGGATGGTACGTGCAACACTGAGATCCATAGATGTATTGGGATGACCAAGGACTGAAGTTTCTGGGACACATAATGAGGAAGGAGGGCCTGGAGAATCTGATACTCACAAGTTGAATAGAGGGAAAGAGAGACAAGGGAAAACAACGCATGACATATCTGGTGGATATGAGAAGTGGATGACAGAATGTGGTCTGGGGGAGGAAGTAGAGGGAAGGAACTTTTTGAAATCTGCAAGGGATAGGAGGAGGTGGAGAGCCATGATCGCCCACGTCCTGAAAGGACATGGCACATAAAAAGAAAGAAATATTAACATTTGTAGATTTAAAAGGATCAGATACGTTGGCCTATCACTCGGTACACACTCCTCTCTGGTCTTTTGAACAGGTGTAAAGGTTTATCCCTTGTTTCCTCTTTAGGATTAGGTTTCCGGTTCCTTCTAAATTCTAATTCAACTCTATACTTCTAACGCCTCCACCTACACTCTGAAATTTATACTATTATTGGGTTTCCAGTTCCTTCTAAAGTCTTTTCATTCTCTTTCACTTCCAGTAGCCCCTTGCATCTTAGTGGCAATATCACCTTGCTTCAGTTGACTTGATTAAGAATATATATTTAAAAAGTGTTTTGAAAAAAAAACAAGGAAAATAACATTCAAACCGGAATATTTCTGGGCATTCATCCTTTAAAGTAAACATTCTTTGTAATTAAAGAATAGCAAAAAATAAGATTAAGTATTCACTTATCGATCCTTATTTTGAGTTTTCTATAATATCCAATTGTTGTTGCTGTTGTTGACTGTAAAATTGAATTTATTCACAGAAATCATATTTTTCTTAAAAGAAATAAAAAATTTAACTGTGTTAAGCTAGACAATTTTTCTCAACAGAATCTATCTTATATATTTGTAAGTCAACCTTGCTTTGAATATTGCTGCCACATATGGTCCTGCTATAAAAAAATTATAAATTATAAAAAAATTATATTTTTAGAGATCCTTGATAAATTCCAAAGAAGAATTTGCAATGTTGTTGGTCCTGACCTGGCATCTCGGTTTCAGTCACTTTCTCACCCCATAATGTAGCTTCCAGGATAATTGTTCTGATTAACTTTCCACTATCATTGTAAATATTCACTTTTAATTTCTTTTTTAAAAGTTATTTCCCCACCCCTCCCAAACCAACCACAGACAAATTCTACATATGAGAACTAGTTAGGACTTCATAGAGACTCAGAGGTATTAAAGTTCCTGTAGTAAGAATGGTTAGTAAGAATGTGCTGTTTTGGAATAAGGAATACTGTGGAATGTTTGGGTCAGTAATTGTGGCTAGCTAAGTTTAAGATAAGGCAGATTGAAGACCAGCCTTTCCCCATAAACACTTTTGGCCACATGCCAAATTTTGGAATTTTTAAAATAAATGGTACTTTCTTCTGTGGTACCTAAACTCTATGAATTTAAACTCAGTACTAGACTGTCAGCAAGATCTCATCAGTTTACAGTCAAAATGGCTAGATCTAACTGTAATTTCTATGTTAACAGTTTGTTCTCGCACAGTTCTCAATTGTGGAACTCTTTTCTAGATTTTTGCTTTCCAGTTAACTTTGACTTTCAAAAGTTTAAATGCAATGACAATCATTATCTTCTTTCTTCTTAATTCTTGTTCTTTTATTGTTCTCTCTCATTAATAGTGGTTTTTCTCATATTCTCTAATACACGGTAACACTTTGTGTCTTAGAGGCTTTATTGCCTTGCTTGGTGTGAAATGATTAAAATAAGAATAATATAGACAGTAATTATATGTACATCAAACCAACCATGATTTTAAATATTACGATAACATATATAACAGAAATCCTGAACAGATATTTAGAGAAATGAATCATATGAAATTTCTAATAAACTGTAAACAGTGGGGTATGGTCATGATATTAAAAATATACCCAAATATTTTTTTTACACATATTCTTCTCCATAACAGAAATATTTTGATTTTATAAAGATTATCTAGTTCATGTTGCCAAATAATTTTGAATTAGATTATGTCATATAATAACATCATACAGAAATAAGAAATTTAAAATAATTTGAGGCCAAAGGCATTAATGCTAGAATTCAAAGGGTCTTGTCAGGGACACATAATATTGATCTAAACAAGTTCCCAGTTTGAAGACAATCTTTTACTATGGGCTCCTTCCTGAGAACCATAGGACTGATTTGAACAAGTACTGTTCCCAGTTGGAAGAGAATCTAGATCTTTTCAGAGAATTATATGATTGATTTAAACCAGTATTGTCTCCAACTGAATCACCTGACTGATGTTACAGTCATCAGTTCTGGTGATAGATAATTAACATGCAATTAATTTCCAGGAGATATTTTGTGCCGGGACACAGGATATCTGAAATTAGAAAGACTTCCTTTCTGCTTTGTGGGGATCAGCCATACACCCACAATAGTTTCCTTTCCTAAAAGCAGTTTATAATCAGCTGTAATCCCATCTGTGTATATGAAAGGCACAAATCAATGTCACATAATCCCAGACTGAAAGCTGAGGCAAAAGCTGAGAGAACTTAAACAAAGATGTCATGCACGATTTCAAAAGCTCATCACAAGGTGCTGAGTGCAAGAGTTGATAGATTTATTGACAGAGAAATATCTGCATGTTATAATAGGAATATCACTTTATATATATATATATATATATATATATATATATATAAATTATATATATATATTTCTAAATTATATATATATATATATACATAAATATATCTAAATTATATATATATATATATATATACATAAATATATCTAAATTATATATATATACATAAATATATCTAAATTATATATATATATACATAAATATATCTAAATTATATATATATATATATATACATAAATATATCTAAATTATATATATATATATACATAAATATATCTAAATTATATATATATATATATATATATACATAAATATATCTAAATTATATATATATATATATATATATATACATAAATATATCTAAATTATATATATATATATATACATAAATATATCTAAATTATATATATATATATATATATATATACATAAATATATCTAAATTATATATATATATATATATAAATATATCTAAATTATATATATATATATATATATACATAAATATATCTAAATTATATATATATATATATATATATACATAAATATATCTAAATTATATATATATATATATATATACATAAATATATCTAAATTATATATATATATATATATATACATAAATATATCTAAATTATATATATATATATATATACATAAATATATTTAAATATAAAAATTTATTATATATATATAAATATCTAAATTATATATATACATAAATATATTTAAATATCTAAATTTTATATATATATATATATATATATACATAAATATATTTAAATATCTAAATTATATATATATATATAAATATCTAAATTATATATATATATATAAATATATATATATAAATATCTAAATTATATATATATATATAAATATTTAAATTATATATATATATATAAATATAAATATATATAAATATTTTTAATTATATATATATGTGTGTGTGTGTGTGTGTGTGTGTGTGTGTGTGTGTGTATGTATGTATATATATAAAATTATCCAAATGTAATGAGAACAAAAAGAATATAAATAACATTAATTTAAAAGAGGGTTCAGTTAATACACGAAGAATAGAGCAACAGTTATTTATTATTATTATAAAGATATATTTATTATTATTATAAAGATATATTTATTATTATTATAAAGATATATTTATTATTATTATAAAGATATATTTATTATTATTATAAAGATATATTTATTATTATTATAAAGATATATTTATTATTATTATAAAGATATATTTATTATTATTATAAAGATATATTTATTATTATTATAAAGATATATTTATTATTATTATAAAGATATATTTATTATTATTATAAAGATATATTTATTATTATTTATTAATAAATATTTATTATTATTTATTAATAAATATTTATTATTATTTATTATAAAAAAGATATCACATTCCGTTTTTTTGTATTCATGTAGATCTTTCTCGTATTCCTTTTTCCATTCTATTCTTTTTTCTTTTTTCTTTCTCAGGAGTTATGGAGTTTTCTCAGGAGTTTCTCAGGAGTTGTCTTTTAATTTTCCTTAAACTCTTGCACTTCTCTTCTCTTTCTTCTTTTCTTTTTATTGTCTTCTTATCCTCTTCTCTTTGCTTTTACCTTTTTTCTTCTTCCTATTATTATTTTTTCTTTTCCTTTTCTGGAAAAACCCATTATATATTTATTTTCCTTTTATGGTGTTTCTCATTAAGTCTTTTTAAAAAAAAGTTTGAATAACAAAAAAAAGAAAAGTAACTTTTTGTTATGTTCTTTTTGTAGTAGGAGCAATTTTTCTTCGAACATTTGTTGCCGTTCCTCAGACTTCTGTTGATGATCAACTTGTGCCTTCATCATCTGAACAATGATTGCTTTAAAGTCCTCCAGAATGACTTCAAATACGTGTTTTCAGAGAGAGAAAAAAAACGGAATTAGACAATTTTTCTTCTATAAGAGAGGGAAAGAAAGTAATTCCTTTCCTTAATATTTCTCAGCTCTGGTTGGTAACAAAAAATCTTTTTTTTTTTCTAATACAGTCTAAGTGCTTCTATTTTTCTCTAAGAAGAGAATAGATTATAGAACGAGAGGGAAGGAAAAAAAATTTTACTTACAATTCTTCAGTAGTAAGTATTTTCAAGTTGTTTTAAATGGATTAAGTTAATATTTCTTTTATACTTTTCCCTTCTTCCTAAATATATCCGACGTCCCCATCTGTGCCTATTTTTGTATTTACGTTTCCTGTTATTCGGTTGGTGTCCGTTTTTTTTTATCAGTTATATATTAACATACAACTGTTGTATGTGTAGCCTTCTTTTGTAAAAATTTCTCTTTGGTTCCCCAGACTTGAGGTTAACACACTGGGATCTTTAGACATCTTTAGAGTTATGGCGTGGCCATTTTTTTTTTCTTTTAGGTAGAGGTTTCTCTTTGTGGTTCGAATATTCTTCGTCGCGAGTTGTTATGGTGTAAAACCATAGAAAGATAACACGGACTCGGATATAGGTTAAATAGTATATTCTCGGAAATGTAGTACAAAGGTAAATGTGGACTGGAGAGTACTTTCTCTCATTGGTGTCCCAACTCACTCATTCACTCACTCTGTGGCTACTACTCGGTGACCCTCACTTGGTGACTGGATATTTAACAACCCTCTCACACGGGTCGAATGTGGCACAAGGCCGGTTTAATGTGGGCTTACCGAGCCCATAGGCTCGGCCAAAAATATGCCCATTAGAACCCGTGTAAACGGGTTCAGGGACTGTCTACCTCCCCGGACGGCACTTTGCCCTGTGGCAAAGCCCCGTCCGAGTCCCTCCCTGCCGAGACGGAGAGTTCAACAGCAAAGAACAGTTTATACAACAGTTCCAGTCACGGGGTGACTGACTTTACTAAGAGTTGGTAGACAGATTATATAGGTGTAGAAGAGTCCATTTGTAGGTAGGTCCCCACAATACTTTTTTAAATAGAATCATTTATAATCATCTTTGTTCCTCACCCGTCGAGATGTTTGCATCAAAACAAAAATGCATCTTTGTCATGAGTACTTATTTGTCTGTATATAACATCTTTATAATAAACAAATATATATATATATATATATATAAAAGTGGACATGGAAGTCAGCACTTAGAGGCGACAGTCTGTTTCATGCTAGTGCAATCGTCAGGCTTTTATATTTACACACGCTCTATCTCTGATATTGAGCACTTTATCCCATAAATATAGCACACTCTAAGACTATATTTCTTCATATATATATATATATATATATGAATATAGATATATATATATATATATATATATATATGAAGAAATATAGTCTTAAAGTGTGCTATATTTATGGGATAAAGTGCTCAATATCAGAGATAGAGCGTGTGTAAATATAAAAGTGGACATGGAAGTCAACACTTAGAGGCGACAGTCTGTTTCATGCACTAGCATGAAAGAGACTGTCGCCTCTAAGTGCTGACTTCCATGTCCACTTTTATATTTATATATATATATAGATATATAGATAGATAGATAGATAGATAGATAGATAGATAGATAGATAGATAGATAGATAGATAGATAGATAGATTTTTAATATTTTTATAATCATGTATGTTAGCTTGGGAAAGAATAATTCTTTCAAGAATGGAAATATTTGAATAAATATGCAGTGCAGATTTTCATTTTCATAAGATTTGATAGTAGCACTCTCAAGAATATTTCTTCTAATTAATCTTTTAATAAGTATGGTATTCTTTAGGTTAAAGTTGTGTTTGATTAATTGTTGTGTATAAGATTCCTTTTGTGTTCCTAGATATAAATATTTTAAATTTCTGCAAGTTTCCCCTGTGTTTTCTGAGGAGCAGTTCTGGCAATTTATGTTATATATACCTGCTTCAAAATTATTATAGTTATGGGTATTTTGAGTTCTGATCATATATATAATGGTTTGGGATGTGATTGTTATGATTTTAATATTGTTAGATAAATTGTTTTGGTCAGTAGAGTTCATAGGGAATATTATTTGTTTTTATCCAATTGTCATTGTTATTAACAATGTTATCTTTTTGCAGTTATATATTTTGCATGCCTTTCTCTTAGCATTATGGATGAAATAATGAGGATATTAGAGGTTTTGAAAGGTGGTTTCTATGTATATTTCTTCTTCAGGTAAGTATAAGGCATGGCTTTATTATGTCACTTAGCACTCTTCCAAATTTACCTTTATTCCTACTGTCCTTTCTCAGATAAATTTTTAGTTATATCTGAAATTTTACATACATACACATATTTGATTTAATATCATAAATTAAATAATATTTCGCTCTATTCTGTATTGAGCCCTCTTTTAAATTAAATGTTACAAACATTGGAATTGTACTGTATCCGTTCTCATCTTACCTGAATATATATATATATATATATATATATATATATATATATATAATTATGAAATGGACAAAGTCTGACAATTATTTTAAGACATTTTTATGTTTATACATTCTTTTTATAGATACAAATATTTAAGTAAATGCTCTGTTTTTATAAAAACTGAGCATTAAATATTTATATCTATAAAAAGAATGTATGAACATAAAAATGTCTTTATATATATATATATATATATATATATATATATATATATATATATATATATATATATATATATGACTAAGTTTATGTTTACACTGATGCAGCTACACATGCCCATGAATGATAGATGATGAGAATTTTAAATTTAAAACACCTAAAAGATAAAACACATCACATAAAACTTTTTCCATGTTGTCATACATTTCTCCCCTAAAATTGTTCTTGGTATATAAAATAATTATATATCGTTATATATGTATATACCTACCAGTCAGTATATTAGGTATGGTTTTTTAAATATTGGATTAGACCCATTTCTACCTGTAGAACTACCTCAACGCTTCTTTGGCATGGATTTGATGATGTTCTGGGAGCAATTTTGAATCCATGCTGTTGATATGCCATCCCACAATCATCCTGTCCATTCAGGATTTAAATCTCCCTTTAATACTGCCCTAGCTCTTCCTGGAGTGGATTCCATGATGATCTGGACCCACACTTTCGAAATGTGGGCCCATGCTATTATTATGGCATCCTGCAAGTCTTCTAGATTTGTTGGCAGCACATCCAGGATTCAGATTTCACTTTCCACCACATTTCCAAAGGTGCTCTATGAGACTGAGTCCTGGTCACTGTGGGGGCCACTTTAACACAGAAAGCTCATTGATGTGTTCCCTGAACTAATCTACCACTGTTATTTGAACACAATACGTTTTCTGTTAGAAATGGTCACCAGAGGATTGGTTCACTGTAACTTGTTCTTTTTCTTTTACTCTTGTATCTAGGAAGTGTTCTAAGGACTGAAAATGTAATCATTAGAATAGCAAAAGAAGAATTCCAAAAGCTAAGCAAAGTAATAAGGAAAAGGAAAATTTCACCAGAAACAAAGCAAAGAATGTTCAACAGCTATGTAATATTGGCCCTCCTATATGGCCCTCCTATACAGACATGAAACTTGAGGTTGGACCCATTTTTGTCCTTAGAACTGGCCCAATTTCGATTTGATAATGTTTTAGAAGAAATCTTTCAAATTTCGGGTCCGTGCACTTTTTATGGCATCCTGCAAGTCTTCTTGATTTGTTGGCTGCACATCCAAGATTCAAATCTCACTTTCCACTACATTCCAAAGGTGCTCTATGAGACAGAGTCCTGGTAACTGTCGGGGGCCACTTTAACACAGAACGCTCCTTGTTGTGTTCCCTGAACTAATTTGCTATCATATTTTATTTGTGACATGATGTGCTGTCCTTCTGGAAGTGACCACAAGAGGACGGCTGCAACATGATCGCAAATTAAGGCACATGGAATGCAGCAATACCTTGTCAGACTGCAGCATTCAAACAATCTTTTATTAATACCAAGCATCTATATAAGCTCCAAAAAAGCATTCTCCTTACCATTCTATAACCACTACAATGCAATTGACCATTAGCCCAAACCAAAATGGATCACTGCTTTCATATTTTTTATGCCAATTCCTGGGCCTACCATCTGAATGGCACAGCAGAGATCAAAACTCCCAAGACCAGGTAACATTTTTCTAATTTTCTATTATCCAATGTTTGTCATACTTATCGAATTGCAGCCTCAGTTTTTATTTTATTTTCATTTTTATTTATTTAATACTAACGTTTAAGGCCTAAGAGCCACTCGAGGCAGAAAGTTACCGATTGGTATTATATGAGCATAAGAAAATTGATTTCTTTTTCTATTGATTAGCAAATATTTTGCCAGAAAATATTTTTAGGTTGTAAGAATTTTTTTTTAGATAATAATGGTTTAGTGATAGAAATCATACTAATTAACCCATAGCTGGGAGGAGAAGAGCTGGATTCATACCTTTCCCAAGGATATTTGCAAGTGTGTGAATATAATAAATCCAATGGGAATTGGAACTCAAATCACCAATTAAAAATTCAAAGCCATTAACAATTACACCAGCTTCAGATCAAAGCTTCTATCCCCAAATGGTCACCCATCTAGATACTGACCAGGCTTAAAATTGCTTAACTTCAATGATCATACAGGAACTGGTATTTTAATGTGATGTGGCCGTAGGCCTGAATGTTGCACAATTACCTCACAGATGAAGAGGATGGAATATATGACACTGAAGTTTGAAGGTGCATTGGAATAACAAAAGATGCCTTCTAAAAGTTAAGCAAAGTATAAAGAACCAGAAAAATTTCATTGCAAACAAGAAACTGTACAGAACTTTCTTTCTTTTAATCATTTCACCCCAAGCAAAGCAGGAATGCCACTAGTACACAGGGGGTTAAAAATTCTGGGACACATATGCGGAAAGAGGGCTTGAAAGATTTAATGCATACAGGCTATATTGAAGGCAAGATGGGTAAAGGGAAGCATTAATTAACCTTCTTAATGTGTTTGTGTAGACAAATGTCTTAATAGGGAGTTGCAGGAAAAAGTAAGGTGATAAAAATTGCTGAAAGCTACAAATGACAGGAAGTTATGGAGAGCCGTGATCCCTGAAGGGATACAACACATCAAAGAAGAGGCAGATGAATGAAAAAAGCATTTTAGCATAACATATAGAGTTTATTTTGTTTCATTCTTTTTTCATTTATTTTAGTTTATTTTTTACTCCTGCTGACATTTGCTTCCCATCATGCATTTGTTTGTTTATGACTTCCTTCAATCTGAATTTCTTTATTAATTTCAGCTTTTTTAAAATTTTTGTATTTCCCCACTGATTAATTTATCATCTCTCTTCCTTTATTTTCTTTCTTTTACTTATTCTTCATCAATACCACATAAAAAATGGACTATTCCATTTTGATGGCAATGAAAGATGAAAAAGACAAGTCAGAGATGGTTTCAATGCAAGAAAGAAATAATTATCATCATATTATAATTCTGTTCTTTAGTCAGCCCGAACATAATGCTGTGTCAATACCACATAAAAAGTGGACTATTCCATTTTGATGGCAATGAAAGATGAAAAAGACAATTCAGAGATGGTTTCAATGCAAGAAAGAAATAATGATCATCATATAATTCTGCCTGTTCCTTATGGCTGAATTAAAAAATGCAATTCTTCTTTCACTATCTTTAAGCATTAATTCCTATTTTTTAAGCATTTTAGTATCTATTTTCCTTTTTCTTCATTCATTCACTTTATTTATATTGCTATTTTACAAACATTTAAAATACAGCTACTGTGATATGAAATTTATATTAACCTCTAGATAATATAGCACAGCAATTGTCCAAAGCCTACCTGCTCCATTACATTTTCAGTCCCTCTCAACATTGTTTGAACAACACCTGTTTGAACAAAGGCATTGCCGTCCACATTAGATGAAGAAAAAATGGAGCGAGAGCAACTGTCTATGAACAGATTCAAACCTCTTTCGTATATTTAATATGTAATTGCTAATAAATAACATTAAACAGATACAAATTATAAACACAATCATTAACATTTTAATCTGTCCATCCCAAAGCAACTTTTACTGCGTTTATTTTTTTATTATTATTATTTTTTTAGGCTTGTCAAAAGGTTTGTCATTTCAAAGAGTTTTGTTAGGGAATTTCATGGACATAAAATGAATAAAAACTTGATTAAAATTTACCTTGCTGATTCTTAATTCATTCCTCCTTTAAATAAATAAATAGAGAATTCTATAATTTTATGACAAATCACAACACATATATTGAAAAAAAAAAAAAATGAAATTGTAGGTATGAAAACATACTGATCACATATGCAAATGTGTGTGTGTTACAGATGCAAATGTATATGTCTTTCTCTCTCTCATATATATATATATATATATATATATATATACATACATATATATATATATATATATATATATATGTGTGTGTGTGTGCCCCTTGATATAAAGTGATACGCAGCCATACTTGTTCATATGCATATTAATATTCATAAACGCAGACCTCTATAAAATAATGAATGTGTTTACATTATTTAAAATATTAAATCATTTCTTTAGAATTTAAATATTTTAAAATTCATCAATTTTAAATTAAAACCAAAAAGGCATTTGTGTATTTGTATATATATATATATATATATATATATATATATATATATTTGTGTGTGTGTCTATGTGAATTGAGATGTACATGCAAATTTAAATTATCTGTGTCCATCTATACATGCCCAAACTTTAAAGTCTGACATTGTTTTAAATTATATATTCACGCAGTGATAATGTTCATATTTTAAGCATAAATAAAATAACATCTAAATATAAATATTACCCATAATAGTTTCTTTTCGTGTTTTTTTTTCATATGCTAGATGTAACAACATATATGGAACAGATATAGTATTATGGTATAATACTTTCATATGGTATTTTCTAAGCTTTCCTTAGTCAGGCACAAGGCTGTAAGTATTGAGGCACTCATTAAGAATTGAATTCAATACTGGAGTAACAGTCACCGAGGCTTGTTTAATTAACAAAGACTTAGCAGCAATGAGACTAAAACAAATTCTGTCTAGACATTTAATATGAGCAAAAAATATTAGGTTGGCTGATAGATAGATAGATAGATAGATAGATAGATAGATAGATAGATAGATACGAGAGTCATTCAAACAGTTCCAAACCTCATACAGAAAAAAGAGCCATGGCTGAACATTTTTGTTATGGCAACACAGTACAACTTCTTATAAAACTAGAAAAGCTAATTCCAATTTCTGTCTTGATAGATAGATAGATAGATAGATAGATAGATAGATAGATAGAAACTCAATTTTGTTTATCTACATTATTACACTATATTCAATTATATATTCAACATCATTTGCAATGACTTGTTGTCACTTTTCATTCAGCTCAATTTACCGCTCTCAATCTGTTTAGCTCTATCTATCTAGCTGTTTAAATCTATATATAGCGCTATCTGTTTAGGATCTATCTCATTCAGTCAATCTGTTCCTATCTATGTATCAGTCTCACTCAATCAGTCACTCTGTTATTATCAGTATATCTATCTCACTCGGTCTGTTATTATCTATACATCTCGCTCATGCTATCTATCTATTTAAGTTTATGCACCCTGAGTATGTTGATAAGCCACATCCAGCAACATGGCCCTTGATCAGGAGTTTTTGAGGAACAATGAACCATCTCTTAATTGATGTTGTACACATGTCCACCCTGACCCAGGTTTTCCCATCTATCTATCTAGGTTTTATCGGTCTATATATCTCAGTCTTCTCTATCACACTCAGTTTTCCCAATCTTTCTCACAGTTTTCCCCAGGTATCTATCTCTCTCAGTTTTTCCCAACTATCTATTTCTCCCAGTTTTCATCATCTTTCTCTCTCTCTCTGGTTTCCCACCGAACTATAGCACAGTTTTCCCAATCTATTTCAGTTATCCCAATCTATCACTCTCTCTCAGTTTTCCTCACCTATCTATCTCAGTTTACCCCATTTATCTCTCTCATTTTTCTCCTATCACTCTAAGTTTTCCCCATCTCTCTCTTTCTCAGTTTCCCCCATTTATCTGTCTGTTTTCCTCATCTCTCTCTATTTTCCCAATCTACCTCTCTCAGTTTTCTATCTATCTAGTGTTTTACAAATCTTTCTAACACTGTATAATTTTCCCAATCTATCACTTTCAGTTTTCCCCATCTCTCTCGCAGTTTCCCCCATTTATCTATCTCAGTTTCCCCCATCTCTCTCTATTTGCCCAATCTACCTCTCTGTTTTCCCTATCTATCTATCGTTTTCCAAATCTGTCTAACTCTGTATAGTTTTCCCAATCTATCTCTCTCTGTTTTCCCAATCTATTTGTCTCTCTCAGTTTCCGCTATTTATCTTTCAATGTTTTTCTTCCAAAAATAAAGTACAAGTAAATTTGATTCAATTCTATATCCACCATTATTTACAATGGCTTATCAGGCAGCTTTTTGATACCTTTTGAATAAAATTCACGTTTTGATGTGAAAAACTTTCCAATGAACTCTTGAGTATGGTTTTCATTAAGAAAGTTTTTTCCTCTCTATGTGTTTTGCAGCAATCATAGAAGGTAATAATGGTTGCTGCAAGGTCAGGTGAACATTGCAGGTGAGGTAGAGTTTGACAAAGTTCCAGATTTTTTTCCTGCACTGGTCTTGCTGTATACAGCCTTGCATTATTATGTCTAGGTTTTGTAACAGGGGGTAAGGTTCTACCACTGAAAGCTAAAAGTCTTTAGCATTCACTGGTAGAATCACATCTCAGTCTCTTGTCCATCTGTGAGGAGATGGTCTGTTATTCACTGACATAGCACTCTTTTCTTTGTTTCTAACAACATTTTCCTATCTCTTAATAATTTGCTTAGTTTATGAAAGGCAAGAGGAGATTGCCCAGCATTCACTGCCATATAGGAGATTAGGTATTACATAGTAATACAGAACTCTTTTCTTTGTTTCTAATGACATTTTCCTATCTCTTGATACTTTGCTTAGTTGATGAAAGGCATGAGGAGATTGTCCAGTATTCACTGCCAAATACATTAGATATTACATAGCAGTTCATCACACTTTTTCTTTGTTAGCAAAGTGTTATCTCTTTTCCAAAAGATAAAGAGAGGGAAAGCATAATATCTGACCATATGTTTTTCTCCCAACTTTTTATCTTTCAGAAAAGAGGTAACAATTTGCTTTTGAAATTTTCTTAAAAATCATTTAATCACCAGTTACTTACCATCACCTGAAGAAGTACAATCAAAGTATTGAAACATGAAAGCTTTTGTGTAGCGATTTCAACATGTTTTTACTATAATCTTAAAAATAAAAATAATAATAATATATTGCTCTACTTTGTATTGAGCACTTTTTAAAAAGTAAATGCAGCAAACAGGGGGATTTTACTCCATCTGTTCTTTTTCTCAGTTAGATATTTATTAATATATTTATTTTATTCCGATCTCAGTTTCATTATTACATGTGGTCAAAAACTTGTTTTATAGGATTGGAGAACTTACACGCAGTCCTTGTCATTTTGAAAAAGAAAGCATTATCATCATATAATAATTCCGTCAGTTCCTTGGTTAGCACACTGCCAATACCTCAGAAACAATGGAGTATTCCATTTTGACGATGAGGAATAATGGAAAAGAGATATGGGACAAACTGTCACAAAATTCTTTCTTTCCTTCACTACCTTCTGTATAAGGTCTCACACATCTCGCCTGTGGAACTCCTGTCCTTATTCCTGTTTCCCTGACAAATACAATCTCCAACTATTTAAGTGTAACGTCAATCGACATCTCCAGTTGCCTTAATCTATCCACTTCCCTTCTCCACATCCTTTCACCTTTCATTCCTATCTGCTCTCGCTCCAAATCTTCTGTAACCCCCTTGCCTTGATCGATCCACTATCTTTCTCCACATCCTCTCCTTTACCACTCCTATCTGCTCTTCCTCCAAACCTTCTGTAACCCCTTGCGTGCTAGTGGCTTCCAGCCTTGCTTCGGGTGATAAGCTTAAAAAAAAAAAAAAATGTTCATGTAGTTCCCTTTTTGTACCGACTGTCTACATTGTGTCATCTGCATACATTATGTCGTTAAGATTGTGCCCACCAAGAACTAATCCAACAATCCCACCAACAATGTGTAGAAATCTTACCATTTGGTTCTTTGTTGAATGTCAAAATTCAGAGTGTCAGGATTTGATACAATAACAAAATATTGCCGTGGGGTTGCTCATAATTTGTCCGTTTAGAATAATCCCATGATTTTCATTGAAAGAATAAAATTCAGTAGAAAGGACAACATAGTTTCAACAAATTTAATATTCAGTATTTACATTATTCGGACTATTGTCCCCATCTTTGTCGCCATATTTGTCACAACGTTTCGGCCGTTGTACGCTCCGGCCTTCTTCAGGTGGTTGGAATTTCACGGCTCGTGGAACTAGAACAGTCTACCCCAGTGATCGAAATAAAGGGTTCGGTTCGAAATTCCAACCACCTGAAGAAGGCCGGAGCGTACAACGGCCGAAACGTTGTGACAAATATGGCGACAAAGATGGGGACAATAGTCCGAATAATGTAAATACTGTACATAATACCTCATCTCAGAAATATAGACAGACTCCGAAATTTAATATTAATTTAATATAACAACAAGAATACAAGCAGTTGGTGATAGATTGGAAAATAATGTCTTTTTGTTTGGGTTGATAAAATTCTGAAATAAAATATAAATTGTCTTTGTGTGCGTATGCGAGAAACAGTGAAATGTTGTTATATGTGTGTTTGTATGAAAAAGTCAACATGTGTGTGCGTGTGGCTCAGAGTAAATAGAATACAAGAGATAGTTAGAAATTGTTTCTTACTGTTGGCGGTGTTGCCATAGTCTGAAGTTTGTCAACGCTGTTGCTTTTAGCATGAGGTCATGAAGATCATAAGCGAGAGTTGTGTGGAGCTTAGTGACAGCTGTGTGTATCCTGTTTGGGGCCCAGATTTTGTATGATTTTACACACTTTTTTGTAACAAAATCGGCTCCAGAATCAAATTATTTATTTATTCATAATTGGCCCTAAAATGCCACATGTTATGTTTTCTACTACGTCTGCATGATATTTTGGCAGTATCTACCGAAATCATGATGACTAATACAAAAAAACTTTCTGATTTGTATTTAATTTTATTGGCATGTTTTAAGATGTAATTATTTTCATGAGTGCGTTTACTTTACAAATATCGTATTTGATATTTTAGTGGATACAACATATGGTTGAACTTCTAATTCTCGCTGAATCGCCTCACTTTATAGGCTGAATAAGTCCGGTGAGAAGACATATCCTTGTCGTATAGCCTTTTCTAGTTTTATATATTTACTGAATTCATTTTCTATCCATACGCAGGCAGTTTGCTGCCAGTATAGGTTCTGGATTATTCTAATATCCTTCCCAAATATGTTGAGGTTAACAAGCAGTTCCAACAATACTTTGTGACATACTTTATCAAACACTTTTGCATATGGTCTAAAAACTTGTTTTATAGGATTGGAGTCCATGTTTATGAACCAACCCTTATAATTTTTAAAAGAAATAAATTTACTTATTTTGATACCCCATTTCATTATCCTGTCTAGATTGAAACTTATACAAACTTTGCTTCCCTTGACAAAACTTCCTGTTAAGAAGTGACGTTTAAGAAGAAAGAATTTTGCCCTTGATATTATTCAAAGTGAAATTAACCAAAGAAAGCTAACCTGAAACATAGACTCAATGACAACAGAACAAGCAATAAATAAACAGTACTAAGAGAGAAAAAAAATGAAGAGATATCCCTAGACAGACATGAAACCAGGGGTCATTTACTGCCCTGTTGTCATAAACAATAGAGTAAAAAATCAATCATGCAGATAAATATGAGTCCGTCAAAGAGAATGGTTTAGAAAACCTCAAGAAATTTTTATATATGTATATAACGAAAAGGTTATTGGCTTGACTAAGAAAGAATTTTAAAAAAAAATGCAATTTGGTCAGATTTTACTATTAAGTGAATCAAATTTTCAATATGTGCATCTATTTAAACATATCATAATTTAAAATTTAATCTAATTTAAAAGAGGCAAATGCATGTGATAGATGACCTGCCAATAAAAATCAAACAACAAAAAAGTAAAAATACCAGAATTTCTTTATTTTTTTTTTCTCCATATCCCAGTCTTGGACAAAGCTTTGATAAAAGTGAAACATGCTACACTGATAAACGTTTCATATTTGTTCTTTATCTTATCATATATATATATATATATATATATATATATATATATATTTTTAGAATTGGACATAGCCCGACAATTTATTTAAAGACATTTATATTATGTTTAACGTTCTTTTTATAGATACATGTATTTAAGCAAATGCTCTGTTTTATAATAAACAGTATTAAATAACATTTACCGGCCTGAATGTCCGAGAAATTTTCATATGAAAATTTCTCGGACATTCAGGCCGGTAAATGTTATTTAATACTGTTTACTATAAAACAGAGCATTTGCTTAAATACATGTATCTATAAAAAGAACGTTAAACATAATATAAATGTCTTTATATATATATATATATATATATTTTAATATATTTTCTGTTGATACATGTTTTTTATGTACATATGCAAATTATAGTAAAGCTAGTTTAAAGGAGGTAAATGCACATGATACTTGATTTGTACTTGATTGACCAATAAAAGGTCAAACAAGTACAAAAGAAAAAATACCAGAATTTCTTACTTCTTTTTCTCAGTACCTCAATCTCCGATGAAGCTTTAATAAAAGTGAAACATGTTACCTTGATAAACATTTCATATTTTTTCTTTATCACACACACACACACACATATATATATATATCATACAATAGGAATTAAGATTGCATATAGGTGATCATCATCATCATTACCTTGTAAATTGAGATAATTTGCAAGGATGTTCAAACCACTCAAGGATGATAAATTATTGAAATAAAAAAGCTGGTTTGAAAATCATTGTAAATCATCCCAATTTACCAGGTGAAAAGGATCATTAACCTAATGTAATCTTAATTCCTGTTGTATAAAAAATATGTTTTGCTCTGTTTAATTAAAACACTGAGATCCAGGTGTGAATCAGTTTTTATATTTTATATTGTATTAATAGGATTCACTTGGATTAGATACCAACAGATTATTACCTATATATATATATATATATATTTTTGACTAAAATATTGACCCTGAAGATGAACAATGATGTTCGAAAGCGCTAGGTCATCGTATGGAAAATACATATTTCGGAACTATTTTCAAATAAAAAGTCTCATTAGAGAATATGAGAAAATTCAAAAGAAAATATGTAAGACTATGTTGTCTTTAACATTCAACACTACATGTTTGAAAGAAAAGTTGCTGCCAAATTACACACATATATATATATATATATTCTGTTTATACATGTTTTTACGTACATACACAAATTATACTAACGTTGGTTTAAAAGAAGCGAATGCACGTGATACATGTTGACCAATGAAGATCCAACAGCACTTAAGAAAAAATACCAGAATTTCTTACTTCTTTTTCTCATTCTCTGACAAAGCTTTAATAAAAGTGAAACATGCTACACTGATAAACGTTTCATATTTGTAACTGTCTATATTTCTGAGATGTGGTATTATGTACACTATTTACATTATTCGGACTCTTGTCCTCATCTCTGTTGCCATATTTATCACAACGTTTCGGACAATGTATGCTCCGGCCTTCTTCAAGTTGTTGGAATGTTGAACTGAACCCTTTATTTCTCTCGCTGGGGTAGACTGTTCTAGTTCCACATGCCATGTCTAATGGATGTCAGTTATCTGTTATCTCCCATTAATTCACCTCTCCAAGTTCTCCACTGCCTTAACCATGTACTGAACTCACAACTCTTTGGGTCCTGTCACTGGATTTAACCAATACCTTCATCCACTGTGTCATATGTCCTATTTGTTCTTTATTTTATAATTCTGTTGGATTCTGATCCATATTTGATCCCAAACTCACATTGTAATTTATAAAACTTTATTTGATTCCGGATCCAGTCATCGTTTAAGAGTTCCCTTAATCCAATATTTCTTCTATGAAAATATAGTGACATTGCTTTTACATCAGGCAGAAGAATTCCCAATAGACTTGTAATTTTGAAGCAAAATATATTTACTTCATTTCATCCTTCCTAGCTGGTACAGTAAGTGTGATTCCAATCCCTTAGCTGGAAAGTATAGACCTAGTGGAAATGGTGTGAGCAATAACTTAGTAGGACTGATGGCCCTGAGATGGCAACAATATTCAGTTTTTGGTTTAATCTGACACTTGTAAAAATAGAGTATAGGAGGAGTCCAATACTTTCTGGAACAATATAAGGAACTGACCATTTTTCCAACATCTTTTGCTGAGATCACAGGGAAAGGATTTGGCACAGGAATCTGTCACTGTGCATACACAGTCCATGGCAAATTCTTGGGACAAAAGTCTAGTAATTTAAAGCAGTGCTAAATAAGAAAAAGACAATATCCCCAGTAGATTAAATAAACAGTTCAGTTCAAAATTCTCTGAAGCTTACCTAGACTGACAGATATCTGAAGAAAATCAGAAGGCACAAGGGCTGAAATGTTGTAATAGTGACAATAAACGTGAGGACATCAGTCCAGATGTAAATTAACCAAATAACGCTTTCAGACTTTTCTATCTTCATCTAAAGTAAAACTTGTGGTTTTGGAAATTTTTCATTAAGTTTGGAAAGGTTCAACAAGACAGTGTATGAAAATAATGCAATAAACACATTAATAAAATTGAGTCACTGTACAAATAATGCTATCTGAGACTTTTCACCTGTATCATCTATCTCTCTCTCTTGATATATATATATATATATATATATATATATATATATATATATCTCAATCTGTTCATACCTCTCTCCAGCTTGAAACAATCAGATGTCTAGTTATACTGATGAGCTATGATACAGTGAAACTTGCTCTCTGTAGGTAACTATTTATGCTCTCATTTGTTGATTGAGCCCTATGGAGAAAAGGGAATTTTTAATGCATTGATCTTCGTAAGAATTGAGTGCTATGGTGGCCAGTATGGCATTTATATAGCACGTATATAATGCATTAAAATATTCCCTTTCTCTGCTATGCACCAGTAGCCTAGAGGTAAGAGTCTCTGACTGATGTCAAATCGGTCGAGTTTTAATCCTGGCTTGAAGCAATTGGATGTCTCTCTCTCATATCAGTATATGTATAATTATATATATATATATATATATATATATATATATATATATATATATATATATATATAATCAATGCATCTTATTTTAACAGATATATTTACCAAAATTACAGAAAAATACCTTGAAATACTAAAGAGTAAGTTTATTTAATAAAATTGTCTTTGTATTTAACCACAGCCTCCAGACAATTTTAGAATCTCTGGCAACTCCTCTGGAGGGTCTCGTTGTTTAAGTTGATGACTTCTGCCATAATCCTTGCTTTCAGTTCATCTTTGGTGTTACAAGGATATTTGTTGTTCTCTCACTCAATTGCCCTCCACACATAATAATCAAGGGGGTTGTAGTCTGGGGAGTTAGGTGGCCAGATGTAACAGGTGATGTGCTTGCAGAAATTGCCTGACAGCCATGATTGGGTTCTCCTGCTTGTGTGGCATGGTGCAGAGTCCTGTTGCCAGATATAGGATCTTCCCTCTTGACCAGAGGCAGCACTACCTCCTCAAGGCACTTTATGTAGGCCTCAGTGTTGAGTCTGAGGTCCTGTGGGAATATGAATGGGGGTATAACGTCACCATCACTAGTGAACACTCCAAACACCATGATGTTAATGGAATATATATTCCAACTCTCTCCAAATCCTCTGCACTGTTCTCAGATTGACACCCAGACATTCTGAAATGTTCGTATTGGAGATTCTGGTGCAGACGCCAAGCAGTACAGCATGCTGTTTTCAAAATTTTGGCTCAGTAAATTGCTTTATGGTGATCTTTTTTCTCACAGATGGTGCCCAACTGACTCTACTGTAATGTGCAATTGACAAAATCAAAAACAAACAATAGATTTCATAAAAATATCTTTTTGTTCAAATATTTATAAAAAAAATTACAAAATGATCAAAATTTGCAAACCAACTCCAATGCAAGATTTATTATTTAGCACTTCATAAATAATTATGAAACCAAATCTTTTATTCAGTCTAATACATAGTGTTTAACATCTTTGTTGTCATTTCTCAAGAATAGAGAAAATGCATAAAACCACTTTCATGTGTTAAAAAGTTGATAGAAAGTGTTCATTCTCTTTGTATTTCATTGGCGAGATGTAAGTTCCACTCGAGCAGATTAGTGGAACCGACTCCCAATAGGGTGCTTCACTGATCACTATAATCTTAACCTGTTACATCTAGGGTCAACCATTATCTTTCCCACATATCTCCACAATCTGTGTCTATTACTTTGTAACCCTCTACCTTGACTGGCTCTTGGGCCTTGCACAGGGTGAACATCCTTGTAAAAATAAATTTAAAAAAAGAGGAACATTGACGTGGGAATCAAAAGTAAAAGTGGTGTCAAGGGAATAACGTTCCTTTTGACAGTTTTGTTTTTGGGGCCACAAAGATTACACATTGCTATGTTTTTATTTTTTTGCTCTTTGACATAAGGTAATATCCTCCTTACCTTAAACCCTAAGACCCACTCCATCATATGATTCAATAGTTAAAAAACAACACTCTGCAAAACCAAAATCATATATATATATATATATATATAGGTTGTCCCCCCACCAAAAAAGAACAAGAAATTTGGTTTAGTTTATTTAATTGCTGATTAAATTTTTGTTACAGTTATTTAAAACAAAACCAAAAGATAGAAATTTAGTCGCTTAAAACAGAATGGAAACACAAATGTTAGATGTGATGTTCAAACTAAAGAACACTGGCAAAATTTCTTGGCATTTTTTTCAGTCCTCAAGTTGGATGTTCTTTCTTTAGGAAAACAATCCCCTCACCTTGAAAATTTGATAACTGCTGTATCCAGGAACTAAAATGGTTAAAAAATTAATGTTAGTTAATTTTTTTTAGTTCATTCATATAGTAATATATATAGTTAATTTTTATTTTATATGTTAGTTAATTTTTTTTTCATCATATAAAAAATCTAAAATTTCCTGTTTTTTTGTGGGAGCACACTGTATATATAAAACATAAAATTCCTTGACCTGCAGCTGTGAGATTGGTGTGCACCCTGCTCCAGTATCAAGTTATGGGTGTGGCATCGCAAACAAAATGGGATAAGATGGAATCAAAAATAGGATTTTAGACAAAAAGAATGAGTTAGCGAGTAAGTGGGTGGAAACTTGATGTGAGGGTAAGGAAGGAGAGTTGAATTTAAGAATGTGATGGAAGATATCAACCAAGTCACCAAGAGGAGGATTGCATTATGGGAAAGTACCCCCAGAACCTTTGCATATTTGAGGGTTCACAGTCTTGATCTCTACCAACTAAATCCATGAAATCGTGTGTGAGAATTTTTGTACAAAAAAACATTCTTCATATCCCACTTGAGCCCTAGACTTACACAATGCCAGAGATGCTGCTACTTTTACAGGCCTTCTTCTTCTTTTATGTGCCATGTCCCTTCAGGACGTAGATGATCATGGCCCTCCATATCTTCCTGTTCCTTGTAGGTTTTAATAAGTTTTGTTTTTTGTTATTTCTCTTATTTCTCCCAAACCCTCTTCTGTTATCCATTTGCTCAAACTCATCAAGTATGTTACACACTACTTTCCGCTGATGTTAAGTATAAGTTTCATTTTTTTTCCATTCTCTCCAAAACCTTGTTGTTGCTCACATGTTTGGCCCATGGTATTCTCAGCATCCTTCTGTAGAACCTACCTTAATATTTGTATTATTTACTAACACTAACATAAATTGCATTTCATCAAAAAACAGTCAACCAGAGTAATCTCTACTCTGATGCTGATGGAATTACATCCACTCTCAAGACACTTCGTGGGCGATCATGACTCTCCATAATGTCTTGTCCTTTGTAGCTCTTGATAAGTTTTGTCTTTTGGCTTTCTGGATTATTCACTGCTTTCCTCTGTAACGTGCGTGTCAAATTCTCCAAGCCATCTTTTCTTATTATC
>OZ038499.1:52337140-52347140 GCA_964036315.1 Acanthosepion esculentum
ATGCTTTTCTCTAATCTCTGGCCATTGGTCTAGGATCAAAGTGTAGTATCTGTTCTCCTTATCCCTAATGGTAATATTAGCCATTTCCTTATAAGGAAATATGCAGCAAACATTGACTGAGCAGCCAATGCCACTTGAGTTACACTTTTTTCCTGGCCATTGGTCTGAGATGAAAGTGTAGTATCTGTTCTCCTCATTGGTAATGGTAATATTAGCCATTCCCTTAAAGAAACATCTGGCATTCATTGACTGAGCAGCCAGTGTTACGCTTTTCTACACTCCTTGGCTATTGGTCTGAGACCAAAGTGTTGTATCTGTTCTCCTCATTCATAATGGTAATTCTAATATTAACCGTTTCCTTATAAGAAAACATTCGAGATTAATTTACAGAGAAGTCAGTGCTTCACACATAACATTTTTCTCCACTCCCTGGGCTTGCTTTGGCAATTAGTTGGAGATTCGTCTCCAGCTGTGCTGGTTGTACTCTCTGCCTTTGAGCAGAGAGGAACCCAAACGAGGCTATGATAAAGGGTAGAGTCTCTCTGAGGTGGTAGACAGCTACCCGACCCTGTGTATACGGGCTCTATGGGCAATTCTTGCTCGAGCCTATGAGCTCAATTTTGACCCAGCATTAAAAATGGCTTTGTGCCACATCATGCATTGCAGTGGGGTAAGATAAATATCCTTTTCTCCACTCCCTGGCCATTGGTCTAGGATCAAAGTGTAGTATCTGTTCTCCTTATCTCTAATGATAATGGTAATATTAGCCATTTCATTATAAGGAAACATGCAGCAATCATTGACTGAGCAGCCAATGCCACTTGAGTTGCACTTTTCTCCTAACCATTGGTCTGAGATGAAAGTGTAGTATCTGTTCTCCTCATTGGTAATGGTAATATTAGCCATTTCCTTATAAGGAATTCATTGACTGTGTGCTGTTGTCGGTTGAAATTTATAAAATTTTCCTCTTAAAAATTTTTTCAAGAAAATCGGTTTATCAAGTCCTTACCAACCTTTTAGTTGAAATAATGTGTATTGTCATCATCTTGATTATATGATTATTTTTTTCTTTGAGTTATATTTGCTATCAGGCCTCACTTGCTCAAAGATAATTTTAACCATTGATCTTATAAAGTGGTTGTATCCAGATGACAGTGTAGATATTTCTGAATAGTTCTGGTGCTATACATGACATCCATATGAATGTTCTGACAAAAATATGTCATGTTCTGTTTAATAACATAACTTAACTTAAATTTAAAGCACAATCTAATATTACTGATGACACAATTAGAAAAATATGATGGAAATAGATTTACCTTACCATCCCAACATAAACATTAACTTTATTAGTAGATATGGGGAAGAGAAGTGAATTCAGGTCTTATTTGCTAGTTGACTTGGTCATACATTGTACCTATATACACCCTCAGTATATATATATTGTTCTCCAAATATTTTCATTTTTTTTCTCTCCCATAAAACACACAGCAGAACTATCAAGAACTTCAACACTGAAGTTCACTTCTTTCTTTACTGTCTTTTCTCTAAATATATTTTGCTAATATATTTATTAACTGTTTGGGCACCTCGAGGCGGTGTAATGGTTAGCAAGCTTGGCTCGCTAAAACAATTACGACTTAGTGAGTTTGATTCTCACTGGGTACCCCCTAATTTCGGCCTTGTGCCACATCTAAGCTACGCTTGGAAAATCAATATATTTATTAACTGTTGCTTGTTTTGATCCCATGTCTTGTGACTGTTTTTTTTTTTATCCAGACTCATATTAGTCTGCCCAATATTGTTTGTGGGACAAATAATGCCAGGTGTCGTAAAACAGTAATCATTTTCCATTCTGCAACAATATGAAACGCTGTAGAAAACTACTTAGTGTTAGCTTGCTGTGATGAAACTGAGTAATATGACGGGAAGGTTGATTGATAAATAAGGTCAGCTCTGACGGAAAATGGTCCACACATAAAAACAGAGTAAAAACATTTTTTTTGACAACTAATTTTTATTGATTACCACTCATTAGATCTTCCTCTACCAATAATATTTGTCCAAATCTTAAAATATTGATTTTATCATTCTAGAAATGGGGGTCCTGTTTGTAATATAAATATAGTATCAAATTTATCCCTGACTTTTCAAAAAAATTATCCTTCCTTTGTTTTTACTTACATATGTCAAAATTGAAACTCTGCTTTTTTTTTTAAATAATGATTACCCTGTACAAGGCCTAAGAGCCACTCAAGGTAAAGAGATAAAGTAAGAGGCACAGTTTATGCAGATATGTGGGAAAGACAACAGTTAATCCTAGGTTTGAACAGGTTAAGATTGCAGTGATTAGGAAAATATCCTCTGAGGAGTCAGTTCCACAGATCCTTGACAAAGACGATAAAATAAAAGCAAATACACTCTAGTTACTGAAATACATCCCACGTAATGGTAAGACATTAGCTAGATGAAAATATCATTGCCATGAATGCCGTGGTTCTCAACATGGAGTGTACACCCTATAGGGGGCAATTTTATTTTTTGTGTTGGGGAAGGGCAATTTGAGAATGAGTTATTAACAATTAATTTTTTTTCTTGTGTGTCTGTGTGTCTAAGGCCCAAGAGCCACTCAAGGTAAAGAGATAAAGTAAGAGACACAGTTTATGCAGATATGTGGGAATGATAACCGTTAATCCTGGATTTGAAAAGGTTATGGTTGTAATGATTGGGGAAGCATCCTCTTGGGAGTCAGTTCCACAAATCAGCAGTTTGTAGGAAAAACCTGATGTCTGAGCTGAACTAACATGTCACCATTGGAATACAAAGCAAATAAGGGTGGGTTGGTACAATGTGCATGGCGTTGCATGGCAGGTCTTAGCAATGAAGGTCAAAATTGGTGGAATGTAATTAATCTGAACATTCACCGCAGAAATAGCAAGACAGCTGTGAGAGGCTTGCGATGTTTCATCTGTAAGAAAGGAGTTGTAGGGTGAAAAATAATGTCATCAACAAGGATGCGGAGAAACTTATGGACTATTTAAAAACTAGAAAGTGAAGACTGGGCAGCTCCTGGCCATATATGGAAGTACAATTCGATTTTCGACCTGATCTCACCAATGAAATAAAAAGGGAATGATAGATAGATAGTTTGTTTGTTTAACCAGCATATCGACCTTCATTGGGCCATTTAATG
Source organism: Acanthosepion esculentum (assembly GCA_964036315.1). Lineage (NCBI taxonomy): Eukaryota > Metazoa > Mollusca > Cephalopoda > Sepiida > Sepiidae > Acanthosepion > Acanthosepion esculentum. The sequence continues at coordinate 52,340,334 of OZ038499.1, forward strand.
CTGAAAAGGTTTCTTATTTTTTCTTTTTCTTTCAAAAAAGTATAGCTGGTAATATTGTTTTTCAAAAAAGTATAGCTGGTAATATTGTTTTTCAAAAAAGTATAGCTGGTAATATTGTTTTCCAAAAAAGTATAGCTGGTAATATTGTTTTTCAAAAAAGTATAGCTGGTAATATTGTTTTCCAAAAAAGTATAGCTGGTAATATTATTTTTAAAAAAATGTATAGCTGGCAATAATATTTTTTCAAAAAGAAATGTGCTGGAAAAGACCTGGGAGTTTGGAAAAGACCTGGAAGTTCACTATTTGCCCATAGCTGGGACCCCAACAGGTGCTACCACCCCGGGTCAGGGTGGACCTGGGAACATCAGCAATTAAGAGGTGCTTCCACGCTTCCTCAAAACCTCCTGATCAGAGGCCTTGCTGTTGGATGCAGTTTAATGTCATACCCAGGACGTAAAAGGGAATGAGGGGAAGGTTCACTACAATGGGTGTGGCATGGCAGGTGTTAGCTGAGAAGGTTAGAACAGGTGGAACTAAGAAATCTAGTTCATCTGAGTGCTTTCCATAGAAAGAACAAATGATTAGTGAAAAGCTTGCAATGTTTCATCTGTTGTGAAGGTGTTTGTAGGGTGAAAAATAATTCATTACCCACAAAGAATGCGGACACACATTTGTAATTCATCAAGACTGAAGAGTGGAGAATGGACAGCTTATGTCACTGATAAATTCATCCTTTTTCTCAATTAGGAATTTTACTTTTTTTAAATACATTTCTAAAATAAACTCTCTCAAAACAGATTGTTCCTTTTTAGATTTGACTTTATGTTGGAGGCACTTAACAAACATAATGGAATTATCGCAAACTAGCCGAAAAACCCACTCATTACTGCGTGTCATACCTATTTTTTGTAAGAAAATGATTGTTATAAATTGTGGAGAAAAATGATTCATTTCAATATTACTCACTGATCTTGTCGATGTGACCTCCATCTTCTGGCTTTCTCCTTCTATATTTTGGATAGGAGGTATTTAATTTAAATCAAAGGGGAAAAAAATTCAGTAATGGAGAAGGGGCTTCCCGGGTATACCCTTTGATAAAAATGAAATATACTTATCCAATTACCCTAGGAGTCATTCCCTTGTTCAAATTTAAATTTAATATAAATTAAAGAGAAAAAAATTTTCTGAGGGGGTGCCCCCTGGGAACCCCTCTGATCAAAATGATCTAGCTGACAAGACCTCCAACTTCTGGCTTTCTCCTATATTTTGGATAGGAGTCATTCCCTTCTTCAAATTTAAATTTAATTTAAATCAAAGGGAAAAAAATTTCAGTGAGGTGTTTGTGCCCCTGGGGACTCCCTTTGATCAAAATGAAATATACTTATCTAAGTACCTTGGGAAATGTAGTTTCAGAATATATATGGTTATAGGGTCTATCTCCAAAACCCTAGAAAGAGGTCAATAACAAACAGACAGACAGAGGCTTCAACTTTATATATATAGATAGATAGATAGATAGATAGATAGATAGATAGATAGATGAATCTTCAACAATTATTATTCAAAGTTTTAAATCTGCCATTTGTAAATAAAAACAAGGTAAATATAACACTTCAAACGACAGGTATCAAATTGCTACAGTGTTTATATTATGAACAGGATACCAACTTCTAAAATGGTAATCATTATTTTTTTTTTTTATTTACACTATTTACACTGTGGTCTTCATCAGGGTGTATCGATCTGGGTAACTTACAGAGAATTCCAAACTGATCTCTTTATTTAATCTACAAGGGTTCAGTTCAGAATTCCCTGTAGGTTGCCTAAATTGATATACAATTGATGAAGGTCGGAGGGCACTGTTGTCAAATGTTGTGATAACAAAAACTAAGATAAGAACAATTGTCCACACGTAAATAGCGTAAATATCTCCTGGTCCCAGAAATTTAGACAGAATTTTGTTTTGTTTTTATTCTAGATGTTTCAGCATGAGGAAGGTCTAATGACAGCCATGGCTTGAGGTGGGTCTAATAACAGTTCTGGGTTGTGGAAGGCCTAAAGACAGTCATGGCTTGAGGAAGGTCTAATGAGTCATGGCTTGAGGTGGACCTAATGACTGCCGTAGCTTGAGGTGGGTCTAATGAGAGTCATGGCTTGAGAAAGGTCTAATGACAATTGTGGCTTGAGGTGGACCTAATGACAGCTGTAGCTTGAGGTGGGTCTAATGAGAGTCATGGCTTGAGAAAGGTCTAATGACAATTGTGGCTTGAGGTGGACCTAATGACAGCCGTCGCTTGAGGTGGGTCTAATGACAGTTGTGGGTTGAGGAAGGCCTAATGACAGTTGTGGGTTGAGGAAGGCCTAATGACAGTCACGGCTTGAGGAAGGCCTAACATTCATGGCTTTTGGAAGGCCTAATGACTGTTTTGGCTTGAAGAAGGTTGAATGAATGCCAATCAACAAAAATCAGTCACTAAAGAATTTTTCCCTATTTTTTTCAGAAGCAGAGTAATTTCCCTTCAGTATTGCACCAAGGTCTTCTCCTCATTTCTTATTTTAAAAGAAAGCAAATACTAAAATAGATTGGTCCACTTGTAAAAAAAATTACCCAGGAAATCATCTTTCTAGATTAATGTTCTTTAGACCTTTGTCAAATCACAACATTTGTCCAAACTGAAAAATATAAGGGGTGAAGCCTTTTTATAATATCAGCTAAAATATTAACTTATTTACTCTATATACTACTGTCCTTATTTTTGTTGTTTTTATCACACTGTTTCAGCCATTGTGCCCTCCAGTCTTCATCAGGTGTATTTCGATCTGAGAAGAAGATGATTTCCTGGATAATTTTTCCCTATTTTCTTTTACAAGTGGACCAATCTACAGAGAATTCCCAAATGAACCCCACAACTAACCATAGATTAAATAAAACGCTCAGTTTTGAATTTCATGTAGATTATATGGATCAATAAACACCTGATGAAGGCCAGAGGGTATTATGGTTGAAATGTTTTGATAACAACAACAAAGACGAGGATAAGTGTCTGTAAATAATAATAACTCATCATCCCAGAAATTGAGAAAAAGAATTTTTTTCTTGATGTCATGGGCTTCAGGTTTCAGTGGGGGAATTTTAGTCTTTTAGTTTTTCTAGTATTTTATTTACTGAATTCCAATCCCCTGGAATTCCATTGAAGTTTTCATTTCTTGAAGTCTGCTTCAGTTTATTCAATAATTGCTTATGAATTAAAATAAATTACATTCAAATTTAAAAATACATCAGCATTTTCTATTGCTATTAAATTTGGAAAACTCTATAAAAATAATCCATGTAAATGTATACATACTAATAGGGAAAAGAATGAAGATTTTCAATAATTTTTTCATATTATTTGTTTTGTAGCGTACGGTGGTCATTAATGATTAAGTATAACTCAAGACTTCAATGTGAAGATAAAACAGTATTTATTTGTTTTGTTTTATGGCATATCAACCTCAATGGGCTATTTAATGCTGACAAGATGTTTATTGTTGGTAATATTTTCTTTTATCTATCTATCTAGCTAGCTATCTATCTACCTATCTCAGTATATATTTGATTGGTTTGTTTTGTTTTACAGCATATCAACCTCAATCGGTTATTTAATGTTGACAAGATTTTTATTGCTGGATTTTTTCTCTGGGTTTTTTTTTTTATTAAATGTATTACTGGTAATATTTTTTCTTCAAAATTGTATCGCATGTAATTTGTTTTGTTTTTTTCAAAAATGTATAGCTGGTCATATCTTTTTTCAGAAATGTATTGCTGGTAATAATTTTTTTTTCTTCAAAACCTTATTGCTGGTAATAACTTTTTCACAAAATATTTCTGGTATTAAAGCCTATTTTTACACTTTCATAGCTGGGACCCTAACAGGTGCTACCACCCCTGGTCAGGGTGATCCTGGGAACATCAGCAATTAAGAGGTGGTTCCACACTCCTCAAAACCTCCTGATCAGAGGCCTTGCTGTTGGAAGTAGTTTATCGTCTTACCCAGGACGCGGATGTAGTTTGTCGTCATACCCAGAACAGTAAAACAGTATTTAATTACAACTGCAAATAAATACTTAACAAGAACAAAGAAGTAAAAGTCAACCAATGATAATTAACCATTTCAGTGAATCCCTTGTTAGTAGCTTGACTCGGCTTAATATCCGGGAAAGCTTAAATCAAAACCCAAATCATTGATGCACAATAATCCAAACTAATTTGACTGGATAGTTCAATTCAATAGTCACTCAATAATCACACCAGTCAGTAGCCTGACACTGCTATTTATACACCTGGTGGAAAATATATATTCATAAGTCCAGACTGACATGCTTGAACCTCGGTGTCAGTAGTTACTCATTTTCTTCCTATATGACAATTTGGAATGCACCTTTTGAGTCGGACAATCTCGGAAAGAGGTGAATGACATTTTGACTTACGTTGAAAAGAGGAGCATTGGGCAAAAAAAGGTTGAGAACCACTACTCTAGACATTCCTCAAACCACGAAATTCAATAGAATTAAAAACTATTTAATTTTTATTGATTCAGAAGTGGTGTCCTTTTTATAATATCTAAACAGTGTCAGATCAATCCATAAATTTTACAGAAATTATTGGACTTTGGCTAAAACCACTTAGCAATACTTGTCATAATAAAAAAAAAAATATTGAGTTTTTATCGATTTAGAAGTGGGGTCCACTTTATGAGATTGAAACAATGTCAAATTGATCCCCGACTTTTACAGAGTTATCTGTATACATTTGTTTTACACGTCTGTTAATTTATGTAATTTTTTTCTTCAATGAAAAATGTGGCAGAGACTTGAAAAATGTATTCATCTGTTTATTCTTAAAAAAAACATTCTTGTAAAAAATGAAAAATCTATTTCTCTAAAAACTTGATTGTTTAAATCAATTTCTTAAAATTTGATCAGGTCCGCGGTTGAGCCAGGGTCCATCACCCGAGATGCAGAAATAAAAAAAATAACTAAATATTCTTCTCTTGCTGCTAGATTTGTTTTACTCCTGTGGCAGTGGAGACTTCAGGGGTTATTGGCCCTCGTTCGATGGCGTTCCTTCAGAGGATTGCCGTGATTGTGTCTCGATTAAGGAACGAACCTCGTGAAACGGAGTGGCTCTTGCAGCGTGTCTCACTGGCGATGGTTCGAGGTAATGCTTTCTCCATTATAGCGGCTGGCAGAGGATAGAAAAAATTGTTTATAGTTACGTTGTTCTGGAATTGTCATCATTGGTCGACTGAACTTGCTTTGTTTCAATGACTTTTGTTTTGTTATTATTAGTTACTTTGTTCAATATTTCATAATAAAATAACACGCATATACATTTCTTAAAATAAAATGCATATAAATTCTGTTTGCTTATTATTTCAGAGAAATCTTTTTGGGTAGGTGGCTGAGTGGTTAGAACGTTCTCTTTCTGACCATGAAACCTGGGTTTGAATCTCACCATGGTCAATTTGTCAGGAAGGTGACGTCTTGATGTTATCAATCTGGGGAGGTAATACCAGCATGCAGCACAAAATCACAAGTCATCGTGACTGAGCGCTTGAGCATGCTGGCCTTGTTCAGAATGTTGATCACACTAGATAACGCACCATCTCCCAAAAACTGTAACTAAGTTCTGCTCAGCATAGTTGCAGTATAAACCACAGGTAGGCTCTGTGGGTGTTGAGCAAACACAAATGTGCCTGAGCAGGCGTCTACAATGAGGATTAGCAAGCTGCCCTTGTAGACAGGCATCCTCGGATACAAGTGGCTGCACCATTTACTAAACACTACTCAAAAAGTATAGACACAAATATATGGTAGGCAGTTTTTTTTAGTTCGCCTTACTTTCGATTGTCTATTTATATATTATTATTATTATTATTATTATTAATGGGCACGTGGACGAGTGGTTCACTTACTGACCATGAGACCAGGGTTGATTTATTCAGAAGGTAACTGCTTTATGCTATCAGTGTGCAGGAGGTGATTCCAGCATGCAGCACCTTTGGAAAGTACCTGAAAACCATACCATGAGTTGACCCAAGCCTTGTGAGTAAAATTGGGTAGATGGAACCCATGGGGAGCCATTGGTGGTTCTGCTAGCACAAAGTCACAAGTCATCGTGACCGAGGGTTTGAACGTGTTGGCCTTGTTCAGATTTTTTGATCACACTAGATAATGTGCTCTCTCCCAGAAACTGTATGTTCTGCCCATCATAGTTGCAGTATAAACCACAGGTGGTCTTTGTGGGTATTGATAAAACACAAATGTGCCTGGGCAGGCGTCTGCAATGGGGATTAGTTAGCCACCCTACTAGACATCCTTTGATACAAGCAGCCACTCTTTATTATTATTATTAAAAGAAATCTTTTTTTCCAAAATAAAAAAAAAAATGTTCTCTCATGCAGATATCAATGATTGATTGGTTGATTTGTTTTCATGACCTTTCAACCCTTTGCGAGTTATTTAAAGCCAAAAAAATTTTTTTCTGATTGCAAGAATAATTCTTTTTTTACAAATAAATATTGCGTTAACAATTTTTTGAGAACAAAGATATCTTTGGATACAAGTCCTAATATTTAACCCATAGCGGGGGGAAAGAAACTGGATTTATACACTTCCTAAGATTAATTATACATAACTAAATCCAACTAGAAATTGAACTCAAGTCTCTGAATTCACATTCCGAGCAACTATCCATCATACCAGATTCTCATCATACACTCTCCTCTCATGGCTACTTTGAACTTTGTGGTAGTAAGAGGAGCC